>CM035114.1:4967299-5342299 GCA_020205505.1 Panax japonicus | reverse complement strand
TGGAAACGGGTCACTTGCTGCTTCTCTTTACCTTTCTGATTCAGGTGAATGGAGTGTTCTGTGAATTCCTTTTTCTTCCTTTTTTCACCCTCCACTTCCTACAATTTAATGCCCCTTTTGATTTCCGCCTCTAATTTGCTTTGCCACTTTGTCAAAAATGAAAATGTCCATTTTATGGCCATAAACTTATAAGGGTTCAACGGTATTTTTGTGGGCATTTTGTGTTTTGAGATTTGCATGTGCCACTTCTGCTAGTTAGCTTACTTTTTGAAGCTCAGATGTTACTGTGTTGGCATTTGAGTTTAAAGCTTTACAGCTTGGATTTTTAGTTATTGGTGTAAATTCTTTGCTCTGTTGCTAGTGGATTTATGCCTATGTTCGGCCAATGATATATCTTGAAGGATTTAAATCTGAAGTTATAAGTTCTTTGAACATTTATAATGGGATTCTTTGATTACTTGGATTTGGGTTTTATGTTTGCTGTGAGACGAATTTAGTGGGATTTTGGCTGGCTTTGTTTCTTTGTTACTGTAATTGAGAAGATTTGAGAGAGAAATAAATCATGACAATGCAGTATTTTCTGCTATTCTGCTTTAAAGCTCAAAAATTTATGCTGTTGGATCAATTTATGATCTGATCATGACCAGGGCTGTTCGTGACCGGATACTTAAGGATGCGAATGGTGATATTAGTGATCATCTCCGTAACCATATTCATTTGACAAATTGTATTCATTTAAAGAACCATATGCATAAGCAAAGCCCCATATTAGCCGACAGGTCCCTCATAAGGGACCTTGTTGTCCTTCAGAGGTCTCGATCTCTTAGGGATCCTTCTATGAGTCCACCCTCATGGAATTCTCCCTCTGTTATTGATTTACTATCCAGAAGAGGTGAAAAGGATGCATCGGTGGGAAATGGAAGACGGTCTATTGAGCGTCAAAGGGATGATAGAGGATTTTCGGGGAGCTCACCACTTTTAGCTAGTGTACCAATATCAAGAGTGGCTCCTGGGGAGGCTGGCAAGCGTAATGATGGGGTACCAGCTGTGAGTGATCGTACTTGCAAGAGTGGAGTCCGGGAACGCAGAAGAAGTAAGAGAGGAGGATCAATAGGGAGGAATTTGGGAACTGACCTTCTAGTTGGCAAAGATGAGACTCCAATAGATGGTAACAATTTGATCCATGACATTCATTCTGGAAACTCTGGAACAAGGGATACAAAGATCAATCAAAAGGGAAGGCATAGACAAGATGATCGCCTCAGGATCCTCTCTGAACAGTTACATGAGGTCCGAGTGGACAGTGATGATGTAGCATCATCTCACGTCCATCATCATGACAGACGTGCACAGTATGAAGACCCACCTGAAGAAGCAGAAGCAAGCAATCACAACCACTGTAATGGTTTGAATAGGGTAAAACGACGTAAGTTTCGAGGTGCAAGGAGGACTCGAGCTTCGATAGCTTCACGAGATGTTGTGGCTCAGAATGAAATGTCTGTGGCCTCTAATTCATTAGCTCATGGTGCAGTACGCTCAAAATATCACATGGAGGAAGGAGGACAAGAGTATGGCGATCAGATTGTCACAAGGGCTCCCAGAAATGGGTGTGGTATTCCTTGGAATTGGTCACGAATTCATCACAGGGGTAAATCATTTCTTGACATTGCTGGAAGGAGCCTTTCTTGTGGTTTGTCTGACTCAAAGTCAAAGAAAGGTGGTCCACTAACTCAAGGGGGGGAGTTTTCTAATATGCCTTTGAGGCCTGATCACTCAAGTTCATCAAGTAAATCTGACGGGGAAGCTCTTCCGCTACTCATTGATGATCAGGACAGTACAGATAATGCTGCTTGGGTGCATGATTACTCGGGAGAGTTGGGCATTTATGCCGATAATTTGTTGAAGCAGGATATTGACTCTGACCTTGCTTCGGAAGCTAGGTCTGGTGATCAGCAGAAGTTTCAAGGACATCGAAATGGTAGGCACCAGAATTTGACCCAAAAGTACATGCCAAGAACCTTCAGAGATCTTGTGGGACAGAATTTGGTTGCACAAGCTCTTTCTAATGCTGTTGTAAAAAGAAAAGTTGGGTTGCTCTATGTGTTTTATGGACCACATGGGACAGGTAAAACCTCGTGCGCACACATTTTTGCCAGGGCCTTAAATTGCCAGTCTATGGAGCATCCTAAACCTTGTGGGTTTTGTGCATCTTGCACTGCATATGACATGGGTAGAAGTCGATATATAAGGGAAGTAGGTCCAGTTAGTACTTTTGACTTCCAAAGTATTATGGATCTACTTGATAACATGATTGTTCCTCAGATGCCGTCACAGTACAGAGTTTTTATTTTTGATGATTGTGATACTCTGTCTACTGATTGTTGGAGTGCTATATCAAAGGTCATGGATCGAGTGCCCAGGCGTGTCATTTTTGTTCTTGTTAGTTCGAGTCTTGATGTTTTGCCTCATATAGTCATATCCAGGTGCCAAAAGTTCTTTTTCCCAAAGTTGAAGGATGCTGATATTATCTATACTCTGCAGTGGATTGCAACCAAAGAAGATCTAGAAATCGATAAGGATGCTCTAAAGCTTATTGCTTCAAGATCAGATGGATCATTAAGGGATGCTGAGATGACACTTGATCAATTAAGTTTGCTGGGGCAGAGAATATCTGTTCCTCTGGTTCAGGAACTGGTTAGTTCTATGCTATTTTGTCCTTCACAAAACAGTATTATTATTTCATAGTGTATTATTTATTTCATCTGCTATCACTCCTTTGAATTACATGTTCGTAAAAAGTATTGCTTAGCCATACTTGGGCCCAAAGAAATACCTTTTTTTAAACTACTGCTTATCTAGAGCTGGTGACTTTAATATAGTTTTACTTCCTGTGGTTATTTGTTTTCTTACCATCTTACATCATACTTCCTCTATCCCATGATAAATGTCTTCCATTGACTTTTACGGTCAAACTGACTATTTTTTAAATCAATAGATCTTATTATTCTTTTATATATATGGAAAAAACTTATAAACATTATAAAGTACATACAATTTAGTACTAATCCCAATGTTTGCCTTTTTGAAAATCTAATATATATATATATATATGTTTAATAATTAATTTTAAAAACTGTCAATTTGACCACAAAAGTCAATGGAGGACTTTTATCTTGGGACGGAGGGAGTATAATATTAAAAGTTTGTTGAAAAACTTGCTTTGAAAAGTTTAAGATTCTATCCAACATTATATTTTGCACAATTGAGAAAATGGGTTGAATAGATCCAAGTAAATTGCTAAACTCAAAAAAAGTTTGAATTTAAAACTTAAAAGAAGCATGAAAACTCATCAAATGCATGATTTCTACATGTGAAATTTACTTTTAAGTGTGTTTTGCATAGTTACTAGTTGTCACTATGGTACGATACTTGATACATATCTCACAATACATCTAAGAGATATTTGGCTGTTCCACTGTAGCACTCATCTAACAGTTATAGATTTGATTGTAGTACTATCACTCATTGCTTAGTTGATTTGATTCATTTGAGGTTTACACCTGACTATAAATATTTTTGTATAGTTTGTATACATTTTTATTAGTTATAATGTTTTGTTAAATAATTTACAAGCCAAAAACATATAAATATTACGTTTACTTGAAGTTAGTTCGAGTTAGAGTATGTAGATTCACATGTAGGCCCAAGATATATCATCAGATTCAAATTGTGAGCCTGTGACTTGGCTAAATCCATGCGGAATTTGGCCTGTTGGCACCATATTCAATGCCTCCTTACATTATTGCTCTCACGAGTCCCTCCAACTCTCACAATACAGTTACCCTCCTACAATAGTATATAAAGGTCTTAACCCCTATTTATACATATATAATCTATATATATATATATATTAATTGCATGTATAATTAGGCATTTAAAGAAGTTTACTGTTATTTTGGTTTCTTTTAACTTGCATATTTAAATTAAGAATATGCCGAAGAACATGTTTATCTTGGCACATTAATTGTTATTTCATATCTGCTCAACTGCTCAATTAGATAATTCTTGCCCTCTTGGATACGATTATAAGTTTCTGCCATTTTTTCCTTAGGAAACAACATATCTGTGTCATAAAGGGTTTATACAATGTATAAAGAATTATGAAAAGTCAATACTTTTTTTGCCTTCTTTTTCTAAACAAGTTGGAATTCAGCAGTTGATATGAATAATATTCATTGGGGTCAAAATAATTACTAAGCTATAAATAATTTGGCGGGGTTCGGGGGCAGTGCCCCGAGCCAATTTTTTTTAATACTTTTATACTTTTGAGTAACACATATATATATATACTATATTACAATGACAATATAATAAGTAATAATATATGGTATATATACACTATATTGACTTATAATAGACTTTTTTAATCACAACTGTTCATAAGTAATTAATTCATTAATTATTTTTAAAAATAATATAAATTATATTATTATTTAGTTTAAAATATTATAGAGAGATATACTTATATTGAGAGGATATGAGTCATATGTGATTAAAATTTGATTGACAAAGTTATAAATTTTCAATTTGACCCCGTATAATAGAAAATTTATAAAATTTTAGTGGGGTCAATTTATATATAATACTTAGAATTTTTAAAATTTACCTTACATTATAAAGCAATTATTTTTTCAGTGGGGTCAATTGACCCCACAATGCAACACTTAGCTTTGCCACTGCATATATGAATATTGAAATCAACTCTATACCATCTTATGTATGAATATTGAAACTGCTTATTTCTCTACATAAATATTGAGACTTCCCATTGCAATTATTAATTAGGTTCTACATAAAATCTCATAGTGTATGCTTTTTACAGGTTGGTCTTATATCTGATGAGAAGTTGGTCGATCTGCTTGATTTAGCATTATCTGCAGACACAGTTAATACTGTTAAGAATTTGAGAGAGATCATGGAGTCAGGTGTCGAGCCATTGGCTTTGATGTCACAACTTGCTACAGTAATAACTGACATTCTTGCTGGTAGTTATGATATCATGAAAGGATTGCCTAGAAGGAAGTTCTTTCGACGGCAATCATGTAAGTTGAGATTTCTGATGGTCCACATGTTAATATCAAAAAGTTGATCAATTTGTTAAGTTCGATAATTTGTTTTTTTTTTTATTTTCTTTATTGTTTTTTCACTTAGCCAGCTACATGTCATGAGCGCCATGATGCTAATGCTTATTAGCTCCGAAGCATATTGAATATGAGAATTTGAAATGACACGTCTTTTGACCTGCTATCTATCTTTTTCGCTGCATATGTTAAGAATACCAGTGTCAGAGCCTTTTGTTACTTCCTACCTGTCATATTTGATTTCGAATTCAGCTCTTTTACTGTTTTCAGATTACGGCGCATCTGACTTTATTTTCTGTTATTTTGTTTTAAATTTAATATGCTTTCTTGTTGGTTCCAGTGTCAAAAGAAGATATGGAAAAACTACGTCAAGCTTTGAAAACATTATCTGAAGCTGAAAAGCAGCTGAGAATGTCAAATGATAGATTAACATGGCTAACGGCTGCGCTGTTGCAACTTGCTCCTGATCAGCAGTATATGTTGCCTAGTTCGTCTGCAGACACTAGTTTAAATCATAGTCCCTTGGGCTTAAACTCTGCTGGTGGAAGAGAGAGGGCCAGGAAAAGTAATGTTGATCATAATGATATGCCTAATATTGCAAGAGGATTGTCAACAAAGGTTAGAATAGATAACCTTCAAGCTGGAAGTTCTAGTGATACTTATTGTAATGCTCAGATGAAAGTAGGCACTAGTCTAGATAGAAAAGGACATGCTGGGTCTGGGATGTTTCCTCAGCAGACATTTGGTGTTTCTGGTCATAAAAATAGAGTAAATAGCAAGCATTTTCCAGGTAAATTTCACAAGGAAATTGAAGAAATTTGGTTGGAGGTTCTTGAAAAGATCAAAATAAATACCATAAGAGAGTTCATGTATCAAGAAGGCAAGCTGATCTCAGTGAGTTTTGGAGCAGGTACTTCCAACTTGCATCATTGACTATTATTAACTCATGCAATAATTTATGTCCTATTTTCATTCTTGACTATTTTTTTAGTTGTTGGTTTCACTGAAATGTTGTGTGCGAACATTTCTAACTCGTGGAATCCTGAACAATTTGGGGACCAGGTTGGGTGATGGAATTTGGCAAATTTTGGGACAAATTAGCAATAGTACCTTTAAATTGTCATTCAGTCCTTGGTCTTTATTGACAACTGGATTTAGAACTTCATTCCCAATTTTAACAACTCCGAGATTCAGTCATGCTTATTACGGATTCAGTCATGCTTGGTAGGATGAGCATTTAAGCATGTCGCTCCCTTAAAGCCTAACCTTTTTCGGGACTTGTACTTTTCTCCTTTCTTTTGGATACAATCCAAATTTACCCTTCTAAATGAATATTCCGTGGACATAGAAAGATTAAGACGAGCTGGCCAAAACTTAATAGTCAATGTACATCCCAAAGGAAACCAAACTGCAGACTTCCTTGCTTATGAGGTAGTCCATGCTGATCAAGAGATTGTTAAACTGGGGAGTCATCCTTAGTTCCCAACAGGTTGGGTCAGATATTTACTGCTTAGTTCCCAACTGGTTGGGTCAGATATTTACTGTTGTTATGGCAAGAATTGCCTTTGAAAGGCCTAGAAAAACTTAAAAGTCTTAGTAGACTGGGTTGAAATAGTAAAATAGTATTAACATGGCATATGCTAAACTAGTCTTATTATAAATGTGAATACAGAAGGAAATTGTTAGTTATTAAGTATGTGCAAGGGAGGGAGAGGGAGGGTGGCAAAAGACCTTTACTAAAAAAAGAGCGACTCTTATTAAATTGAAGTAGTGAGCATTTAATGGAAACATAAAGTAGTTGCGTAGAAACTTAATTACATAGAAGATATATAAAATGTTAGAAGAGGGAAACAAGTCAAGGATTAATGTCATTCAGCCATAGACTTACTTCCACCATAGAGAACAATAACACTAACTTAGATTATCTCTAACAGGAATGGAAAGAGTGCACCACAAAATGCTTTGTAGGATAATTCTTTTTATTCTTTATTTTATGAAAACTGAGGAAATGCCAATTCTTTCTCTCCTTAAGGCGATATCATTTATCCATTCAAATCAGTTTATATATGTAAATGGTAGTCTCATTTTTGATGACAACACTTAATTCTAATAGACTAGATACTCTGTTTTTTTTGGTTTAAGTACATTTTTTTATTGAAAAAGGTACCAAGAGAGTGCACCCATTTACTTAAGAATCTCAAAGGCAAGAACACAAATGCCACACTAACCAAACCTTAATCATGCTTGTTCTAAATTTCTATAAGAAATCAACAAAATCCACATCCGAACCAGAAATCTCCTTGTTTCAGAAGAACAAAAGGGGCAAAAATAAATTCTAAATTTGACCAATATTCCGTTCCTTCACCACAAAGTATCTACATTTCCTGTCTCTCCACATCACCCATCCAAACAATGATGAGTCCTGGCCCACAAAACACGACTTTTCTTTAGAAATTCACACCCCTTCCATACCCTCAGCAACTCAACCAGAGATGCAGGCATCACTCATTGTAAATCCCACAAAGAAAACACTATCGACCGTAAAAGATGGACAAAATCACAATGAAGAAGCAAATGGTCAGCCTACTCCCAATCCTTCCTATACATGCGAATCCTGACTTAATACTATCAAGAGCCGCTGTCCATGTGAAAAAGCCACCTTCCGTGGTAACTGCGCGGTCCGTGCCCTCCAAATATTCTGCCACGAAAAACTCGGTTCCTCCTGCTTCCCCCCTATGACCCCAGTAACCCGATTTCACAGAAAATTTTCCGTTACTATGGCATGGTATACTTTTTTAAAGACTCCAAGTATTTTACATGGATGGAAGATTAGAGTATCAGAAGTATATTTAACAAAAAAACATAAACAATTTAGGTACACTTGATTTCTTATGGCCAATTAATTAAAAATGTCTGCTTTATGTTTCTTATCCAAGAAATAAATGCCTTTTAGCTCTCTTCTTGATGCAGCCCAATGCTCATTATTTGTTACATGTAAATTTACATAATTATTACATTTTTAGTGGAATGACATTGTCCTGTCACTCTAATTAGTTAATTGTTTTTTAAAATCGTTCTAGCAGGTTCGACAGTTCATTTGTTGTTCAGCTCCCATCAGGCACAATCGAAGGCAGAGAAATTTAGGGCACACATTTTACAAGCATTTGAGTCTGTTCTTGGAACCCATGTAACAATTGAAATCAAATATGAATCAAGGATAGATACAAGAACAGGTGTTAATGTGCCACTTATTTTACCAGCTTCTGGGGATGGTTCATCCCAGGCATATGCAAACCCAGGAGTTATTAGCAGCAGGATTTCTACGGCAAGATATGATGATTCCAGTGGAAGATTTTTGAAAGATAGAGATAATTTAACCCAAGCCCTGGCAAGGAGTGAAATTGTTGAAATTGAAGCTTCTCCGAGACAACCAAGAGGAAATGAGCATCTTGGCAATACACAGCCTGGCAGAAGAGATATACGAGATGCTTGGATAGGAGAAATAGCATCTTCACATAAAAATTCCATGTTGTCTTCTCTCCCTGAACAAAGTAAGTCAAGTGAACCAAATCAGAGTCGGAGCATAGTGAGAAGCAAGGTGTCCCTTGCTCATGTAATTCAGCAGGTAGAAGGATGTACACAGCGAAATGGGTGGTCAAAACGAAAAGCTGTTTCTATTGCTGAAAAGCTTGAACAAGAGAATCTGTATGTTTCTTTTCCTCAATTAATATATTACTTCCAAAATTGTATTTTTATGAGAATATGATGATTTTGATTTTTGACAAACAAACCCAAAACCTCTGAATCGTCCATGACTTTAATGTATGAAGAGGCTAAAACATAATTAAGAGGCAAGGTTCTGGGTTCAAACTTAGTTTAAAACTTTTCCGATACTTGGGGTCACCAAGCTTGCCCATATATATAAAGAACAAATAATTTAAGAGGGTCAGATAGTAATTAGTTTTGTGTTAGTTGTAAAGAGCATGGGTTGAAATGATGTGGGTTTTCCTGGTCAATGCTTGATGTAACCTTTTCAATTCCATAACTTGCTCAACTGGCTAATAAACACCTTGTTTGACAATTCTGAACTACAACTTTGAAATGATGATACCAAAAGTCTTGTTCTGAAATATGTAGTTAGATTTTTTTTTTGTGTGCCCGCACAAGGGTGGTACTGGTGGGAGGGATTCGAAATGATTAGATTATGTTCCCCTACAAGGAAAAAGTTCACTGCATTGTGTTTTGACAGTATATATTTTTGACAAAGTGGTGAAATTTGAGGTTTTTAAGTTGGGAGGGGGGGGGGGGGGAGAGATGTCTTTCGATCTTGTGGAACTAGGATTTGGCCTAAATCATGAGGAGAGATAGATGGAGGTTGTGGTGGCTAATATTTATATTAGAGCATCTTAACCACCATAATCCATAATACTGGCTAGGTCTTATGTGACGGAGCACAGGGAGGGCATTGGTAAAATAAAGTGTACAATGTGGTTTTAGGTTGAATGCTTTTACAGATCCAATATGTATCTTTTTGGGGTGGGGGTGGGGGTGGGGGTGGGTGTGGGTGTGGGGGGAGAGGGTTGGAGAAATCGATATATCTTATACCCGGAGGACCCGAACTTTTGATACTGTGGAGTTAGCCCACACCACTAGGTTATATACCAAGGGTGTGGCGGCTAATTCATGTTAGAGAACTTGTGGTACTGTGCATAACTAGTGGGGTCTCACGCGAGGGAACGGGAAGCACTTGTCCTGCATTGTGTGTAATAATGCCTCATGCCTGTAATGTGGTTTTGGATTGGATGCTTTTGCAGATCCAATATTTTTCTTGCTGCTTTTCCATTCCTTCTTTATTTTTAAGTTTCTGGAATACCTATTGTTTGAAAAAGGCCTCCCAAACAGGTAAAGCATGAAAAAGGAGCTGACTCAATCTTCGGTATTGAAAATATATTATAAATTCAGAATTAATGCAGTTACTCTTACATCCCAAGAACCATTTCATGATTTTCAGATTTCTGCAATGACAAATGATTTTATTGGAGTGAATTTGCACTGGGGTTATCTTGCATGATTCCGACTAATATTTATCTGTTTGTTCCACAGGAGATTAGAACCTAGATCAAGAAGCTTGCTGTGCTGGAAGGCATCTAGATTGACCCGTCGAAAGGTACGTGTTTTAGATCTTCATATGACTATAAAGTGCAGTTTCGTCATGTTTCTATGAGCCGTATAGCCCTAGACTATATAGTGTTTCTTCTAATGTAGCCATATAAGTGCAGACTTTTGTGATGAGTGAGTTCCACTCTGAATTGCATAAGACACCATATCTACTGAAATACTAGGGCTACCATAACCTAAAGAAATGTTATTGCCAATATAAAATGCTGTGATAAGAATAATGAATATGGTGTGCACTCAATTTGGTCTAAATTCACGGTTCTCAAATTATTAAACTTCACTACTGATGGTGCATATTGTAGAAGGAAATAGAAGAAAAATAAGAGAGAGGAGAGAGTTTAGAGGGAGAATAGTATCAATTCATCAAAACCTAATAAATACAAGCATAAAAAAAATAGCTACATATTTTGGCCAAGTTACTCAAGTCCTAAATTAAGTAATTACTTACATTACTAAAATTCCTAAGTGACACAAATAAAATTCTCACTTTCCTGAAAGAGGCTTCCCTCTCTCAGGGCAGCAGTCATCTATTTCTGGTCGACGGCTCTATGGTGAGCTTCCCTGTTTACTGGGCTCCATTCCTTTCAGAAAAACCTACGGCACCTAGTGATCTTTGAGAATAATGTAGATAAGGAACTAGATTATTAATTGGGCAAACTTGTGCCTCCTTTTATCATATAATTTGAATCCTCTTTCATGGATCATCAAGTCTATTAGGATCTCCTAACAACTGGACACTTGTATCATACTGCCTTCTTCCCTTGATCCCCTCCCTTTAGGGATTAGTATGGCAGGAGTGGAGATGACTGGATACGACAAAAAGGAATAGTGCAAGTAAAGTAGAATGGGCCAACTCATAGACTCAGTTAATACAAGAGCATAAAGCACTCAAATGCGCTTGTACACAACTCGTGTAGATTTTATTAATATAATTTGATGAAGAATGTGCCAGAAACTGATTAAATAAGAAGAATATCTTCATGTCAGCGAATAACGAGTATTCGTCTATATAATTTCCATGCTGGCATAAAATGGAGCAAGACCAGGTGGGTGTGTAACTGTGTAGTCCAAACGTGCACATTCACCTACGATGACTCTTCTGGCCCATTTTTGTGCAAGACATGTTTATTTGTAGCGTGGTAGGACAAATAGCGTGTATACTAGTCTTCCCTACCACTATATCTAATATGTTAACATTTTAATATAACAACATTTCACTCTTTTATCTTAGAGATTGAAGCTTACTTGTTCCTGGTTTACCATTTGTTCTTCTTGAAATAGCAGCAACTTTAATGACCTTTCATATTTGTGAATAGTACTTTCTGGTGCTCATTTATCATATCAATTTTTTCGTAATCACGATCATTATTATACCAGCTATGGCAGAACTTTAAAAGGCATGGTACCAATGTTTTAGCTTGTTCTGTCTCACATGCTATCCAGGCCATGAATCTATGTCAAAATAGAAGTTCATAAACTTACTCAAAAATGTATTCTAAGGTTTATATAGCATACTATTTACAATAATGTCGACATCTGGTGTGCACAAATTTTTGTTTTGTTTTGGATGTTCACAATAGTAATTTTTTAGCAAATTATTCCTCATAGTAATTTTGATATTCATTTTTTGGTGATTTGTTTGATGCTGTTACTTATGATGTTTTGTGAACGCAGCTTTCAGGTTTGAAGGTTAAAACAAGGAAGCCAAAAGCTTTGCTGAAATTCGTCTCCTGTGGAAAATGTTTGTCTTCTAGGTCTCCAAGGTAATATAGAAGATACTGGATGATTCTGAGGGCTTCATTGTATGACTCTAGTTTATTCATTCCTGCTGTCTAAGAAGGTCGATTCTATCAGTCAAATAATTTTTCCTTAGAAGAAAAAACTAGATAGAGAAATGAAATAGTAAAGCCTCTATCAATGAATTTTCAAATTTATATTCCACTCATTTTCGTTTTTCGCCTTTTGTGATTTCGATATCACTGCATCGCCATTGATCTCGATCATAAATGTTAACAATGCTTTGGAAAGTAATAGAAACACTTCCAACCAAACTACATTGTGCAGAATTCTGGCATTTACCCATTATTACTAGAACTTGTGTTTGATTCAAAGTATTTTAGGACAGCTTTAGAACCTTAGAAAGGTGATGACAATGACTGAATCTTTTCTTCTAAAAGATGAGCTTATTGTTTTTAATGGAGTCAAAAGTAGCTAATCTTATTCTGAAAGTGAACATATGATATGATGCAAAATTGGTAGGGGTGGGTATATTAGAGCATCTCCAGCAGGCAGGAGATGCTCAAATCCTTGACTAAATTTAGTCCAAGACTCAAAATTTGCTCCAGACAGACTGACTGTATAGTCTTTCCGGCAAAACAAAGAGACTATATCTAGAAACTTAGTTTGGTGGATTATAAATTTTTAATATATTTAAATGGTAATGTGGAAGAATGATTGGTAGATAATAATTCATTAAATATAATATAATCTTTTTAATATTATAGCCCATGAGAAGTTATTTGCTAGAAGAAATGAAAGATTATCTCATATATTAATGTCATATAGACTAAATATAATTTATAACATAGAAGATGCTTTTAGAAACCCTTCAACTAAATGTGAATATGCATGTAGCTATGCCTCTTAAAAAAATTATGACTAGTGGACCTGGACCTTTGCTCTTTATGGAAAGATGGATGAAATATAACTGCTAAAATGGGAAAGGGTACAGTTATTCTTCATTTTTGATGGTTTTTATTTATTTTGAGTGGTGGTCTTGTACTTGTTATATGTGGTGGCTCTTATGTAATGAGTAATAAATAAGCCTGTCTTCCATCTGGACTAAAATTTGATTCTAGAATATTCAGCAGTCAAGATCAAAATTTGTTTTAAATTTACTAGAATCTCCCTTTTCTTGCATAAGGTGTTGATCCACTTTCATATTGATATAAGAAATTTATTGAAGCTTAGGCCTATCAATTTTAGTTGAAGGGAGAATAACAAGTTGACTAGTAAATGCTTTTTGTTAACTACCTTTTCATACTAATGCCAAACATTTCAAAATGAAAAAAAAAAGAGAATTATTCAAACAACATTTTCTTTAAAATAGCATGAATTTATCCAGAAAAATTGATAGCCTAAATAAAAATTCTTTTTTTATTGTTGATTCCTTTTTCTTTTCATAAATATGATGCACTAGCATGTTGCTAGCTACCACAGTAAAGTTTACTTCTCTTTTTATAATTATTTATTAAAAAGTGAGGTTATGTGTTGTATTTTTCATTATTATATATATATATATATATATATATATATATATATATATATATATGAAAAAAAATGTATGTACACAGCTGTGTATTACACAGTAAGTTATGACGACGATTTTTTGGGCTATAGTGACGGTTTCATCCGTCGTCATAGCTATTCTGGGCTATGACGACGTTTACCGTCGCTATAGCTCAAAAAATTTGTCGTTATAGGTCTACTGTGTAATACACAGCTGTATATATATATATATATATATATATATATATATATATGACAAAACCCTTTTCTCTCCCCCACCTATTTTTTGGTAGTATTTAATATGACTTTGTGTACCAAAATCAAAATTGCATTCATTTCCACGTTCAACCATAATTTAATATGCTCCTTCTGTTACGTTCCGTTGAATCAAAAAATGTTTTTATTATTTGAATTTGTAAGCACGTGGCCTTCGAAAAATGGAAATATAAAAAATCATCTTTGCTTAGGCCCTGTTTGTTCGGCGAGCAATTTAGTCATTCAGACGGTTTGGTTATCATTTTTTAAAATCTGAATTGTCTAATTTCAACAAATCTAATAACCCATTATTTTTGCACTGAATAGGGAAGCTAGTTGAATTTTTACTGATGGTGTCACAAAACCTACAACTCAGAAAACCAACAAGATCGTGCCTAACCTCTCAGAGCTGTACAGAATTTTCCCGACGACACTGCACCATCGTCCTGTTGAGTAAGTCAGAGGTTGTTATGTTCTTCTCCTAGTCTTTAGGAATAAGTTTATTTAGTGGACTTGGATTTACCAAGTAATTAGGAGCTTGTTTTGTAGTTTTTCTGTTCCTATTTTCAAGTTTGTAACAACTAGTTTATAACTGATAGTTGTTTATGTATTGCCTATTTAAATAGGCTTGTTTGAGCTAATAAATCTATCTGCAGTAGCAGTTTTCAGCCCTCATATATTTTCTATTCCCTTATGCCCTTAACAGTGGTATCAGAGCTAATCTCAAAAGAGAGTCACTTTTGAGAGTTAATCTTTTTGATATAGCAGTAGCTATTTCTTTTCAGCTTGTTTTATTTTTTGCAGCAGCAGGAAATTAATGATGGCTACAGACAACTTTGTTCAATCGGCTATTCCCCGCTTTGATGGTCATTGTGATCATTGGAGCATGTTAATGGAGAACTTTCTAAGATCCAAGGAGTATTGTCGAGTCGTCACAGATGGAATTACGGAACCAGGAGCCGATGCCACAATAACAGATGTGCAGAAAGCAGAGCTAGAAGCAAAGCAGTTGAAAGATCTTAGAGCCAAAAATTACTTGTTCCAAGCAATTGATCGCTCAATCTTGGAAACGATTCTTTGCAAAGACACCTCCAAGCAAATATGGGATTCCATGAAGAAGAAATACCAAGGTTCAACGAAGACCAAGAGGCAGCAGCTTCAGGCACTTCGTTCAGAATTGAGCTACTTCGAATGAAGTCGGGAGAGTCCGTATCTGATTTCTTTTCACGAACAATGGCGATCATTAACAAGATGCGTGTTCATGGTGAAAAAATTCAGGATGTGACTGTTGTAGAGAAAATACTTCGCTCAATGACACCAAAATTCAACTATGTGGTATGTTCTATTGAAGAATCAAAGGATCTTGATGATCTTTCAATTGATGAATTGCAAGGATCTTTATTAGTTCATGAGCAGAAGGTTAATCAACAAGAAAAAGAGGAGTAGGCTTTAAAAACCTCAACTGAAATTCAATCAAGTAGAGCTGATGGAGGACGAGGTCGAGGTCGGGGCTGGGGCCGACGCCAAAGCCGAGGCCGAGGAGGTAGAGAAAATAATGATCGTGGTAATCATCAACAATATCATCATGATCAATCTCAACGAAGGGACAGAGGAAGAGGTAGTCAACATTCCACTTTCTTCAAACCAAAAGCTACAGATAAGTCCTTCTTCAAACCAAAAGCTACAGATAAGTCTACTGTCCAATGTTTTAGATGTCATGAGTATGGGCATTTTCAATCCGAATGTCGAGTTAATTTGCCCTATGGACATGGTGAGAGTTCTAATTTTGTAGAAAATGAAGAAGAGGCTGTTTCACTTTTGATGGTTTGTTATGAAAAAGAAGAGACCAAGAAAAATTTATGGTATTTAGACACTGGTTGCAGCAATCATATGTGTGGAGACAAGTCAACATTTTCTACCCTGGATGAATTTTACCAAGATAATGTCAAATTTGGAGACAACTCTAAAGTCTCGGTCATGGGTAAAGGAGATGTGAGTATTCAAACCAAAGAAGGAATCACTCAAACCATTTCTAATGTTTTGTTGGTTCCAGATTTGAAGACCAACTTACTAAGTATTGGTCAATTGCAAGAGAAGGGTTACGAGGTGACAATTAAAGATGGTGTTTGTCATATCAGAGATGAGAAGCTTGGCTTAATTGCTCAAGTAACCATGACTGCAAATCGAATGTTTTCGCTATATTTGTCCAAGGCTGCTTCTCTTTGTTTTTATGCGAAATTGAAGGATGTGGCATGGCTATGGCATTATCGCTATGGTCATCTAAACTTTGGTGGGCTTAAAACTTTACAGCAAAAAAATATAGTCACTGGTCTTCCTCAAATTACAGTTCCATCAGCAGTTTGTGAAAGTTGTGTTGTTAGCAAACATCGCAATCCATTTTCGCAAGTAAAATCTTGGAGAGCAAAGAAACAGTTGGAGTTAGTTCATTCCGACTTATGTAGCCCTATTAATCCATCTTCTAATGGAGGTAAAAGATACTTTATTACCTTCATTGATGATTATAGTCGGAAAATATGGGTTTATTTTTTACAGGAGAAATCAGAAGCATTTGTTGCCTTTAAGACTTTCAAAGCACTTGTAAAGAAGTTGGTTGTCCTATAAAGGTTCTTCACACAGATAGAGGTGAAGAATACAACTCACATGAGTTTGATGATTTTTGTGAAAGTCATGGAATCCAAAGGCAACTTACAACAACTTATAAGCCCCAACAAAATGGTGTGTGTGAGAGAAAAAATCGAACAATCTTGAACATGGTGCGCAGCCTTTTGGCAAGGAGTGGTGTTCCAAGAAATTTTTGACCCAAAGCTGTTAATTGGAGCATACATATTTTGAATAGAAGTCCCACTTTTGCTGTTAAAAATGTCACACCGGAGGAGGCGTGGAGTGGATGGAAACCAACAGTATATCACTTTAGAATATTCGGTTGCATTGCTTATGCTCATGTTCCTGACCAGAAAAGAAGGAAGTTGGATGACAAAGGAGAAAAGTGCATCTTTCTTGGTGTTAGTGATCAATCAAAAGCATATAAACTTTATAATCCTGACACTAGGAAGATTGTGCTTAGTCGTGATGTTATTTTTGATGAAGACCATACCTGGTTGTGGAATGATAATGGTGTTCAACAACAAGTCCCAATAGAATTTGATGGAGATGAAGTAAAGCAGCAGCCTATTGACTTTTTTCAACAACCAGCTTCTCAAAATAGCCCAGTTGATGATCTTGAAGATGTGTAACAACTAGCTCCTCAAAATAGCCCAGTTGATGCTCTTGAAGATGTGCAACAACCAACATCAGATGTAAGACCTCAACGTATTAGAAGAAGGCATGGGTGGATGAAGGATTATAAGGTAATTGGAATTGACCAATATGAAGATCCCCTCACACACTTTGCCTTGTTTTCAGATTGCGATCCTACATATTTTAAAGAGGCAGTGAAAGAATCCAAATAGAGAAAAGCGATGGATGAAGAAATAGCATCCATTGAGAGAAATAATACATGGGAGTTGACTGATCTTCCTCAAGGGCACAAGACAATTGGTGTTAAGTGGTGAAGTAGACAAGTACAAGGCGCGCTTGGTGGTAAAAGGCTATAAGCAAGAATTCGGTGTGGACTACAAGGAAGTTTTTGCTCCTGTTGCACGACTTGACACAATCAGAATGGTGATTGCTTTGGCAGCTCAAAATTCATGGCCTATTTTCCAATTGGATGTGAAATCGGCTTTCTTGCATGGTAACTTACAAGAGCAGGTATTTATTGATCAACCTCCTGGTTATGTGAAGTTTGGTAGTGAACATAAAGTTTATAATCTTAAAAAGGCATTGTATGGACTAAAACAAGCTCCACGAGCTTGGTATAGTCGTATTGATGCTTATTTCTCGAAGGAAGGTTTTAAAAAGTGTCCCTATGAGCATATATTGTTTATTAAATTTGGTGATGGAAGAAAGATGCTCATTGTGTGCCTATACGTAGATGATCTCATTTATACTGGAAATGACAGTGCCATGTTTGAAAGATTTAAGAAGTCCATGATGGTTGAGTTTGAAATGTCTGATCTTGGATTAATGCATTATTATCTTGGGATTGAAGTAAAACAATTAGCTGATACAATTTCTATTTCTCAAAAGAAATATGTGAAGGAGATCTTAGACAGGTTCCAAATGACAAATTGCAATGCAGTTAGCACTCCAACTGAATTTGGTTTGAAACTTCACAAGGATCCTGAAGGAAGGAAGGTGGACATCACTCTCTACAAGCAAATTGTTGGAAGCTTGATGTACTTGACTGCTACAAGGTCGGACATAATGCACTCTGTGAGTCTCATTAGCAGATATATGGAGAACCCAACAGAGATGCATCTCCAAGCTGCCAAAAGAATTTTTCGTTACCTGCAAGGCACTATTAGTTTTGGGATTTCCTACAAGAAAGGAGAAAAGTCAGGGATAGTTGGCTTTACTGGAGAAAAGTCAGATTTAATTGGCTTTACTGATAGTGATTTTGCAGGAGATCAAGATGATAGAAGGAGTACATCGGGTTATCTATTTATGATGGCTTCAGGAGCTATCTCATGGTCCTCAAAAAAGCAACCAATAGTCACTTTATCAACTACGAAAGCTGAGTTTGTAGCTGCCACAGGTTGTGCTTGTCATGCCATTTGGTTGAGAAAGATTCTTTAAGAGATTAATTTCAAGCAACAGGGACCAACTCCAATTTTTTGTGATAATAGCTCAGCTATCAAACTTTCAAAAAATCCTGTACTCCGTGGAAGATGCAAGCATATAGATGTGAAGTATCATTTTTTGAGAGATCTTTCGAAGGATGGAGCAATTGATCTTATCTTTTGCAGAAGTGAAGACCAAGTTGCGGATTTGTTTACTAAACCCCTCAAATTGCCTTTGTTTCAAAAGCTAAGAGGTTTACTTGGTGTATGCAAATTGCCGTGATCAATTTGGGGGAGGGTATTGTGTTTTGTATCTTAAACCAAGTATTTGATAATACTAGTTTAAGGGAGGGTGTTGAGTAAGTCAGAGGTTGTTATGTTTCAGTGGTTGTTATGTTCTTCTCCTAGTCTTTAGGAATAAGTTTATTTAGTGGACTTGGATTTACCAAGTCATTAGGAGCTTGTTTTGTAGTTTTTCTGTTCCTATTTTCAAGTTTGTAACAACTAGTTTATAGCCGATAGTTGTTTATGTATTGCCTATTTAAATAGGCTTGTTTGAGCTAATAAATCTATCTGCAGTAACAGTTTCCAGCCCTCATATATTTTCTATTCCCTTATACCCTTAACACGTCCATTGTGCAGAAATTATAATTTGCACAAAATTACAAATGGGTTTATCGATCCAATAACGATGAATCAAAATCAAATCAAATTCACATATTTTATCCTCCAATCCAAGAATTTTTTAACCAAATGGATTAGAGTGAAAAAGGACAGAAAGAAATGATGAATGAATGAGAGGAAAATGGCATCCCTGTTGTGAGCTAAGAAGGGAAAGAAAGTGGTATCCTCCAAGTGTATGGTGGAAGGAGAAAGAGAGAGAGCAGAAGGGATCTCCTTCAGGCTTTCTAATTTCAGAACGTTTCGGGGGTAGGCCAGAGATAAACAACATTAAATATTGAGAAGATGCGAGTTTCTGACGGTTTTTTTGGTGGAAGCAGCAATAACGACGGAGAGTATAATGTAAAACTGTGGTATAAAATTATGTAATATATGTATGTTTTGGAATTGAATTAATTACGCTTATTGTTTATGGATTTGTATTGATATAAATTGAACAAATGAAAAATACCAGACAAAAAAAGTTTTTTTTTTTTTGTTTTAAAAACTGTCTTAAAAATATCTTTTTTTTACACCCTTACTTGAGATCAAGAATTCGAGTTTTAGAGTTTTGTTTATCAACTTCAAATTGATCAAACTTTTCGTATCTAGTCCAGCATCACAATCCCTCGCGGATTAGTAAGAAGTCAATTGAACGTGCCTACTTGTTCGCGTTAAGCATTAAGCTACGATCTAACAACCCCTTAGTTAATCGAGGATTGGAAAGAAGAGGAGCAAGACAAATTTTTTACTTATTTAAATAATAATTAAGGTGAAGCAGGATGTAAACGAATAAACTTCTACTAGTAGACTATCACCTTTAATACAGTAAAGTTTAAGAATTCAAGTTTCAAGAGTATTATTTTATTAAATTTATCTTTGGTTAATTTTGACTTTTATTAAATAATAAATTTAAACATTTGATTTTACACCACAAAAGAATAACTTATACCATTACATTCTAAACACTAACTAAACTAGTGTATATAACAAGATTAAGTCTACGCGGACAGGGAAAATGGACCGAAAATTGGTCCATTTTCCCTGTCCGCGTAGAAGGACTCATATAACAATTATCAATTTTAGCGATTGTCACGCTTGAAACGTTGGCGGCAACACGGCATGTACCTTAGAATCAGGTAAAAATCTTAATGCTCAGTGTTAGAAAGTAATAATTTGCATGTACCTTAGAATCAGATAAAAGTCTTGTATTTTATTTATATTGTTCTCACCACCTTCATAAAATCTTCTCCGAATTTCTCACCCAAACAATCATTCCTTAATATGATTGTACCGAATCTCTTAGAATTAAGGAAGTTGATTTATAACCCGACACTTCCTTCTATATCTAGAGACCAAATATAATTAAGAACCTTAACCACAAATCTCCCGTCCACCAAAACAACTCCCGGTCCAAACCCACATGACACCATAGAGACAACAACCCACTATAATTCATAGGCTCAAATATCTTTGGCCCAACATTTACTCAAGTATTAAATATAATTTTTATTCTCTCACTATTTTTTGTCAAATAAATAATATCGTTTTTTTAATATAAGAATAATATAGACAATTAACATTATATAATTATTTCTTTAATACCTATATATATAACTCTAAATGATAATATATTAATGGAAGGAGGGAGTAGTTATTTATATAATTTGGAAAGCTTGCTACAAGCTCAGCCGGAGTTTTGACGTTTTCCCTTTGTTTTCTCTTTACTTCCATTGACCTTTCTCCTATTCATTGAGATCATCGTTTGTTGACCGGCCCGGCCAAGTAATTTGTCGTTTTGATTGAGGCAAAAGAGCTGGTCGACATGAATTTCAAAGTAGGTTATAAAAGATAAATTGAAAAAAAAAATTGTTCATAAAAAATTTATTATACAAAAAATATATTTTTGTTCCATGCATGTTCATAATAGTAATAATTTATTAGTTTAATAATGTAATATAATAATAACTCTTTTGATTAAAAAAAGAATGTTACTTTATATTACTCTCTACAAAATTAATTTTGTTTTAAAATAAAAAAGTTATTGATGACACTTTTTTTTTACAGCACCGAATATAATATAATTTTATAATTAAATACATTATTATTATAATATTATTTAATTAAATTTTATTAAAAATAAATAATTAAATTCACAAACAATTCATACATAAAGAGAAAATAAAATTTTCATAATAGAAAACTTTCCATATAATTCAAATTACTATTATTGTCAACAATCTCATAAAATTGTATGACACCCCTATTTTGTGTTGTATTTATCTATGCACATTGTATTCTTACATCGTACAAGTATATATGGTCTGTCTATTCAGCGAACTATAGAGATGGAATTAAAAATGAATCAGCTATAGCGAAGATTTTATTCGTCGCTATAACATAGATAGTTTTCTATGCTATAACTAGCAACAGATAAAATCGTCGCTATAGCCGGTTCGTTTTTAATTCACTCCCTATAGTTTGTTGAAGAAAGTCAGCCCAGGTGTATATACATAAATATGCTCATTGTTTATATTTTTATACTCCTTCGGTTCAAAAATAGGAAAACAACTTTTTATGATATTAAATTAAAGAGATATCTTTTCCCCGTTGAGAAATGATGCACTAAAATGTAAATTTATACTCCATCCATTCTATAATAATAATCGTTTTAATTTCATGCATATAGGTTAAGAAAATTATTTAATACTATCATTTAATAGTTAAAATTTGTGTAAAATTTTATCATTACCCATATATGAGAAGTTGAAAATAGTAATATAAGAGAGAAATTCTTGGTACAAGAAAAAAAAGTTAGGGATGATATTAAAAAATAAACTTTTTATTCTCCTAGGCCATATTTGTTTACAAAAAGTATGCTTGAGATTGGACTATTTGTCTTAATTTAACACTACTTCAGAATATTTTATCCCAAAATAGGGGATTAATAGTCCTTTAAATAGTCCCATAAATTATGTTTTGTCATTCTTAAGGTTATTTATGAGGGATTATATAATCTTATGATGAATATGGGATTAATAATCCCCTTCTTTCAAGTTATCAAATGAGTTTATAAGACTAATAGTCCCACATTGAGGGACTAATGGTCGCTAGTCAAATGATTAAATAATCCAAAATAATATTAAATTAAAAGAAATAACTCAATTCCAAGTATGCTTTTTATATATAAACATGACCTTAGAAAATTACAAACGCTAAATAAATTAGAACAATTTTTTTTAAAAAAAATATATTATTATGAAAAGGAGGAAATACCTTAAAAGAATCAAAAGTCAAACCAATTTTAAAACTCTCTTGCTATTATAAGGAAAGTCTTATAAATCCGAAGTGAAAATAAGAACAGTCAAGAATTTTGAACAAAAAGAGGTCATGGAAATTATTTTTCTTAATATTTTTTTAAAAACCCCATTTTGTGAGGAACATAATATAATTCATAATTAAGTATAGTATTATTATTATTATAATATCAAGAGTAGGGGTAAGCATAGTGCAATTTGAAGTCCAAATCGTACACGAAATCGCTTATGTACAGTTTAACAAATTCAAAATCACACATGAAACAACTTATGATTGGTGCGGTGCAGTTTTGAACCATGCGATCGATGCAGTTTCATTTGGTGCAATTTCGGTTCCAAAATCTATTAAATTAATCTACTTCTAAAAATATCATTACAGTTACTCGAAAATTAAATGATTAATAATAATCTTTTATATAAAAGAAATATTTGAAGAGGTTATATAAAAGAAAAATTGTGAAATAAAAAAAGCTGAATACTTGAATGAATAATAAATTATTTGACTTGTTTATCATTATTCATCGAGAAAATAAATAAGAAAAATGCATTGAAAGACTGATCCGTAGTTTATAATACAAAATTAATTTAATTTAACAGTTTTATAATGTTTTACAATTTTTTTTTATTTTTCTTGTGTGTTATAAATGACAAAAATGTTTTTCGAATGTGTATGTGAAGAAGTAAAAAATATCCAAAAAAATCAACGAACAATGAGATCGATTGGATGATAATAATAAGGAAGAACATTCATTTTATGTAACGAAACCTCATTCTTGTTAGTAATTTAAATTTTAAAAAAAAACACTCAAAAGAAGCATGATGCGGTTTCGATTTTATGCATGCGGTTTTCACCAGTAACCAAATCTAAATTGTAAATTCAATTTTTCTACTCATCTAAAACCGCAACATACACTAGAACTGTTAGTGCGTTTTAATTGTTGTGATTTGTGCGATTTTTGGTGCAATTTCGAAGGCAATTTAGTTCCTTACTCGGCCCTAATCAAATGTCAATCAAACCTCTCTTTCATAAACTTACAAATAAGTATTAAAAAATAAACGTACAGATAAGTATCAAGAATCAACTAAACCTTACTAAAAGAGGAAAAAATTAATTAAGCCTCACATAAGAGAGAATAAATTTTCTATTACGGAATAAATAAATTCACCTAAGTGAGAATCAAACCTTAGACCTTTTACTTCGATTTTAACCATTACACTAATATTGTGTTTGTAGGTTTTTATTTGAGTGGAAGAAAAGAGAAAATAATTAAAATTCCTCCAAATTCCATGTTTGTGAGTTTTTTTAGAAAAGAATGAAAGGAATTTAAAGGTAAAATCTATTTAATTTTTGGCTCAAAATTTCTCCCCTCAAAAGTGGGGGATTTGGAGGAATGGAAAAGGATGATAAAATAAAATATTTTATATTAATAGATATAATCTTGTAAAATAAATAATATGACAATCTTGTCCCTAGTTATTATAACTCTCAATTTTTGAAAATACAAATTTTCTCTTTGCCCGACCCTGGCCTCCCTTCCCACGCATCTTCACCTATTATATGCCCCCCACCCACGCCACCCCAGCCCCACGTCAGAGTCTATGTGCAATTTTTACCCAAATATATGTAAAAAAAATTATTCAGCAAGTCTATGTGCCCCCACCCCATGTCAAAGTCTTTACCATCCCAACCCAAGTTAGTATTTGGGTTCTATATTATGTTTATAAATTTAGAATATATATATAGGGAATATATCTTAAGCTCACCCCTTATTCAACTCACCCGAGCTCACCCCCTTTTAGCGACGGACACGGCAACGGTTCGATCATACAACCGTCGTTTATACTTATAGCGACGCTATATGTTGTCCGTCGCTATAAGTATAGACGACGGTTGTATGACCGAACCGTCGTCGGGTCCGTCGCTAAATGGGGGGTGAGCTCGGGTGAGTTAGATAAGGGGTGATCTTAAGATCCGGACCGTATATATATATATATATATATATATATATATATATATATATATATATATATATAGTGGAATATAGAGGTGTGCAGCCGTATAATTTTTAAAGTTACACGATTTACGATCGTAGAGGAAATTCATTCTACGATCGTAGAGTAGTCACTTCGCGATTTGTGAATTCACTCTACTATTGTGAACTACTCTACTCTATGATAGTATAGTGAATACTGTAAGGCCCCAAATTTTATGAATAAAGATTTAAATTTCTCGATATATATATTTTTTAATATTATGGTGTGAATTTGATATAATGTTATAGTTGTGGGTAATATTTACAAATTTTGTAAAGTATGCAAGTTGTTATATAATATTCGATTGGTCGAGGAATATTCTTTTTGTCGGAGAATATCCGTACGATGGCACAATCATTGGTGGACCCCACAACGGAGGTACTGTCGTATTTAAAAAATGACAGAATTATCATTTTATAAAAATAACGGTGAAAGTGTTACCGTTAAAACTGTTGAACTACCCGGTAGTAAAAGTACAGTAATACGCGTGGTTGCGTGGTTGCATAGTAGCACACTGTGACAACCGAGATTTTGTAATTTAATTTAAATATTTATTGGATTAAATAAATATTTTTTCGATGAATTAATTATTAGATTAAATGATTAATTGATGAAGTGGTGGTAGATTAATTTAATTTATATGTGTTATAATTATTAAATTAATGTGGAGAATTTTTATTATTCGAAGTATGTGATTATGTGAGCTTATTGTATTAAAAGAAATATTTAATAAGCCTGATAATATTTTAATTAATTTAATTATTAATTAGAGATTTAATAATTTGACATTATTAATCAAAGAGAATTTGAATTATGTGACTATGTGTATTAATGAGAAATTATTATATTTTATTTAAAGTAAATTAAATAAGATATTAGATTTATTTTATATGGATGTGACATTACTTAAACTATATAATAAAGTTTTATTAAATTAAATGATTTTTAAAACCTATTCTAACTAGCCAAACATGGCCTTTGAGGGAGTTGAGGGCAGTTACCCATGACTGGGTAACTGACCACAACTTGTCAGACGTCTTCTTTATTATACGCTTTCCCCTTCCTTTTCTTCATTAATTTTCCTAAGTCTAGAAAGTGTCAGAGAGAGTTTCAAAGAAAGATACAAAAAGAGAGTTGAGAATTCAGAGTTTTGTGGAGGAGGAATTCACTTCCTAGTAAGTTATATTCTACGCTTTGGGTAATTCTCTCCAACCCAAATTCCTATTTTACGTCTTTTAAAGTTTTCATGAATATGGCTTTCATTTATTCTGTAATTCTCTGTAAATTGGGAAAGGGTGTTGTTATAGGGATATGTGTAATGATTCGAGTAGTATATCATGTTTTAATATATATTATATGGGTTTTCATATCTTCAGTACAGTAAACGATTTCAGAGTATGTTATATGGCCATATGGCCTTATACGTAATTTTTATATGTCAAATATAATTTATTTTGCAAAATTCACACATTGATATGATTATGCATGTTAAAATGAACAAAATATAACTTGAATGGTTGGATTTGGCTTTATAACGAATCCGTAGCATTAAAATCCATGTTTTTGTTCAAGAACTTCAAGAAAAGTCCAATTTGCATGATTTATTTCTGTGATTATTTGTTTTAATGGGTGAAAATCACTCTATAGATGTTAAGTATTGATTATTTATGAATTCTAGCATGTGGGTATGTCTAAATTCGTGTAAAAATAAGTTGATTGGAAATTTTTAGTCGTGTTCTGCAATTTTTGCGAATTGCAGAAACTGGAACTGGAGTCTCGCGCCGCGGCGCCAACTCCCAGTTCATTTCTCGCGCCGCAGCGCCAAGTGTCCGGCCGCAGAGCCACTTAGCAGAATGTCCAGAAAATGTTTTTTTTAAAGTGTTCAAGTATAGGAATGTGTTGGTAACTTAGTCTAATGAATATAAAGACTAGTTAGACCTATAATGAGATGTTAAAATAAATTCTTAACATGTCCATAACACAATTACGTGTGAACTGAATGATCAAATGAATAGTTACCTTATTGTTTGTGAAGTCTTAATTTTTGACAATAAGTGTAGTAGTTGACTAAGTATAGTCATGAACTCGAGTTAGACAAAGAATAAACTTGTGATGTTTAGTACGTTATTATTGACTGGTATTGTGAACGTAATTGATATGTAGGATTTAATTCAAAGAACGAGTTTGTTTAAGTGTAATCTACGCACGAGGAAAGTTTCTAAACCTTATCTTGTTACATTGAGCAAGTTTTCTAACTCTACATTTACGTTGAACAAGTTTCTTACCCTAAACTTTCGTTAAGCAAGTTTCCTAACCCTACTTGTTATTGTTATATAAGTTGATTAATTCATCTTTCGATATTGAGCAAGTTCTCATTATTATTGATCAAGCCTGTCTTGTATATTAAAGTTATTAATCTTCAAGCATGATGTTGTTATACAATAATTATTCTATTGTATACGTTTTTAGATGTTATTCAAGTTAAATATTCATTCACTGTTAAACTTTGTTAGACTAGCGAACTCTTATTGATTCGACTAGTCCATAGTTGATGAGCGTTCTAAATTTCAGAACCCCTTGATGAATTATCCAAACCAAACTTCCTTTGGTGCGGACTCGAATGTCAAAACTGAGATGAACAACCCTGTATAGGGGATTATTTATGTGACACCCCCAAAATAAGTATACATCACCCATTCTGAGTTGTCAATACACGGTACAGAAACAACTACAACTTTATTATTACAACAGTAAAACTGTGAGTTTAAATACAGATATTGCCATCTAAACAATATCCACATACAAATAAATCCTCATCATAATTATTGATACATTATTTTATAAAAATGGTGAGGACTACTAAACAACTCTCTAAAACCATCATTCCATACCCTGACTCGTACTCGCTACATTCTCGCCTCCTGAGAAGAAAAATGGAACAAAAAGGAAAAGGGTGAGCTCAACTAGCCCAGTAAAGAATATTATGACTAAGATAATACAGAACAAATTATCGTTAGTCTTCAACAGGGAAAAAAATCTAATAGAATACAATAGACAACAAGTTTTAAATCAATACTCGCAGCGGAAAATATTAATTCATAGAAGAGTTACGTAGAGGATGAAATCTACTAATATCTATGAATTTAACATTCCATCATCAATATTTTTATCCCTGTAACATCAATCAATATATATATGGAATCATATATTCATCCTTGCACTACAGGCCAAGGACATTCACCAGTTGGTCATGTTCATTTAAACACCTGTTCATCTTTGCACTACGGGCCAAAGATATTCATCAGAAATCATTCATCTTTGCACTACAGGCCAAAGATATTCAATAATATCATCATTTAAGACTGAGGATGATGAAAAATATATTTTTTTTAAAGAAACGAATCCAGTGAAACAAAATAACAAGGATTAAGGATTAAGGATTCGTACTTTGTTTTATCCACGTCCAAAAATACCTCAAAAATAATCATAGTGGTGTAAAATTCAAGAATGATCAAAACATGGATACAATCAAACCTAGTATCCAGAATAGATATTTCGGACGAAAAGAAAAAATTTCATTTTTCGATGAATAGTGCCGTATTCGTGAATAGTACCGTATACGTGAATAGTGCCGTATACGTGAATAGTAACTCCGACACCAAAAGTTCTAAATTTGATAAAAACTTCAGATCAATATTTCAGCATAATGATATTGAAGAAATAATATCATTACGAAAAAAAATAATATCCCTTACCTCGAAAAGACAGTACTTCTAACTGGAATACTGGATATAGGCTATAACTTGAACTTTCACCGTATAGCAATACTCAAAGTATACTCAAAATACTCACAAGAATACGCTCGATAATATAGAGAGAGAAAACTTCAGTTACTGGTGTAATTTTCAATTCTAACTTAAGCACCCTATTTATAGGAAAATGCTTAGAACACCAAAGCAGAAAATTTATTAAAATATTAATATGTATATATATATATATATATAATCTTCACGCACACCTTGGACAATCTGATCTCAACTCTTTTTCCATGCTAGTGGGCACACCTACCTTGTTAAAAACGTTTTTATTATTTAAAATAATTTAAACTTCCAAAAATCAATTATTTCGGAGCTTCGGAACTTCAATAATTCACGATAAATAGCCCTTTTGTCAGAAAATTCAAATCTCTACAACTTTACAAAAAAAAGTTTTTCCAAATTCCAAACAGAAATTGACCGAAATCCACAAACGGGTGATTTTAGAGGCTATAATCAAATTTCAGTCAATAAATGGGGTCCACCGACAAGTTTAACATGTTTTAAACATTTATTGCAACAAAAATACTCTTCCTCCTCGTATACTCATATATCCCACATTCGTTGTAAAAATATCACCATTATTATATTATTAAAATATAATATATATATATATATTTAAATGAATTATTTTATCAGAAAAAGATAAAATTTTAATTTTCAACAATTGTCACATTAAAAATTTTCTCCATCTATATCCACATAAAATCAATATTTTCCTCATCATATGAATCAATAATTAATTATTCACAAATAATATTACAGAATCACAATATTGACATTCAGGCAGTTCCCAGGAAAGAGGGGGCTTTCCAATAAGAATTTCTCCTTACTGGCGCGCAATTAGGTGACCAAACCTCTCATTAGACAGAACTTTCTAGACATTGCCAATGATGTTATCTAATAATATTATTCAGATAATATGAATTATTGTTTCGATAATGAAAAATACTGTGTAATGACAATTATTGAAACAACAACAATATAAAATATCAACGCAACAATTATTGAACCAATAAAATACTGAACAGTAATTACTGTAACCATTATTGAGTAGTGCCTTCTTACGTAAGAGTCAATAATTGGTGCAATACCGTGTGCTACTGTGCAACAACGCGTATTACTGTGTTTTAACCACCGGGTATTCCAACAGTGTAAACGGTAACAACTACGCCGTTATTTTTAAACAACTTATATTTTTCATTTTCTTCCTCCAATCGCTTTCCGTTATGGGGCCCACACATGGCTGCGCCGTCGTACGAATATTCCCCGACAGTACGAATATTCCACAACCAAACGAATATTCCCCGACAACAATGAATATTTTATAACCACTTGCTTATTTTGAAATATTTGCGTATTTTACCCATAACTATCCACATTAATCACATCAACCCTTACTATTTCAAAATAATAATTAGAGGAAATTAAATTTCATTTATTAATTATTTGGGGTCTTACAATTTACGCTTTAGCGTTAAGATATTGTGCACAGTATGATATTAAGGGCTAATCCCCCTAAGTACGAGAAGAAGAGTCCATAGTCTTATGACTGTTAAAGGTTTCAAGTAAAAACACTTGACAACCCTAGGACATAGTTCAAGGTCTTATGACCCTCAGAATTTCTTTTGGTTCTTGTTATTCATTCTTGATTCAAAAGTCAAGCTTTATATCAGAAGTTATTATTTCTCTCGCATGTTATTATTCATTGTTATATTGTTATACTTGTGGGCAATCGTGCTCACTCTTGCGTAATAATTACATTGCAGTTAAGAACGAAAGAGCAGACGAACCTTCCACTAGTAAGGGCAAGGGCAAGGGCAAACTTAACAAGTAATGAAGACTATTTATTTATGTGATTGTAATGATAGTTAGACTTGATGTTACTTAAGACTTATTGTTTATGTTTTCCGCACAGATGATTTAAGGTTAGAGTAACCTGAGATTTATTTATTATTTAGTGGATGTAACCCCATAAGGGGAGAGATTTATTTATTATTTATTTCTATTGCATGGTTTGCATTTATTTATGGGTAGATAGATAATTGATGCTTGTACAGTGAACACAAAATCCTGTGGAAATAGAAGTACCGGATTTGGGGGTGTCATAGGTTTGTATCAGAGCTGTAGGTTATGAACCTTAGGTGGGGGAACAACCTTAGGTAATAGCCTTGTAGGAGATCGAGAACATAGTAGTTGTAAACTCTTATCGAGTTCTAAGAAATGAATTTCTAAATTCATTGAAGATAATAAAAGACTTTATGTGCGTATGTGTTAATCTATGTGTTCGCTAGCACGGATTAGTAACTAAAACTTAAAATTTTATTGTCAGGATGTCGGATATTGGAGGAGTGAGTCGAGCTGGGGAGGAGGAACCCCGATTACCTATAGAGGAGGAGCCCCGAGACATTCATGTCGTTAGGGAATAACTGATACAGAGAGAGCCATCTCCGTTGATCACTGTTGCTGGTCAGGAGCATGAGCTGGAGACAGATCCAGAGGAGGATTCCGAGGAAGAAGAAGAGGAAGAGGAAGAAGAGGAGTTTCCACCGAACTCCATTAATGCAGAGATGTATGACGCACTCTATGATCGTAACGTAGAGTTGCAGGATACTGTTTGGGATCTGACTGAGCAGGCAGTTAGTCAGCAGATTACTATTGAGCAGAAGGATAGAGAGATTGTGACTCTTCACACACGTTTAGGAAACGTGGAGTGGGATCTGGTTCACGAGAAGGGTCAGACCGAGGACAAGTTCGCAGAGATAGAAAAGTTGAAGAAGGATCTGAAAGAGAGCTCCGAGAGGCTTGCCATAACAGAGGAGGGCTGGGTACGAGAGTTACGTCGTGCTGATCGTGCAGAAGATGATCGCCGTGTGAAGAAGGCTAAACTTGAGGAGACGTATTCTATACTACAAAATGCAATGGATGCGGTCCAAGATCGATTTAGGAAGTATCCAATCCAGTTTGAGGATCTACCATCATATATGCTAGATCGCAGAACGATGTGCCGCATCATGGAGGAGGAACGTAGCAAGGCCATCCAGCGCCTTCACAGACAGTGATAGTATTAGTTTAAATATGTGAAAACTATTTGATAGTTAATGATGTAAATTCTGATATGTTCATAAATAAAGGAATATGTTGATGTTTTAAATCCTGTAGATTCCTTATCTCGGGATAGTTGATGTAAATAGCAGTGACGCTATCATATGGTGTTAAAACTTTTGAATTTAATGAGAATGTCAAAGTTTATTTGAATTGATGTGTTAAGTGAGTTATGATTAAACGTTTTAGTTAAGTCTTAAATGTTTAAGAGATTGAATAAAAATCTAATAAGCGTATATTCTTAACAGAAATATGTCGCCTAGAAGACAAAATCGTCAACAAGCCCAAGAAGGGTCAACAAACAATAACAACGACGCCAATGCTAACTCCATTCAGCAATTGGTAAACCTTTTAGCTGGAGCAATTAATAATCAACCCCAAGCTCCACCAAATACTTCGTTTAAGGACTTCAAGGCGGTGGGACCGCCAGAGTTTAAGGGTTCCATAAACCCAATTGAAGCTCAGACCTGGGTAATGGAGATGGAGAAGGTGTTCGATGTTGCTAGGGTAAGGGAAGATCAGAAGACTGCTTATGCAATGTTTATGCTGAAGTCCGAAGCCAGCTATTGGTGGCAGGCAAACAAAGTGAGAGGAGGTGAAGGTGTAATATCCTGGGAAAGATTCAAAGAGATGTTCTTCGAGATGTATTTTTTGACTAGTTCGCAAAATCAGATGGAGGTTCAGTTTCTAGAGTTAAAACAAGGGAATATGTCAGTAGCTGATTATGTGGCAAGGTTTAATGAGTTGGCTAGGTTCGCCACGTACCAAGTACATACCGATGAGAGGAAGGCGAGACGATTTGAGCAGGGACTGAAGCCCTGGTTGTATAGCAAAGTGTCAATGTTCCAATTGAACACTTTTACTGGAGTGTTAGAGAAGGCCATACTTGCTGAGGGTGGAAGTGATGCAGTAAGGAAGTATAATCAGGAGCAGCAGAAGAAGAAGAGTGAGAAAGAAGGTAATAACAATACTGGTGGGAGTAGCACTGGGGGTAATCACAATCAGAAGAAGAAGTGGTCTGAAAATTCGTCGGCCGAAAGTCAACAGGGAGGGCAGAAGAAGAAGATTGAACCGTGCCCAACCTGCGGAAAAACGCATTTGGGAGTTTGCCTGAAGGGGAAGCGAGTGTGCTACAATTGTGGTCAGGAAGGCCACATAGCACCAAACTGTACGAACCCAAAGAAGGGTGCATGCTTCATATGTGGATCAATGGACCATCTTGAAATAGATTGTCCTAAGAAGGGATCGGGAGGGACGAGTTCAGGAGGAATCAGAGGAAATACTGGTGGAAGCACTCTAACCATTGCAGGACCAACCGCAACCAATAGACCAACATCCAGAACGTTCAACATGACAGTACAGGACGCGATACAGTCTCACGATATGGTGTCAGGTATCATTCCAATCAATAAAGTTAATGCTTTTGTATTATTTGATTCGGGTGCTACTTGCTTATTTATATCCAATGACTTCGCTAAGAACTTAGAATTGTTTAAGGACGAGTTAGAATACCCCATGAACATAGAAATTGCGAATAGAGAAATTATCCCTGTTAAGTATGTGTACAAGAACTGTAGAGTAGATATTAAGGGTAATATCATGAACGTATATCTTATCCCTATTCGACTTGGAGAATTTGATGTTATTTTGGGTATGGATTGGTTATCCAATTATGGGGCGGTAATTGACTGCCAGAAGAAGCGTATTAACCTTATGACTCCGTCAAAGGTTGTGTTTTATGGTAGCAAGTCGCCTAGACAAGCGAGTTATCTAACGATGATGCAGGCCAGAAGATTGTTAAGGCAAGGCTGTGTAGGATATCTAGCTTACATAGTCGATAGTCGTAAAGAGAATCCGAAAATAGATGAGATTCCGGTAGTGAGAGATTTCGCAGACGTATTTTCGGACGATTTGCCGGGACTTCTTCCAGACAGAGCAGTTAAATTTGTGATCGATTTGGCTCCAGGAACGACCCCAATATCGAAGGCACCGTACCGAATGGCACCATAGAGATGAAAGAATTGATGGTCCAACTACAAGAATTACTGGATAAGAAGTATGTTCAACCAAGCATATCACCGTGGGGAGCGCCTGTTTTATTTGTGAAGAAGAAGGATGGAACAATGCGACTCTGCATAGACTACAGAGAACTGAATAAGGTTATGATTAAGAATAGGTATCCATTACCGTGAATCGACGATTTGTTCGATCAGTTAAAGGGAGCAAGATACTTTTCAAAGATAGATTTGAGATGTGGTTATCATCAACTGAAGGTGAGACCAGAGGATGTACCGAAGATAGCGTTTAGAACACGATACGGTCACTACGAATTTCTGGTAATGTCATTTGGTCTAACGAATTCTCCTGCAGCATTTATGGGCTTAATGAATGAAGTGTTCAAGCCATTTTTGGACAAATTCGTAGTGGTATTTATAGATGATATTTTAGTATATTCAAAAACCAAAGAAGAACACGAAGAGCATTTGAGGTTGACGTTAGAGACATTGAGAAGAGAGAAGTTGTATGCTAAGTTTTCGAAATATGAATTCTGGATTGAAAGAGTACAATTTCTTGGACATGTAATTGATAGAGACGGAATTTCGGTGGATCCCTCCAAAGTCGAAGCTGTAATTAACTGGGATCAGCCGAAGATGCCGTCGAAAGTAAGAAGTTTTCTTAGATTGGTAGGTTATTACAGAAGATTCATTCAGGATTTTTCCAAGATCGCAACTCCGCTGACGAATTTGACTAGGAAATCGGTGAAATTCATTTGGATAGAGAAGTGTGAGGAAAGTTTTCGAGAATTAAAGAAGAGGTTGAGTACAACACCTGTGTTATCTCTTCCGGATGACACAGGAAATTTTATGGTATATAGTGATGCATCACATAAAGGACTTGGTTGTGTGCTTATGTAGAATGGTAGAGTCATTGCGTATGCGTCACGACAACTGAAAGATTATGAGAAGGGGTATCCGACCCATGACTTGGAGTTGGCTGCAGTGGTTTTTGCTTTGAAAATCTGGAGGCACTATCTCTATGGGGAGAAGTGTGAAATATATACAGACCATAAGAGTCTGAAATATATTTTTACACAAAAAGACTTGAACATGCGTCAAAGGAGGTGGTTGGAATTAATTAAGGACTACGATTGTGAGATTCTATACCATCCGGGTAAGGCAAACGTGGTAGCCGACGCCCTAAGTAGAAAAGGTCGAGAGAAATTAATGATGTTGACCGCCCAGGAGGAGCTAATTTTAGCAATGGAAAAGCTGGAATTGGAAGTGAAGTATCCTATGAAAATTAACGAGAAGCTATTTCAGATGCAAGCTGGTACAACCTTACTGGATAAAGTTAAGGAGGCTCAACTTTAGGATGAAGAATGTGAGAAAGTGAAGAAGAAGATATCTGAAGGGACTGAATCGAGATTCAAAATAGACGGTGAGGGACTATTAAGATTTGAAAGCAGAATTTGGGTACCGCCAGTACCAGAGATTAAGGAAGAAATTTTAAGCGAGGCTCATAACTCAAGATATTCGATTCACCTTGGTAGCACCAAGATGTACCAAGATCTTCGACAACACTTTTGGTGGCCAAATTTAAAACAAGAGGTTGCAGAATGTGTTACTAAATGCCTGACATGTCAGAAAGTGAAAGAAGAACATCAGAGACCGAGTGGGTTGCTACAACCTTTAGAGATTCCAGATTAGAAATGGGAACATATTACGATGGATTTCGTGGTTGGCCTACCGACGACCCAGAAAGGCTACGACGCAGTTACTAGATTTGCTACAGCTTTGAGTTCGGAGTTGAATTTGGAGACGCTGACGTGATATTTGTGTCCGGAAAGATGAAATTAGTAGAAATAGACTATAAACACAAAATTTGTCGGGCTTGACTTTTTGGTCAAAAAAGTCAACAGTTGCCTTTTTAGAAAAAAATCAAATTTCGAAATTTTAAAAATAAAATTTTTGAGAAAAATATTTCCATTGTGTTGGGATTGTTAGTGTTAGTAGAAATCGACATTTATTTTGATAATAATTGATGTTTGGAGGTTATATTGACCAATCGGGTAATTAACCGAATAAATGAGCAATTAATTGCTATTAATTCACATGATTATAACTATTTGTTCATATGTGTGTACTATTGATTCACATTCATGTACTATTAGGAGAGTTGGTTCAAGATTGATAATACTTGCATGACTAAGTTAAAAGATGGAGGTATAGATGGATGTACTATACTATTATTCGTATTTTCACATGATTATAACTATTGAATCACATGATTGAACTATTGATTCACATTATTTACTATTAGGGGAGGTGGTGCAACTATTGGTGCAAGTTTGATAATACTATTAGAGAGAAAGAAAAAGAGAAGTCTGCTACCTCTCTATTCCAGTATCCAGCTTTATTCTAAGGTAAGGGGTATTATTTCTTTAGTATTCATGAAAAGAGCTATTTTTATTCCATTCCTTATTATTATGTTGGAATAACCTGTCTATGCGAAGTACCGCATACATGGTAAAATTCTTCTGTTATTCCATTATTTATTATTATGTTGGAATAACCTGTCTGTGCGGTCTATCGCATGCCTGGTGAATTCTGTTGTTATTCTATTCTTTATTATTCTGTTGGAATATTTTGTTTGTACGATTTACGCTTGACCTGGTTCCATTCTTTATTATTTTATTAGAATATTCTGTCTGTGCGATTTACGCATGACCTGGTTCCATTCTTTATTATTCTGTTAGAATATCCTGTCTGTGCGATTTACGCATGACCTGGTTCCATTCTTTATTATTCTGTTGAGAATAACCTATCTGTGCGATCTATCGCATGCATGGTGAATTCTTCTATTATTCTATTCTTTATTATTATGTTAGAATAACCTATCTATGCATGGTGAATGATCCTTTGTATTCATATGAATAATATTTTCATTCAAAAGGGGTTTCTGCCAGGGGCAGTTTCGTAATTTTTCTAATCCTCAAAAATTCTAGAAAAATTTAAAATGACACTTTGATGAGTTTTTTAGATTGTGTCTAAAATGGCGATTTTTGAATGTATAGATTAAGAGTTATGGATTTTATGGGAAAAGACTATTTTAAAAGTAAACCCTTATAAATCTTTGTGGTTAACTCCAAATTGGTAAAATTTTTATTGGGAGTACATGTATATAATAGGAGTATACCCTGTAAATTTTGGAATTTTTGGACAAAAGTACAATTTATGATAATTGTCTAAATATTCGGCAGTTTTGGCCATATGAAAAATAGTAAATGAATTTTAAAAATTTTGAGAATAATATATGTTCAATATGGGACTATATTCTGCTAAATTCCAGAAAAGAAATATTTTTGGGACTGATTTGGTATTTTTCATAAAAATGAACTAGTTATGAGTAAATAAATTAAATATGTTATGTGAAGTAACAAAATTGAAAAATAGGATTTTATGGCTTGAGAATCCTATATAGGGTATATGCAGATTTTTTATGAGGGATTTGATCATTGGTGATGAAATCTTATGAGTATGGCATTTTTGAATGATTAAATGCATTATTTGGTAAAGTGTAAACAATTGAAATAAATTATTTATAAGTTTAAGAAGTGATTAAAATATTATTATAATATTAATAATATTAGATTATGAGTTTATTAAGTGATTGATAATATTTGGATAAATTTAAAGTATTTAATATTTATCCTTATTTTTGTTTAATTAATGTTTATATCATTATTATTATCCTCATACTTATATTGTGATGAATGTGCATAGATGGACTTGGTATGATTATGACTAGAGATTATTCGGTATAATCATGACCGTAATGTGACGAATGATGTGGTGAAAGTTCTCAGTGGCCTGAAGTGCATTGATGGACAGTTTTTGGTATGATTATGACCACGGATTATTCGGTATAGTCATGATGACCATTGATGATTTAATGAATATCCTTGGCCGTAGTGCAGGGAAGATTCGATGATGTGGTTTATTTATTAAGCTGAGTCTCAGCGATAAAAATTGATGAAAATATTTTAAATCATAGAAGATAGTAGATATCATGCTCTGCTTGACTCTTCTAATGGATTGCTTATTCCGCTGTAGTTAAACTTGATGTCTATTGTATTTTATCAGTTTAACATTATTGAAGGCTAATGATAATTTATTCTGCATTATCTTAGTCATAATATTTCTTACTGGGCTAGTGAGCTCACCCTTTCTTCACTGTTCTCTTCAGGAAATGAGAACGTAGCCGGGACTTGTCGGGGAATGGAGTGACGGTCCAGATGATAGCATTAGTAGTCCTCACTATTCTGTTAAATAGTGTGACAATAAATATAACGAGGACTCCATTGAGTGTGGATATTGTCTAGATGACAATATTCTTATTAAAACTCTTAGATTATGTTTTGTCGTATTTTACACGACTGTTGTATAATTAAGTTGTATTTGAATTTTGTACCATGTATTTGGCGACTCAAGATGGGTGATGTATACCTGTTTTGGGGGCGTCACAAATACAATCATAGGATCTTTACCATTAATAGTCTTTACCATCCCACCCCACGTCAGAATCTTTACCATCCTAATTATTCGAACTAATCAAAATAAAAAAAATTGAACAAAATAATTCAATAGACATTGTTAAATCATACATTTAATATATTTCTATAAGGGTAATATAGTAAAAGTGTAGTTTAAAAATAAAATTATTTTTTCTTTCCTTCCCTCTTCCTAAACTTATAAACAAGGAAAATATAATACAAATCTCATCCATTTCTTTCCTTTTTAAAACTCACAAACATGACAAGGGGAAATTATAATGATTTCTCATCCCTTCCCCTCATATGTTTTCCCTTCCTATCTCATCCCTCCAAAGTCACAAACGCAACATAAGATCTCACCTACCTTTCTCTCAAATTTTGGTTCTCACTTTTGTGTGTGAATTATTACATTCATTATGTAAAATTTATTTATTTTGCACAATTTAATTGATTATCAATATTATAAACTGGATTGTGTATTTAATTAGGAATACCTCTGTATCGTTGATTTGTTTCATTTGAAACTATTGGGATGTTGGGATGTGATTATTTAGGTCTAGTTAAGGTGTAACCCAATATATATAATAGATCGAATTTGGTGTTGACCCCTATATATATATATATATATATATATATATATATATATATATTTTGATAGTGGGAGAGTTCTTATTAAAGTAAGATTATGTTTTCTTGTTTGGTGAGATAATGAGATCTAATTTGGAAAGTAATCAATCAACCATTAATTGTAGTTATAAGGTGATTCTGAAAAGTACTCCTACTCCTAGTTGGATTCAGGTGGACATGACTCATAAATATAGCAACAAGCAAGGGTTAGAGAACATAATTAGAGAATATAATAGCATATGACACACATAAATAATTTGTACTGTCTATACTATTTTAGTGAATTTCTTATATTTTTTCGTAGTTTTTTTTAATTGAATTTTCATGTAAATTTCTGTGTTCATATTTGATATCTCTTATAGTTGACAATGGTATCTTTGTAAAAAGTTTTTTTTATAAAAAAAAATCTATGTAAAAGGAAAAAAATAATAATAAAAAGAAGATGACAACTAGGGTTAATGAGTTTATTACCATAAGAGAGATACATTATTCTAAAAATTTGGCCCATCATTTCCATACATGTGGATTGGTAGTTGGTAATCCGGAGCTTTTGGTCAAAGGTTAATTATTTTATGAGAATATATATATATATATATATATATATATATATATATTAAGAAATTGATATTTTTATAATATTTTTTGATATTTATATATAAAAAATATTATTATAAATGTATAACGACGATTTTTAACGACAAAAAAATTTGTTTTTATAAAATTTATAAAGACATTTTTTATATAAAATTATTATTTTATATTATAAAAATATCACTTTCCTATATATTAATCAATTTGTTAAAACAAATACCAAGCACTTCTTTACTGTTTTCCATTCGATATTCTACAGTGTGATGGGACCCCCAACTGCGCTTTATTTTAGACATTTAGTCAATCTTTGGATTGTTCTCCAAAAAGGAAAAAATACCATTGGATTGTTTGACTTTTAAACATTTTCCATTCTTTCACATTACTCCGTACTTCCGCCTTCATTTTTTATATATTAAAATAATATTTTTACGTAAAAATAAAATTTATTCACTATTTATATAAGAAAGATTATGTACAAATATTAATTTTAAATATAAGAATTTCATTTTTCTATAACAAACTATAGAATATATTTATTTATTATCTTAAATAATACAGATTGAATAAGATTATAAAGTTAATTTATTGTATCACATATATTATTAATGATAATTATTTATTATAATTAATAATAAAAAAATTGATACATAAAGACCTAAATATATAATTAAATATATATTTATTATGACAATATAAATATTTATTTGTGCACCATAAATCTTGTGAAAAGAAAAAGAAGAATGATTGTATGTCCTTGAAATATTTGTGTTTTAACCGGATTTAATTACCACGAAGTTAATTTGATAATAAATTATCAATTAATTAATATAATTCTGATACGTAGAAAAAAAAATTATCTCTCGTATGTGTATTAATTTCATGCTAACGACCTCCGTTTTAATCATGGATGGGCAGGCATATGATATGATGAAAGAAAAAATGAATGGACAAGAAGTAGCATGATATATTATTATTATTATTATTATTATTACTTCCAAACCAAGAAAAAGGAAAGTCATTTTCATGAAGGCTGGAAGGAAGGAAGGAAATTCCTTGAGAAAAAGATAATCAATTAATTGTTTTTAATATTGGAAATTCAGTCAGACACACATTTGACATTCATTACAGTAACACAACCTTTTCTTTTCTTTTTTCTTCTCTTCTCTTCTCCAAACGCGGATTCCATTTTTTGCCCCATATTCAACGGACACATTGTAGTATTCAATCCAATCTCACCATAAAATTAACCACCACCCTTTTCAGATCTGAAGAATAATTTCAATCCCAAATCATCAATTGGGTAAAAGCAGAATAATTTTTTATTATTTTGCTGGAATTTGGAGTTTTGATGGCTTCAGCTGCGATTTTTTCCTCCTTAAGGAAGAGAAGGTCGCCGTCGCTTGAGGCGTTTTTAGCGCCGGTGGATTTGACTGACGTGGCGCTATTGAAGATTCTAACTGCGGTATCGGTGGAGCCGATCTCATCTTTTTCAGGCAAGAAGCTGCCGTTCCAGCTGAAGAATTCGCGGTCTCTGGTTCGAAAAATTGAGGTATTTGTACTTCTTTTGGAGTATCTTGGTGATTCACGGTCTAATTTGCCGTCAACGGCGATTTTTTGCTTCAAAGAGCTGTATTTATTGTTCTATAGATCCAAAATTTTGCTTGATTATTGCGCCCAATCGAGTAAGTTGTGGCTTTTGCTGCAAAACCATTCGATTTCTGGCCATTTTCATGATTTGAATCAAGAAATATCGACCCTTTTGGATGTTTTCCCGTTTAAAGAATTGAACTTGAGCGATGATGTGAGGGAACAGATTGAATTGTTACAAAAACAATCTAGAAGGGCAAAATTACTGATTGATAAACAGGATGAGATGTTGAGATTAAAATTCTTTTCATTTCTGAATGACTTTGAGGATGGGAGGATTCCTGATACCGTTGCATTGTATTGTTTTTTCGTGGAAAGGTTGCAAATTTTAGATATTAATAGTTTTACGGTTGAAATTGAGTTCCTGGAGGAGCAGATTATTAATCATGAAGGGGATGTTGAGCCTTCTGCTTCAGTGCTTAATGGGTTTGTGGCACTGGCTCGATATTGTCGGTTCCTGCTGTTTGGTTTTGAGAATGATGAGGTGGGGTTGGGAACGGGTAAACATAGGAAAACCAAGAATGGGTTGATTAGTCAAGAAATTGCGGACACGTTTATTTCAATTCCAAAGGATTTTTCTTGTCCAATTACGTTGGATTTGATGACAGACCCTGTCATAATATGCACAGGCCAGACTTATGATCGATCTTCAATAACAAGGTGGATGGAAGAGGGGCATTGTACTTGCCCGAAGACAGGACAGACTCTTATTCACACACGGCTTGTGCCCAATAGGGCTCTGAGAAATTTGATTATGCAGTGGTGTACTGCTCATGGTAACCCACCTGAGGGCTTGGATTCGTCTTCTGAAAATTTTGCAGCTCCTTCAGCAAGCAAGGCTGCAATTGAAGCTAACAAAGCCACATCACAGCTTCTTATTCAGCAGCTAGCAAATGGGTCACAGGGTGCCAAAACTGTTGCTGCTCGAGAAATACGTTTATTAGCAAAAACTGGAAGAGAAAACCGAGCTTATATTGCAGAAGCCGGGGCAGTACCCCATTTGAAGGCTCTGCTTTCCTCTCCTAATGCTGTAGCACAAGAAAATTCAGTAACTGCTATGCTTAACTTGTCGATTTATGAAAAGAATAAAAGTCGAATTGTGGATGAAACAGGATGTTTAGGATCAATTGTTGATGTTTTGAGATTCGGGCACACAACCGAAGCCAGAGAAAATGCAGCGGCAACATTGTTCAGCCTTTCTGCAGTTCATGATTATAAGAAACGGATAGCAGAAGAAGATGGTGCAGTTGAAGCCCTGGCAGGGCTATTGAGGGAGGGGACACCAAGAGGAAAGAAGGATGCTGTGACGGCTTTGTTTAACCTATCTACTCACATGGATAATTGTGTGAGAATGATAGACTCGGGGGCTATAGAAGCACTAGTAGGGGCTTTAGGAGTTGAAGGTGTTGCAGAAGAAGCGGCAGGTGCATTGGCTTTGATTGTTAGGCAGCCAGTTGGGGCTGAAGCAGTTGGAAATGAGGAGTCGGCAGTGGCAGGACTAGTTAGTATGATGCGTAGTGGGAGTCCTAAAGGAAAAGAAAATGCAGTTGCTGCATTGCTTGAATTATGTCGGGGTGGTGGTGTGGCTGCAACACAGAGGGTGTTGAAGGCACCTGCGCTGGTTGGGTTGCTTCAGACTTTACTCTTCACGGGCACCAAACGGGCAAGGAGAAAAGCAGCATCTCTTGCTAGAGTTTTCCAAAGGTGTGAGAATACATCCTTGCATTTTGGTGGGTTGGGTATAGGGTATGCACTTGCAGGGAACTCGGCTGCAAGTAGGGATTCAGGTTTTGCTGGTGATGTCTCGGTGTCCATGTCTATATCTGTTCCAGTTCTATAGTGGTAACATCCACACTATAGAACTTGGTTCAATTATTCCACGTTTTTCGTTTGTAATATCCACAATTCTTTCATTGAAATACTAATTATGAGGAAAAAAAATACAGGATTACTATAAACGATGTGTTTGGGAAACGTGGACATGGTTAAAGCATTTAGTCTATTTATCTGTAATGTGCAATGGTTTTTAGTATGCTCTATGTAAAGTAATACTCAATTATTTGCGGATCATTTGATCATCACATAGTACAAGTGGTAGAATTGTTACATCCGGCCTTTTATTCTTCTTGATCCTCTAGTTTCTATTTGAAAGCCACTTCAAAATATTCAGGAATTCTGTTTTTGTGATACATTACTAATTTATTTTTCAACCACTTGTTAAAAGCTGTTTAATTTTTCTGTCTGAATTTGTCTGGAAAAAAATAAAGAACTTGAACATTAATTGTAATATTGCATATTGGTTCTCATGCTACTAGAGTTTGTGAGAAAAAGTTGAATCTTTTGGATACTCTTTAACTTATAGCTTAATGCATCAGATGGAAAAAGAAAGGCATGATTTACTGAAGGCACATATAAATAAGCTGCTGTATTTTGTACCAACTGGCAACTGATGCTTTGAATTCATCTTTTTAGTTGTTCTGCCCAGATTTTTATCCTTTTCCTCCTCCAATGTGGTATTGTCCATGAATGAATGACACAGAATTTTCAGGAGAATTTAAATTATAATGATGCACTACAAATGAAAGGAATCATGTCACTAAACCAGTGGACTTAACAGTTCCTGGCTTCCTGCAATGATTTTTCTACTTTCATATGATGGTGAGAAGAACCAACTGGACACCTTGCGAGTGCAAAGCTAGTGAAGATATCACATTTGTGATCAAATTATTGCCATGACAGCCTGACTGACACTCCACTGGAAGCACTATCTTCCAAAGATTGACAGTGTTTGTACTGATGATTGTGTTGGGGTATGTTGTCTAGTGGAATGGAAATAAGATATTTTAAGTGGCCAAATACTAATAGGCCACTAACTTTAGAAATAAGCATGCGTTTTCACAACCTAGAAATATGGTGGTTGTTGCTTCTGGAATCTTACTTAAATTATAAAGATCTTGCAATTAGAGTAAAATATGTAGGTAATAATGAATAATGGTGCTATTTTTATTTTTATTTTAATTTTTTTGAAGATGTATTTGTTTTATATATTTGATTTATTCCATGTACTTTTATTTTATTTTTTATTTTTTATTTTTTTCCCCCTCATATGAGCTGCTCAACTCTCTTCACCTATATGCTCTACTTGTGATAATGGTAATATAGAGCTTCGGTACATTGTTATTGTACCTCATGCTTAGGAGAATGCTTTCTTTATTATTTACCCTTAAACCTGTAATGATAATAGATGTAGATGTTGTTAGAGAATAACAACGTAATAAAAATAAAAATAACGAGAAAATTAAAAGAAAATAATCATGACACAAATTTAGTTCATGGCCAGTATCAGTTTCATTATTTTTTACTAATCAGTTTCATACACTTTACAATTGCAGGATTATCTCCTTATATAACACAACAGTCAACATAAGAAACCTTAATTCACTCTAAAGTACAAAATTACTCCAAATTAACACAATATAATATATTTTTGTTCCATGCATGTTCATAATAGTAATAATTTGTTAGTTTAGTAATGTAGTGTAATAATAACTTTTTTGATTAAAAAAAGAATGTTACTTTATATTACTCTCTACAAAATTAATTTTGTTTTTGAAATAAAAAAAAATTATTGATGACACTTTTTTTTTTGACAGCACCGAATATAATATAATTTTGTAATTAAATAAATTATTATTATTATTATACTATTTAATTAAATTTCATTAAAAGAGAATAAAATAAATTCACAAACAATTCTTACATAAAGAGAAAATAAATTTTTCATAATAGAAAACTTTCCATATAATTTTAAATTTATTGTTAAATTACTATTATTGTCAACAATCTCGTAAAATTGTATGACATCCCTATTTTATGTTGTATTTATATATACATATTGTATTCTTACATCGTACAGGTGTATACGGTCTGCCTATCCAGCGAAGCGACGATTTTATCCGTCGCTATAGCATAGAAAGTCGGTTTTCTATGCTATAGTAACGGATAAAACCGTCGATATAGCCGGTTCATTTTTAGTTCGCTGGAGAAAGTCAACCCAAGTGTATATACATAAATATACTCATTGTTTATATTTTTATACTCTCTCAGTTCAAAAATAGAAAAACAACTTTTTATGATATTAAATTAAAGAGATATCTTTTCCCCGTTGAGAAATGATGCACTAAAATGTAAATTTATACTCCAACCATTCTATAATAATAATGGTTTTAGTTTCATGCACATTTATTAAGAAAATTATTTAATTATATCATTTAATAGTTAAAATTTGTGTAAAATTTTATAATTACTCTTATATGTGAACTTGAAAACTAATAATATAAGAGAGAATTTCTTGGTATAAGAAAAAGAGAGTTAGGGGTGATATTAAAAAATAAAATTTTATTCTCCTAGGCCATATTTGTTTACAAAAAGTATGCTTGAGATTGGAATATTTGTCTTAATTTAACACTTTCGGAATATTTTATCCCAAAATAGGGGATTAATAGTCCTTTAAATAGTATATTGAACTATTTTTTGTCATTCTTAAGGCTATTTATGAGGGATTATATAATCTTTCGTGATTAATGTGGGAATAATAGTCCCCTTATTTCAAGTTATCAAATTACTTTATGGGACTAATAGTCCCACAGTGAGGGACTAATAGTCCCTCGTCAAATGATTAAATAGTCTGAAATAATATTAAATTAAAAGAAATAGCTCAATTCCAAGTATGATTTTTATAAATAAACATGACCCTAGAAAATTACGAACGATAAATAAATTAGAATATTTTTTTTCTTAAAAAATATATTATTATGAAAAAGAGGTAATACCTTCAAATAATCAAAATTCAAACCAATTTTAACTCTCTTGCTATTATAAGGAAAGTCTTATAAGTCCAAAGTGAAAAACAGAAAGAACAGAGTCAAGAATTTTGAAGAAAAAGAGGTCACGAAAATTATTTTTCTTAATATTTTTTTAAAAACGTTATTTTTTGAGCAACACAATATAATTCATAATTAAGAGTATTATTATTATAATATCATGAGTAGGAGTGATTAATATGGTGCGTTTTGAAACTCAAACCGTACACGAAACTGCTTAGATACAGTTTGACAAATTCAAAACCACATATAAAACAACTTGTGATTGGTGCGGTGCAATTTTGAACCAAGCGATGCAATTTTATTTGGTACGATTTCGGTTTCAAAACTAATTGAATTAATCTACTTCTAGAAATATCATTACAGTTACTCAAAAATTAAATGATTAATCCTAATCTTTTATATAAGAGAAATATTTGAAGAGGTTATAAAAAAGAAAATTTGGGAAATAAAAAAAGCTGGATACTTGAATGAATAATGAATTATTTAACTTGTTTATATTCATTGAGAAAATAAATAAGAAAAATGCATTGAAAGACTGATACGTAGTTTATAATACAAAATTAATTCAATTTAACAGTTTTATAATGTTTTACAATTTTTTTTTATTTTTCTTGTGTGTTGTAAATGGCAAAAAAGTTTTCTGAATGTGTGTGTGAAGAAGTAAAAGATATCCAAAAAAATCAACGATCAATGAGCTCAATTGAATGATAGTAATAAGGAAGAACATCCATTTTATGTAACGAAGCCTCATTCTTGTTAGTAATTTAAATTTAAAAAAAACACTCAAAATCAGCATGGTGCAGTTTCGGTTTTATTTATGCGGTTTTCACCAGTAACCAAATCCAAACCGTAAATTCAATTTTTCTACCCACCTAAAACCGCAACATAAACTAGAACTGTTAGTGCGATTTTAATTGATGCAGTTTGTGCAATTTTTGGTGCAATTTTGGAGGAAGAGAAGGGATTTGTAGGTAAAATTTATTTAATTTTTGGCTCAATTTTCCCCCTCAAAAGTTGGAGTATTTGGAGGGATGAGAAAGAATTACAAAATAAAATATTTTATATTACCAAAAGCAACCTTGTAAAATAAATAATATGACAATCTTGTCCCTAATTATTATAACTCTTAATTTTTAAAAATACAAATTTTCTCTTTTTCTCGCCCTTGCCACCCCTGCCACGCACCCCCACTCAATATATGCCCCACCCACGCCATCCCAGTACCACGTCAGAGTCTATGTGCAATTTTTACCCAAATATATGTAAAAAAATTTATTGAGCGAGTTTATATACCTCCACCCCACGTTAGAGTCTTTACCATCCCACCCCACGTTAATATTAATTACCATCCCGCCCCAAGTTAGTATTTGGGATTCATATTATATTTATAAACTAGCTGGGTCCCGTGCCTCCGGCACTGTATAGGCAGTGAGATTTATCTCAAACTTAAAACGGTTCAGATGATTTATTAAGTGAGCGGAAAATTCAAAATTATTATTAGATAGATTAGATAGATAGATGTATTTTATTAGATAGATATATGGACGGTGGGATTTATCTCAAACTTTGAACGGCCCGGATGATTTATTGAGTGAGCGGAAAATTCAAAATTATTTGTATTTTATTAGATAGATTCAGAATATATATATATATATATATATATATATATATATATATATATATATATATATATATTGTGACGCTCCCAAAGTAAATCTACACAATCTATTCTGAGTTATCAAATACATGGTACAAAATTTAAATACAACCTTCAATTATACAACTGTAGTGCAAAATACGACAACACAATAGCTGAGTTTCAATACAAATATTATCTCGTAGACAATATCCAAACTTAAATAAAGTACTCATTACAATTATTTTTACACTATTTTATAGAATAATGATGACTATTATAACAACCATCTTGGACCGTCACTCAATTCCCCGACTAGTCCCAGCTATATTCTCATTTTCTGAAGAGAACAATGAAAGAAAAGGGTGAGCTCAACTAGTCTAGTAAAGAATATTATGACTAAGATAATGCAGAATAAATTATCCTTAACCTTCAACAGTGTAAAACTGATAGAATACAATAGACAACAAATTTAACTACAGCGGAACAAACAATCCATTAGAAGAGTTAAGTAGAGAATGATGTTTACTATCTTCTATGATTTAAAAGTTCATCATCAATATTTTATCTCTGTAACTCAATAAATAATCCACACCACCGAATTATCCATGCACTACGGGCCAATGATATTCGTTATTATCACCAGTGGTCATGATCATGCCAAACAACTATTCATTTATGCACTACGGGCCAAAGAGAACTTTTACCACATCACTTGACTATAACATTATAGGTCATGATTATACCGATACACAATTTTTGATCATAATTATACCAATCAATAGTCTATCTATGCACTACGGGTCAAAGATGACTTTTACCACAATATAAGCATGAAGATGATGACAATGATATAAAAAATCAATCAAGTGAGATCAATGATAAATATTATAGATTTATAATTCAATTTATCCAGAGTTTAAGAATGTCTAAATTTTCAACATGATAATTAATTGTGGAGTAAAATTCAAGAATGATATTCATGTATCAAAAATAATTTGGACAGAAAAGAAAATTAAATTTTGTTGTGAATAATACTCATGAATAGTATCGTACGTATGAATAGTACTGTACGTATGAATAGTACCGTATCCATGAATAGTACCCGAGTGAATAGTACCTCGTGAATAGTATCCCAAATGAAAATATTGAAATTTAATAAGAAAGTTCAGAAAAATATTTCCGGGAAATGATACTAAATGAAGTGCAAAATTCAAGGATATTATACTAATTTCAAGGAGTATAGAAGCAATACTTATCAGAATAAGTGTAGATTTAGGAATATGAAACGAAATAATATTACTTATAAACTATAGAGTATGGAAGAAAATAATATTTCTTATGAATATTGGACAAAAATAATATCACTTATCTTAGTATGAGAGTAATTCCAACTGGTATAACGGAGATATTATTGAAGAAAACTTGCACTATTTGCTACACTCAAAGTATCATTATGCTCAAAAGAAATACGCACAATATTATAAAAGAAGAATTCTTTGATTCTGGTGTGATTTTCATTTCTTAACTAAGCATCCTATATGACATGACACTATTTAAGAATAATCACGGACGCGTAGTAAAAAATTCGGACGAAGTTCACGAGTTCCAACCTATCAGTATTCTCTTTTGAAGGTGTTGGCCAATGAGGAAAGACTAACACATGTCAATTTAGAGACATTGTCCAATGAAGGAGCACACTCATTCATAAGTTAGTGAACAGGGATTGCATCATTGAAATTTTTTTGACCAATAAGATCCATTCTTTGCAAATAATATCATAATTTTTCAAATCAAAATAAAAATAGATTACCTCATTTGAAGGTAATTGAGGGTCATCCCCTTTATAAATCAATTCGCATACCTCAAAATCAAATAGAACAAATACCAATTTAACAAGATAATTGAATAAACATCTTCCACTTATGAATTATTATTCTTATTTTTAATCAGCACAATCTTTCAACAATTATTCATTATTAATATTATAATTCACAATATTAGCAACCAGATCATTCCCAGGAAAGAGGGAGCTTTCCGATAAGAACTTCTCCTTATTGGCGCTCAATTAAATAACCTAACCCCTTTCCTCGACAGAACTTTCTAGACATTATCAATAATTTTAATAATAATATGAATAATTGTGTCGTCTTAATTATTGATTTAATAAAATAAAATATTGTACAAATGATACTGCGACAATAATTGAATCAATAATATGAGATATTATGCAGCAACTACTGTGGCAATAATTGAATAAAACTGAGTGACTTCTTAAGTAAGCATCAATAATCAGATGTACTGTACAATACCGTGTGTTACTGTGCAACCACGCGTATTACTATACTTTTATCACCGGGTATTTCAATAGTTAACGGTAAAAGTTTTGCCGTTATTTTTATAAAAAGGTTATTTATGATGCATCATTTGAATACATCGCCGGATCAGAAGTCTGTATACATCGCCGGATCATTTGAATTTTTTTCGTAGTCATGCGTACCAATTCTGGACCCAACAACGTTGCTTCACCCACCTCGTCCCAACATACTGGAGAACGACACTTTTGTCCATACAAGGCCTCGAATGGAGTCATGCCTATACTTGCTTGATAACTGTTGTTGTAGGAGAATTCCACTAATGACAAGTAATTGTTCCAACTTTCTTTGAAGTGTAGGACATAGAGTCTTAATAGATCTTTAAAAGTTTGAATAGTCCTCTCTGATTGCCCGTCCATCTGAAGATGATATTCAGAACTGAATCGTAAATCCGTGCCCATAGCTTTCTGCAAACTGACCTGGTTCCATTATTTATTATTCTATTGGAATATCCTGTCTGTGCGTTTACGTATGACCTGGTTCCGTTATTTATTATTCTGTTGGAATAACCTGCATGTGCGGTCTATCGCATGCCTAGTGATTTCTTTTGTTATTCCATTCTTTATTATACTCAGTTGGTTAAAGTTTTGGCTTTTACACTCCATGAAATTAGTGGAATATCCTTGATATTTGTACTTCATCTAATATCTTTTTATGGAAATATTCTTCTGAGCATTCTTGAATTTTACTCCACAAAGAAGTATCATGTTGACAATTTGGACGTTATTGGTTCTTGGATAAATCAATTCTTGAACTTGTTTTATTGAATTCTTATATAATTGTCATCATCCTCCTGTTTATATTATGTTGAAAGTCATCTGTGGCCTGTAGTTCATAGATGGACTTGGTATGATTATAACTAGGGATTATTTGGTATAATCATGACCGTATGTGGTAAAAGTCCTCATTGGCCCGTAGTGTATTGATGGACAGTTGTTGGCATGATCATTATCATTAATGAATACACGAATATCCTTGGCCCGTAATGCATAGATAATTTGTGGTTGTGATACTAAAGAATATACTTGGCCGTAGTGCAGAGGTGATTCGATGATGTGAATTATTTATTAAGCTGAGTCTTAGCGATAAAAGTGATGAAAAACCTTTTAAATTATAAAAGATAGTAGATTTTATTCTTTACTTGACTCTTTTAATGGATTGCTTGTTCCGCTGCAGTTAAACTTGGTGTTTGTTATATTGTATCAGTTTAACACTGTTAAAGGTTAATGATAATTTATTCTACATTATCATAGTCATAATATTTCTTACTGGGCTAGTTGAGCTCACCATTTTGCTTTCATTGTTCTCTTCAGGAAATGAGAACGTAGCAGAAACTAGTCGGGGAACGGAGTGACGGTCCAGATGACAACATTAGTAGTCCTCACTATTCTATGAAATAGTGTGTTAATAAATGTATTGAGAACTTATTTTGAGTTTGAATATTGTCTAGAAGACAATATTTGTATTAAAACTCACAGCTCATGTTGTATATTTAAGATTGTATTTGTATTCTGTACCATGTATTTGGCGACTTAGAATAGGTGATGTATACTTGTTTTGGGGGCGTCACACACAGTGATTCATATTCTTGATTCTTACGTAAGACGTAACTCAGTATTTATTTCAATAATTGTCACAGTAATTATTGCATAGTAACTCATATTATTTGATATGATATAATTAAATCAGTTGTTAGTATTGAGAGTCTATGTTAATAATTATGAATAATCATTCAAAGATTGAAAAGGGTGTTGATTAAAGATAAGTATGATATGCAGATATTTGTTCAATTATTTTTTTTTACAAAGGTAAGTTTGGCAGGACTTGTCGACACTCTATTTTTTCTAAAGTACTCTGGACTACAACTCAATTATTGTTAAAACGTGTATAAGTTGGTTTAATTTTCTTTGTGGGGCTATAAATTCCACTACCATTATTTTATACATCCCATTTAGTTATTTTTTCAAAGCGTGCGTGCTAATTGTTTTCTCAATTTTCAATATAAATAGGTTGTCCGGTTGAACAACTAATCACACACCATCACTACACTAAAAAAATTATAAAATTCTTTTACTACAATATTGTGAGTATTTCTGTTGAGTGTAAGGTTACTCCAAGTGTAAATAAGGAATGCAAACATTGTTTAAGTTGATCGATTTTACAGAAAACAGAATCAAATCACATGCCAAGGTAAGGGTATCATTTTTATGGTAAAGAGATATCATTTTCTTTCATATTCCATATTATGGTAAGATATTATTTTTCTTTTCTTTAGCTTATCATTAAATGGTGAAAAGTCTTATTTGACCCGTGGTGCATAGATGGACAGTTGTTTGGCATGATCATGATCATGACCACTGGTGATACTAACGAATATCATTGGCCCGTAGTGCATGGATAATTCGATAACGTGAAATATTTAATGTTACAGACGAATGATGTGGTAAAAATCCTTTTTGGCATGTAGTGCATAGATGGACAGTTATTTGACATGATCATGACCACGAGTGATACTAACGAATATGCTTGACCCATAGTGCATGGATAATTCGATGATGTGAAATATTTAATGTTACAGACGAATGATGTGGAGAAAGTCCTCTTTGGCTCATAGCACAAAGATGAACTGTTGATTATTGGTTTTACAGTTGTATATCTTTGGCCCGTAGTGCAAAGATGGACTGTTGATTATTGATTTTACAGTTGTATGTCTTTGGCCGTAGTGCAAAGATGAATTTAATGGCATAATTATAAACATAAACTGTGAATTGGTATAATCATGAGCTTTGTGTTTCAGGTAAAAACAGGTGGTGAAAGTTCTATTTGTCTTGGGTACAACGAAGAACAAATAATTGTAAAAATAATTTGTAATAGCCTTAATGTAATTAAATTTTTTTGTGAGTTTTAATATAAATATTGTAATGTATGTTCTAAAATCAATTATTTAATAATTGATTTTGGTGAACAACAATAGGGTGACGAGGACCCGACTTTGAAAGCGTAAAAAATACACCCCATTAGAATGAGGAGGACACAAATCTTCTCGTGTTCCTTTGAAGACTTGAAATATTTATTGTTGTATTTTATATGGCATTATAATAATTTGAGTATGAATATTGTCGTATTATATACATTACAATATTTATATTGAAACTCACAGTATATATTTCGTCGTATTTTGCATTACAGTTAATAGTTGTAATAGGAAAGTTCGCGTCAGTAGTGTTGTTTCTAGCGACCCAAGATAGATTGTGTGGACCTATTTTGGAGGTCTCACATAATCTATCGACAATAACTCAAATTGCATCTATGCCTTGAGAAACCTTGAGAAGACTATTAACGAAATTCATATTATTGTATTACATATATTATTAATGATAATTATTTATTATAATTAATAATAAAAAAGTCGATACATAAAGACATAAATATATAATTAAATACATATTTATTCTTACAACATAAATAATTATTTGTACACTATAAATATTGCTGAAAGTCCAATATTTGTACGTACATCAAATATTGGTGTTTTAACTATGGATTAGCAGGCAATATTTGTGTTTTAACTATGGATTAGCAGGCATCAAATATTATTTAACAGTTCTTTTATCTTTATTTAACTCTCTATGAAGGAGTCAAAAGATCGATCTCTCTATATATACAAAATGACATTTCACACCCTCATTTAAATGGACAACTCATCAATCATACACATCTTGACATTGTTTTACTACTTTATTTTCAAATTATAAACTTAATATTGACTTATTTTTTAAAAATTAATTTTAAACGTATTCAAATTTAAAATTGATATAATTTTTTTTAATTTATATCAATATAATTATAAATATTATAAAAGTACTATTAATTATAAAATCTATTATTTTCAAATTTTAAATAAATCATATTAAATTTAAAAATATCACAAATTAATTTTTTAAAAAATTAATATTGATCTTATGTATATTTGTAACTACAATCCATTCAATACTCACTCTATAAATTATTTTAAATTTAAAATAAAAAAATTATTTTAAAATAGAATATAATCAATAAATTATAATTTTTTTATAAATTATAAAATTATTATTAATTTGATGTTTTGAATGTTGAAATTTTAATTTTCAAATTTTATTATTTAAGAAATAAACTGTTTGGTAGATAATGAAAAACAATGAATTCTTATTTTCTAGAATGACCAACAGCAATGCAAAGTAGGAATAAATTATGTCAGAGACACATTTGACATTCATTATAGTAACACAACCTTTTCTCTTCTCTTCTCCAAACTCGGATTCCATTTTTTGCCCAATATTCAACGGACACATAGTAGTATTCAATTCAATCCCACCATAAAATAAACCACCACTCTTTTCAGGTCTGAAGAATAATTTCAATCCCAAATCATCAATTGGGTAAAAGCAGAATAATTTTTTATTATTTTGCTCGAATCTGGGGGTTTTGATGGCTTCAGCTGCGATTTTTTCCTCCTTAAGGAAGAGAAGGTTGCCGTCGCTTGAGGCGTTTTTAGCGCCGGTGGATTTGACTGACGTGGCGCTATTGAAGATTCGTACTGCAGTATTTGTGGAGCTGATCTCATCTTTTTCAGGCAAGAAGCTGCCGTTCCAGCGGAAGAATTCGCGGTCTCTGGTTCGAAAAATTGAGGTATTTGTACTTCTTTTGGAGTATCTTGGTGATTCACGCTCTAATTTGCCGTCAACGGCGATTGTTTGCTTCAAAGAGCTGTATTTACTGTTGTATAGATCCAAAATTTTGCTTGATTATTGCGCCCAATCGAGTAAGTTGTGGCTTTTGCTACAAAACCATTCGATTTCTGGCCATTTTCATGATTTGAATAAAGAAATATCGACCCTTTTGGATGTTTTCCCGTTTAAAGAATTGAACTTGAGCGATGATGTGAGGGAACAGATTGAATTGTTACAAAAACAATCTAGAAGGGCAAAATTACTGATTGATAAACAGGATGAGGTGTTGAGATTAAAATTCTTTTCATTTCTGAATGACTTTGAGGATGGGAGGATTCCTGATACCGTTGCATTGTATTGTTTTTTCGTGGAAAGTTTGCAAATTTTAGATATTAATAGTTTTACGGTTGAAATTGAGTTCCTGGAGGAGCAGATTATTAATCATGAAGGGGATGTTGAGCCTTCTGCTTTGGTGCTTAATGGGTTTGTGGCACTGGCTCGATATTGTCGGTTCCTGCTGTTTGGTTTTGAGAATGATGAGGTGGGGTTGGGAACGGGTAAACAAAGGAAAACCAAGAAAGGGTTGATTAGTCAAGAAATTGCGGACACGTTTATTTCAATTCCAAAGGATTTTTCTTGTCCAATTACGTTGGATTTGATGACAGACCCTGTCATAATATGCACAGGCCAGAATTATGATCGATCTTCAATAACAAGGTGGATGAAAGAGGGGCATTGTACTTGCCCGAAGACAGGACTGACTCTTATTCACACACGGCTTGTGCCCAATAGGGCTCTGAGAAATTTGATTATGCAGTGGTGTACTGCTCATGGAGTTCCCTATAACCCACCTGAGGGCTTGGATTCGTCTTCTGAAAATTTTGCAGCTCCTTCAGCAAGCAAGGCTGCAATTGAAGCTAACAAAGCCACATCACAGCTTCTTATTCAGCAGCTAGCAAATGGGTCACAGGGTGCCAAAACTGTTGCTGCTCGAGAAATACGTTTATTAGCAAAAACTGGAAGAGAAAACCGAGCTTATATTGCAGAAGCTGGGGCAGTACCCCATTTGAAGGCTCTGCTTTCCTCTCCTAATGCTGTGACACAAGAAAATTCAGTAACTGCTATGCTTAACTTGTCGATTTATGAAAAGAATAAAAGTCGAATTGTGAATGAAACGGGATGTTTAGGATCAATTGTTGATGTTTTGAGATTCGGGCACACAAGCAAAGCCAGAGAAAATTCAGCGGCAACTTTGTTCAGCCTTTCTGCAGTTCATGATTATAAGAAACGGATAGCAGAAGAAGATGGTGCAGTTGAAGCCCTGGCAGGGCTATTGAGGGAGGGGACACCACGAGGAAAGAAGGATGCTGTGATGGCTTTGTTTAACCTATCTACTCACTTGGATAATTGTGTGAGAATGATAGACTCGGGGTCTATAGAAGCACTAGTAGGGGCTTTGGGAGTTGAAGGTGTTGCAGAAGAAGCGGTAGGTGCATTGGCCTTGATTGTTAGGCAGCCAGTTGGGGCTGAAGCAGTTGGAAATGAGGAGTTGGCAGTGGCAGGACTAATTAGTATGATGCGTAGTGGGAGTCCTAAAGGAAAAGAAAATGCAGTTGCTGCATTGCTTGAATTATGTCGGGGTGGTGGGGTGGCTGCAACGCAGAGGGTGTTGAAGGCACCTGCGCTGGTTGGGTTGCTTCAGACTTTACTCTTCACGGGCACCAAGCGGGCAAGGAGAAAAGCAGCATCTCTTGCTAGAGTTTTCCAAAGGGGTGAGAATTCATCCTTGTCTTTATCTGTTCCAGTTCTATAGTGGTAACATCCACACTTCTTGTTGTCCTCCCAAATTCTTTATTCCACGTTTTTCGTTTGTAATATCCACAACTCTTTCATTGAAATACTAATTATGAGGAAAAAAAATACAGGATTACTATAAATGATGTGTTTGGGAAACATGGACATGGTTAAAGCATTTAGTCTATTTATCTGTAATGTGCAATTGTTTTTAGTATGCTCTATGTAAAGTAATACTCAATTATTTGCGGATCATTTGATCATCACATATTACAAGTGGGAGAATTGTAACTTCCGGCCTTTTATTCTTCTTGATCCTCTAGTTTCTATTTGAAAGCCACTTCAAAATATTCAGGAATTCTGTTTTTGTGATACATTATTATTTATTTTTCAACCACTTGTTAAACACTGTTTAATTTTTTGTCTGGAAAAAATAAAGAACTTGAACATTAATTGTAATATTGCATATTGGTTCTCATGCTACAAGAGTTTGTGAAAAAAGTTGAATCTTTTAAGAGAATTAACTAGACAAAGTTAATTTTGTAGTGTATTTAAAAAACGATGCTCTTATGTTTGAACAATTTATTTTTTTGCCAAATGAGACTCTTATTGCATGTGGAAGGGTATTACATTGGTATATATGTAGGAGGGTTTGGAAGGTGGAAAAAGTATACTTGTTTGATCCTCCTCAGTACAAGCACCATGCATTATTATCTCCTGAGTCTCAATGATATTATTGGTTATATATGTTGCTCCGCATCTCCTCAAGATTTAATATGCGGTAGAAGCTTGTTGTTTTCACTCATCTTCTTGTTTTTTGGAGGTATGCTCCAAGAAAATTCATTTCTAACAAGACTACTACTAGTTATCAAAGATGATGAAAGAAGATTCAACTTTTAAATCAATTCTGGCCCTTTCATTGATCTACTTTCGTACTGATGCATGCAGGAGCAGGACGGAACATCAAGGAAGATTTAAGTTTTTATTATATTTATTTTGATTTTATAGAAATACATTCTATTTTCTATCACTTTTCGCAAAGTCATAGACTATATCTCCACAAGTACAACAGAATTTGCTTACTTTTTTGTTTTCATTTCCCCTTCTGAAACTTTATTTTATGATAAAAAAATATCATGGCTATGTGGTATTTGAGGTGTATTTCTCTCTGGAGGCAATGATAACTCCTTTTCTTTTGCCATTGGGATTGTACGTCGTAAAATCAATCTTCTATTATGATGAGCATAGCGAATTCTTGTGGTCTGATCTTGAGTTAGTTTGGTTCTTAGACAGAAACAAACTAATTCATGAAAATGGAACCTTGAATTTGCTTCCAGATGGAAATTTGGTCTTGAGAGATGCAGATGGAACTCTTGTTTGGTCTACAATTACGTCCAATAAATCTGTTATTGGTATGTAGATGATGGAGACTTGTAATCTTGTGCTTTATGACAGTTATAATAGGACTATTTCGCAGTCTTTTTATCATCCATCAGATACACTGCTTGATGGGCAGAAACTAATGGCTAGAGTTTCTTCCACCAACTGGGCTGATGGCAAGTATCATCTTACTGTAACTTCTCAATGTCTGTTTGCATTCTACCAATCCAATATCCAACAATTGTACTTCAAATTTCTTGTTCGAGGAACGAGGAAAAGCATTCAAATAAATCAATAAATGGAACTCTTGTTCTTTACATATCATCATCAACTGAGACCAGATTCCGTGTTTTCGAAACCATCTAATATGCTGTATATGAAATTATATTCTGATGGCCATCTCGGAGGTTACAGAGATCAAAATGAGCCAGTTGATCTGTTAGCAGATTTTTTGTCAGAATGTGATTATCCCATAGTGTGTGGAGACTACGGGCTTTGTGAATTCAACAACTACGGAAGCTTTAAGGAAGGATTCAGAGCTGCGCTATACAGCCACAAGCAACAAGCTGTTGCTCCTTGGGGCTTGGCTTTCCTTTAAATTGACCTGCGGTCGAAAAGTGATATCTTTGCATTTTAATACTATATTTATTTATTAATTAATTTATCATGGAATTAATTTTACAGAAACCAGAACAGAAACTTCATAAACTATATAGCAAGCCAAAGAAAGTAAGCAGCCATCTAGTTTTCTTTTTCTTTTTCCCAAAAAGAAACTTAGAATCCTAAAAGCAGAATTGTGGGCTTGCTATGTTAACAAAGACAGTCCAGATGTTTGGATGCCTTTGTAAATCATATGGTTTGAAATGACTTCATGTCGGACCAACCAGTGAGTGGTCTAAATCCAAGGGTGTACTTTGCTGATTATTAAAAACGACATTATTTCCAATAATTTATAAGATTTATTGGAACTGAAATTTTTACAGAAAAAAGTGTAAATTATTTTCAATAAATCTTATAAATTATTTCGAAGATATTTTAAAAAAAAAAAAAAAAAAATTGGTACCGGTCGCTAGAAACCGGTCGCCCAAGACTTATTCTAAAAACGAGCTATCAAATATTTTAATTAAAAAAATGATTTTTTGGTAACAAAATTTACAAGGAATAAATAATAATAATAATGTACTTGAAACATTTTGAAGTACAGTTCAGTATTAAGTCGGAATGGTTGGTTGAAAGCACATTCTCCTTCCAATGTTTTATTAACACCAAAGAAGAAAAAATTAAGGTTTCATGACCCCATAAGCGGGATCAACACTCAATAGCATGTTTTCTTAGTTTAGCTGAGTTGATAATTTGTCAGTTTCCAAACAAGAAATTGATATTTTTACAATACTTTCTGAAATTTCTACATAAAAAATATTGTTATAAGATCTTTTTATATGAAAAAATTATTTTCTGTTGTGGAAATATCAGTTTTCAAACAATATAACCTTTAATAATAGAAGTATCTTAATCCTGCAATTTCCCAGCAACCAAAGAGATCTAAAGTGAAACTAGGATATGAAAAACAAAAATAATAAACCGAGTACACAAATAGTAAGCCTTGGGTCCCCTCATGTAAGAACACCCATTATACAAAGCTAGTACAAACCAGTCCATAAAGTAAGAAAAAGTGGGAAAAGTGGTCACAAGATCTTAGGCGGGCCTTTCTTTTGAAATAAATAGTACTCCTTCGTTTCTTAATGTAAGTCGTTTTAGAAAAATATTTTTGTTTTTTAATATAAGTGTTTAAGAATTTTAAGTAAGCATTAATTGTTTAGTTTCCAATATTATCCTAAGTATTAAATGTAACTTTGGTTCTCTCATTATTTTCTATCCAATAAATAACAATTTCTTGTACCAATACAAGGACAATATAGATAATTGATATTATATTTCATATTATACAATCATTACTTTAATACTTGTGTACAACTCTAAAACGAACTATATTATATTAAGGAACGGAGGGAGCAGCAGAAGTCGAACACAAACCCACTACTAACCCCCAAATATGAAGAAACCCACGTTCCCATTTACTCCTACAAGTCTCTACAACCACCTAACCGTCCCTTAACTGCTGCCCATCTACAAAAATTTAACTTCTTTTTTGCGACTTCATAACTTCAAATTTATCACCCCAAAAAATAAAAGAACACAAGCCCAGAAGAGAGAATCATTTTTTGTAGCCAATGATGAAATGGGGAAGAAAGAAATCATCTTTGAATTCTCCTATTGGTCGTGTTTTTCCAATGTCTTGGAAAAAGAGTGGCAGCACCAAATCAAATTCAGCAAAAAATACAGAGAGTAAAGAGAGAGAGAATTCACCATTTCAGCCGCGTACTAGTTGGACTGAAGGTCGATTCCATGGTGAAAATGAGGAGTCATATTGGAGGCTTTCATTTGGAGAAGAAAAGTGTGAAGGGGAGAAAATTGGAGGGGTTTTGCAGTCTGTTTGGTATGATTCGGATGATGAACACGAGGTTCGGATTCTTAGTCCCCAACGCTCGAGAGCCAGAGAACAGAGTCACAAGTTGAGCAATGTGATCCCGGGTAGAAGGAAAATAAGAGAATTTCCTCGAAATGTTGAAATTCTGCAAGGAAATGATGCATGTAAAGGGGGACAAGAGAGTGAGAAATTGAAGGTACTGAGGAGAAGAGCTTTGGCAGATATAAAATCAAGAACAGCACAACAAAGAGAAGAGAAATGCGCAGAATTACCAAGTGAATTGGATAAAGCTGCGGAGAATTCTACGAAAGATATTTTTGAACTAAAATCTGAAAAGGATTATGGGAAATCAACAGCTTCTGGTTTGCGAAAACAGCGTGGCAGCTCCGATTCAAGAAGATTTCAACAAGATTTTGCATTTGAAACTCCGAAGTTGGAGCAAGATAAGAGTGAGAAACAGAGAAAATCTGCTCTAATTTGCAGGGTATCGCCAAGGAAAAGGAATAAGCAGAGAAGGAAAGTCAGAGTTTATACTCCAAGAACAGCTGCTAGGATTGAATGCAAGATTAGAGCTCTTGAAGACTTGAAGAAAGCAAAGATGAAGACAAAGAAGGCGACAAAGGAGAGATCAGGCAAAGGCGCAACCGCATTTGATAGCTTTGCTGTGGTTAAAAGTTCAATCAATCCGCATGAGGATTTTGAAAATTCAATGGTTGAGATGATAACTGCAGAAGGTATCAGACACCCACAAGAGCTTGAGGAACTCTTGGCATGCTATCTAACGCTGAATTGCGATGAATACCATGACATGATCATACAGGTGTTTCGGCAGGTGTGGTTTGAACTCAACCAAGTCCATTTTGATCCAGCAATACAATGTGAACATTGTTGTAACTTGTAAGGGTAACATTTGTGTAGCTAGTTCTAATGAACTTGTAATTATCTAAAGTTTTAGTACCATAGACATGATGTTAACTAAATTGCATTGTGCGACACCTTTTGTTTTAAAGTTGAACGTAGGAAACTGATATTTCCACGTGTGTTTTTGGTATTTCCACATAGTCCTCTCTCACGAGAGGGGACCGTGTGGAAATATCTATACATATATGTTTTTGTGTGTCTGTGTCTAAGAATACACATTGCAAATATATTTTTACTATCTAGGGTAACATATCACTTGGCATTCTTTTTTTCTATCTAGGGGTTATGTTCTAGTTACTTTTGTCTTTTGTTTCATAAGAGAAGGTGGTGTAATTGTCACAATAAGAAATCTTATGATACCATTTGTTCATCAATTGTTAGTTGAAGTTGAAGTTCATTGAAATGAGCCCTTTTTTTTCTATTTTATGTTACATCAAGATTTGTTGGGGCCAAAGTCCCACTTGGTACTTGGCTTTCAAGTTAGATATAAGGAATGCCCACCATTAAGAGGGAACAAAAAGAGGTGTTTGTGTGTCTCAATAAGCACAGTCCAAAACAGGAAACAAAAACACATGCAAAATGAGGAAAAATTTCAGGTCGGAGAAATGTCCCTTAATACTAGTTGCATTTACCAAACAACGATAACGTACGCAGTGTTTTAAAGGCAAACTAAACAATGAGAATGACATCCCCTTCTCGTAAAGTGACAAATTAAGAAAAACATACCAACCAGACCAACAGCAAGCTTTGCCTAAAGTTTGAACGCCTTCAAATCTCTCTCCCCCCCCTCCCCCTCCCCCCCCCCCATCAGCACGTATCAAGTTCTTCAGATAATTTTCCTCCAGTTAGATATTAATTCCATAATCAAAACATGTTGAAATATCAGAACATACAAGTTATAGTGCACGTGAGCCTAATTAGATTCATTATAAACCAAAATTTCATCGCATATAAGAATGCAAGGCGACATAATACATATCACGTAATATGATACAACAATAGCAAGTATCGAAATCTGAAATTTCTATCTATTGGTTATTATAACACGTCCTAAATTTACAAGCATCTAGTATTGAACGCCTGAACAAATAACTAAAACTAATATAACCAACTAACATCAAGTTCTTCCTGCTGGAGCAAGCTGTCCCAGCTGTTCAGTAAGGTTATTAACACTCCTCATATTCCACCAAAACTTCCCATGATGAACTGGTTTGCTTTCGCTCTTTCTATTCTCAAGATCTTTTCTTTCAGACGGAACTTCTGGAGCATCAGTTGAACCAGGATTCTCAGTCAGAAACTGTTCCCAGAATACATCATTGACCCCAGTTGGCACATTGGCCGCACTTCCAGCTACTTGTTCTTTTGATGCTGCAACCTCAGGAACAACAGCAATAGCAGGCTCAGAATTCATGTCAATCCCAGAAGTTTTAAACCCAAGATCAACATTTATTTGTGGGTAAGATACAGCCGGGCTGTCAGCAATGTTTGTAGATTCATCCAAGTCCAGAGAAGAAATCTCTGGCATGTTAGGTAAAGTAACATCTAGTACTATGGTCTCCCAAAAATACAGAGAAGACTCCAATTGCTCCAACAATTCCTTGTTCAAGGTCGAAGGAGAAAAAACATTTAAACTTTCTCTTGTGAAACCTAGGGAAGCACTTGTCTGATCATCTTCAGAGCTTCCATCATCCTGGAAGGAACTTTTCCTTGGCAACCTTCTCTTTCTGTAATGTATTTCTTCTGATTGTGGCATGAGAGTCGAGGCAATTTCTGGTTTTTGAAAGGTTTGAGCCAAGGAAGATACCATATCTTTTTGGCGTTGTTCCACATGTTGCAGACGCTCTGACAGAACCTGCACTTGCAATTCAAATTGTTGCTTCTCCTGATTATGTCTTTGAACCTCCAAGTGAAGTGATTCTTTTTCGTATCTCAGTCTTTCAATGTCTTCGTTGTATCCCTGTCTTTCTAAATCAGTTAATGGAGATGAAGAAGCTCCTTGTCCATTATGATTCTGTATTGAATGACTGTGCACTGGCTTGCGTCTGTGAATGTTCTTTAAAAGGTGTGGCTGACCTCTGACAAAATCCTCATTAGCAAATTCCCATTGTTCAGGATCAACTTTCCTAAAACCCTGGTTTAAAAAATCCACACCAAAAATTTATGCACAAACAATATGCAAGAACTTATGATAGACTCGAGCACTGAAAAAAATGTGTGAAAAAAGGGAAAATCTAGTTGCCTTACATATGTATTGAGCTGTCTGATAAAGCTGGAGAAGTTATTGTGCTTGAAGAATCTGGGCAACAAAATCCTAGAAAATTCTGGTGGATTCCACACAATGAAGCTTTTATTGTTCTGACTCCAAGAGACAATGGGATCCGTTGAAAGATCATCTACCATTTCATACGTCTTCGCAATAAAAGGAGGCAGAGCACCTGAGCTACCTTGGCCTTCATCCATCATGATTTTTTCAAAGCCAATCTCCCTCAAATTCTGAACTCAAAAGCAAACCAACAACCAGCCCAAATTTCAAAACTTGGCTGTAAAGAAAAGCAAGATTTCCAGCCTCTTTTTTTTTTTTTTTTCTAAACGACCTAGTGATCACATGGCAATCCTAGAATTCGCTTCATTTCCAATCAAATCTCTTATTAGCTTCTAATGTATGGCAAATGAATTGCTCAAAAGTCAATACAATTAGCCTATCGATCTCAACACAACACCAAATAGTGTTATCCTGCAATTTCTTTCCGAATCTTCCTTTCAATGGTGAAAACCCAAATCAAAATCTCCACCAGTTCTCACACAATGAAAAATATCCAAAACATCAAACTTCAACAGAACACCAACAATATCATCAACCTAGAAAACTATTCAAAAACCTTCAATACCCACAATTTCTCATCTATAAACTCGTTCAATTCACACAATTACTCGCAAAGCAAACCCCCACCAAGCTCAAATCTACCACCACGCCTGCATATTTATACCCGACAAACAACAAATCTAGTCAAATCAGGTCAACTCAGCATACCCATCACAATTAGTTGCAAAGTTTTAAACATAAGGTATCAAAGAAATAATCTTTTTAACTAAACCTTAAAGCAAAAGCATCAACCTTGTTAATATATACTGTATAAACCAATCATAAATACATAAAAAAAATTGTACTTCAGGTGTGTGTTCGGTGAATTACCTGAGACAAAGACGAGCTCCAGAATTAGGTTGCTTAATAATTGGATTGGAAATGGGAATTTGGGAGGGACAGCAAATGAAAATAATTCAATAATTATCTTGTATTGGAGTGTCGCCCAATCAATGTAGAAACTTTATATCGATGAGCGTTGACCCTTAACGCTGTCGTTGGAGATAATCGACTGTGATGTGGCCATTTGACGATTGCATATTTCTCCTCATCTTCTACTACTCCAATTAATTACTAGTAATTAACTAACTAATTTCTTATTTAATTCTACTACTTTACTTTTGTGGCGGAAGGTTCAATGACGTCTGTGCTTTGGTGGCTGTAGATTAGGTTCAATGACGTCTGTGCTTTGGTGGCTGTAGATTAATCTCCGGCAGTTAGACTATATGCACTATATTTAGTCGATACGACATAACAAATATTCTTTATAATTTACAAGATGGTCTATATTTTAGTCTCTCATCTTTCTAACGTATGGACTATTTCGTAGACTATAATATAAAAATATTAAAATAATATTTAAATATAATTAAAATTATAATCCATAGACTATTAAGTTTCTAGATTTAGTCTTGTTGGTGCCTCAAATATAGTCACAGACTATATTTAGTCTATCGGCTGGAGTTGGAAGATAAATTCTAGACTAAATATAGTCTAAGATTATGCTGCTGGAGTTGCTCTAACCGGCACTATTGAAACGGCAGACATCATAAATATATAAAAATATATAATATTAATAATTAGTAAAATTTTAAAAATTTTCGTTTTTATAAACTAAAACATAATAAAATTGAGTTATAATATTATTTAATTTTAATATTAAAAAAGTTTTAGTACAAAAAAAATATTTAAAAATAAACGATTCACCGCGAGATCATTTGAATCACCGTTTCGATCGATCAAGTAAATTCATAAATTTACTTCTGGATCAAGTTGTGATTATATAAATTTACTGATTTGTGTTTGTGTAACTATTCTGTTTCTCTTTCATAAAATACAGCTCTTTTTTAAATTACTGCCGGGGTTGAATTGGTGGACGGTTTGGACCAGATCAGCGGTTACAAGACAAGGAGGAGACACTTTTTACGCACTTCCGGGTCCTCCCCTTTTCGCTCTTGTACCTTTTGTTGATCTTAACACAGTTCTGTTGTACCTTTTGTTGTGCTCGACTAAAAGTTCGATTCGAACTCGACTCAAAATATAAATGAGTCAAATATGAATAAATTTTAAAGTTCAGTAAATTATTCGAACCTTATTAAATTATAATTTTCTCAAATCTTATTTTATGCTCGATAAAATTTTGTGAAACAAATATGAACAACTCAATCCTCCTTCCTCTCTTATTGTTAAAAACCAAATAGGGTGGGTGCAACCGTGCAAGGATACGTACGTAGTGGCCAACTATTTTCACCTTTGTATTCCTCAATTCTGTTTTATTACTTAAAGACAATCAATCTGTCCTATTTTTAAACTCATAATTAATTAATATAATTTATTTATCTAGTTAATACAATAGTGAATGTCGTTGAAAATATAAAATTATTTTTAATTTTAAAATCCATGTGATTTATTTAATTTTTAATGATAAAATTAATAATATTGTTTAGATAGTTTTGAATTTGACTTCAAAATATTCATTTTGATACTGATCCTATGTTTAGAATAGAATTGTTTCACTTCAGTTGAAAGATATGGAAATAAGGAATTTGTTCTTCCTTTGGGAATGAAGGAATAACTCATGAAAAAAATGATATGAACCCAACCTATATACAAAATACTATGCACAATATCTATATAATAAAACAGAGCGGCTTCAACAAAGAACGGTCTAGATTGAAGCTTCATCATTCAACGGTCCAGATTAAAGCTCTGCAAAAATCATGTCCACTCTGATTTTAAAAAATACGCCTCTGATTAAATACTCCAGATTAAATACTCCTTAAACCTCTTATTTCAAACAGGCCGCCTCTTATTTTAAAAAATACGCCTTATATACGCACAATTCAAACAGATTGGATCTGATTTCAAAAATTGCTACACGCCTTATTCAAAAATATACAGAGGACATCTACCCTTTCCGCCTTTCTCTTTATCCCGCCGAGTAGAGGACATCTTCATCGCAGGGGATTATTTATGCGATCAAGCCGGCGGACATCGCAGTAGATTTCTGGTGGGTTTACATGGAGTTGAATCAGAAAAATTTGGGATATGGGTCAGATTTCCAAAACCCTAACATTTGCCTTTTGTTTTTTTGTTTTCCTCTTTTATTGCAGTTGATGAGCCACTCAAGATCACATTTGAGGTATAGTTCATAGTTTCTTTTTTAGCCGATTGATCTGTTCTTTTTGTATTTTGTTAGTTAACTTGGTTTACTTTTGGAATTGGACTGTATAAAGTTTGTATATTCTTCTATTGTACTTCTATTCAAATTATGAGTAATTTCTGTTACTGGGGGAGTTATTGTGCTTACTTTTCTAATGTTTTGGGTTGTTTACAGTTCCTGTAGGCTCAACAAAAGGGTCAAAATATAAGAAATGTTTATAAGTTTACATTTTTGGGTTGAAACAACAGAAGGGTAAAGTGTCAAACTTGAAGGCTCAACCAATGGCTCAAAAGGGTATAGATCTTTTTTTCTTAAGTGTTCTTATTTTTCTTGTTTCATTTAGTTTTAATTTTTTTTTGTTTATGAATTGTTCTGATTTTTTCTGAAGTGTCCACTGGGTTTGTGTTTTATTTTTCATGTTCAAGCAGTTTGTGTTCTTATTTTCCACTCAAGGGTTTTAGCAGATGTGCCTGTCAGTTTTATCCGTCTCACTTTCTCTTGTGTTCATACTTTCTCTTGTGTTCAGATATTTGGCATTAAAGGAGTACAATACTGAAGCGTAAAAGCATTTTGCACAGGACATATAGTGCCTTCATCCATTAAACTCGATATTACTCAGGTTAGGAAATTCACCATTCACCATTGAACACTAAGTAACCCAGTTTTTTGCCTTGGCTGCACTGAAACTCCAGTTCCTCTCCAGCAAAGAAATAAATGAATGAAAGCCCAAACAAAAATGATTATAAACAGCTAAAAATTTAATATCTGCTTCTGCTTTTACTCCAGTTTCTCTATTAAACTTTACTCACCATGTGCATTTTGTATCTTTTTTCTATTTGTTCTTCAAAAGGTTCTTCTATCTCCCTCATGATTTAGATACAACTTGAAAGCTACCTTAAAAGATACTGGTGAATGAGGATTAAAGGATACTGGTCAGGTCTATTTCTGAGGTTTTCTCATTTACACTGTGCTCAGTTTTACTCGAATCTTGTGTTTGAGGCTCAGGGAGAAGTCTCTCCTCCGTTGGAGATATTGGTATCGAGGTAAAAACTAATATAATAGGAAGCAATATGATAAAGAGCAAACACTGATTGGCCCAACTGCAATCAGTTCTTCATTATTTTAGGCTTTTATCGTTAGTATATAAACACTTACGGGTTATCATTAGTAACTTTCACGCTAATTTTTTTTAATCTTTAAAGTGCACAACTGCCTCCTGGACATGCATTGAACTTTTCACTCACAACAATCTTTCAATCTTTGTTGAACTTTTCTTTGTAACGTAATTTTCTTTGTAATCACTCACAACATTAATATTTGATTTATCTTAATGAATAAAGAAAAAGAAAGTTTCCATTTTGTTTGGTCTTAATATTATGAAAAATACATTAGTATTTCTTAATTTGCTTTAATTTCTGAACTCCACTTTAAGTTACTTTTGTTTTAATTAAATTTGATAATTTCTTTGCATTTTTTGAAGATGGAAGACTTTTATTTGAACTTTTTGTGAAATTAACTAGCTGTTTTGTGTTGTGTTGTATTATATTTGTTTACAATAACTAATGAATATTAATGTTGATTAAAACTTACCTTTAAGCACTTTTTACCATGGATAAACTTAAAAGATCATATCAATTTATTAGCTTCAAAACTTGATAATAATGTTAACCCGTTTTTCTTTCTAGCATGTAATAGAAGGAAACACTATGTCATCCTATTCTTTGAATTATCCTTAACATACTAACATGAGAAGAAAGTAGGAAACACTATGTCATTATAATAATACTGATATTTTCGCATGTGTTCTTGATATTTCTACATAATCCCCTCACATGAGAAGAAAGTAGGTTCCACCTTCAAAAATTCATGTGAGTATTGAATTACTCCTATTCTTTATATTGCTCCTATTTCATGTGCTACATTTTTGGGTGAAAAACAAGAAAAAGAAAGAAGTAAAGAATGGAAACAATAGTATTGAATGTATTCAATGTCTTCAACTGTTTAATTTATTAAGTTTGCTTTTACAGGTTGATCTAAGTGATCGAAACAACATACATGTGCGCCTAATCAATTACATATGGACAAGGTAACGCTACTGGTATTTTTAAAAAAAATTCTTTTTGATATTATTTTGCATTTTTTGACTAATGTCTTATTTTGTACTTCCTAGGAGAATTCACATGTGAATCACTTAGGTCTATTTCTGTCTTCATATATAAAAGTTTTCGTTTCAAATTTTTTTTCCACGTGCATATACATGATTAGGTCCATTTCTTTGAGAAAAGTGCTCCATATGGCTAAATAGTTTATCCTAAACAGATACCTTGGTGGAGCCTTTGATGTTGAGTCCCTTGTGGAAAATCTACTTGGGCAACTTGCTGGGAACCAAGCAATTGTTGTGAAGGTATATGATATTACCAACTCTTCTGATCCCCTAATCATGTATGGGCGTGAATATCAAGATGGTGACATTTCCCTTAAGTGTGTGAGCATGCTTGACTTTGAGGATCCGTTCCGAAAACACCAAATGATATGTCGGTGAGTACACCTAATCATTTTTTATTACATTGAAAAGAATAATTCAAACGTTTGACTCCTTTTCAAATGCAAATAATTAAAGATGTTATAGTCTCATCCACGAATTGTTACTGTGTGGGGGTCCTAAGCAGGTATCTTCAAAAGGCACCAACAGCATGGACAGCGTGTAAGACCCCAAATTTTATGAAATAAAAGTATTCAATTTTTCTTATAATTTCTATTCAGTAAATGGTTAAATTGATAAAAGTTAAAGTTAAGGGTGGTATATGAAATTTTTTCAAAATACGCAAGTGGTTATAAAATATTCATTGTTGTCGGGGAATATTCGTTTGGTCGTGGAATATTCTTTTTGTCGGGGAATATTCGTACGACGGCACAACCATTTGTGGGCCCCATAACAGAATAACTGTCGGATGAAGGAAAACGACAAAGATTGAGTTTTATAAATAATGGCGTAAATTATTACCGTTAACACTATTGGGTTACCTGGTGGTTAAAATACAGTAATACGCGTGGTTGCACAGTAGCACACAGTATTGCACAGTATTTTTGAATTATTGATTCTTACGTAAGAAGGCACTACTCAATAATTGTTACAGTAATTACTGTTCAATATTTTATTTTATTGATTCAATAATTATTGCGTTGATATTTTATATTATTGTTGTTTCAATAATTATCACTGCACAATATTTCTCATTATCAGATCAATAATTCGTATTATTTGAATAATATTATTAGATAACATTATTGGCAATGTCTAGAAAGTTCTGTCAAGGAGAGGTTTGGTCACCTAATTGTACGCCAGTAAGGAGAAATTCTTATTGGAAAGCCCCCTCTATCCTGGGAACGGCCTGGTTGTCAGTACTGTGATTCTGTAATATTATTTTTGAATAATTAATTATTGATTATTATGATAAAGAAAATATTTATTTTATGTGGTTATAGATGGAGGAAATTTTTAATGTGACAATTGTTGAAAATTTATATTTTATCTTTTTTTTGATAAAATAATTTATTTAAATATATTATTTTAATAATATATTAATGGTGATATTTTTACAATGAATGTGGGATATATGAAAAAATGAGGAGGAAGAGTATTTTTGTTGGATTAAATGATTAACACATGTTTTGTGTGTCGGTGGACCACAATTCTTGACCGAAATTTGATTATAGACTCTAAAATCGCCCGTTTGTAGATTTCGGTCAATTTCTGTTTGGAATTTGGAAAAACTTCCTTTTGCAAAGTTGTAGATAATTGAATTTCCTATAAAAACTCGCGAGATTCGAATTTTCTGATAAAAGAGCTATTTATGGTGAATTATTGAAGTTCCAGGGTTCCGAAATAATTGATTTTTGGAAGTTTTAATTATTATTTTAAAGAAAAACTTTTTTGTGCAATTAGTGAGCTCACATGTGATATAAATGGGCTGAATTCAGATCTAAGAAGGTGGGCTAAGGAATTTTGTTTATAAATAATATTATTATATTCAATTTTCTACTTTGGTGTGCTAAGCATTTTCCTATAAATAGGTGCTTAGGTTAGAATTGAAAATCACACCAGAAACTGAAGTTTCTCCCTCTTTCTCTCTCTATATTATCGAGCGTATTCTTGTCAGTATACTTTGAGTGTTGCTATACGGTGCAAGTTCAAGTCATAGCCTATATCCGGTGTTTCAACTAGAAGTACTGTCTTTCGATGTAAGGGATTGTAAGGGATTGTAAGGGATAGTAAGGGATGTTGTTTTTTCTTAAATTATATTATCTTCTTCAATATCATTATGCCGAAATATTGTTCTAAACTTTTTTATCAAATTTGGAACTTTTTCATGTCGGAGTTACTATTTATGAGTTACTATTCATGAGTTACTATTCACGAGTACTATTCACGAAGCGTGATGATTTTTTGTGAAATTTCTATCTTTTGGTGTCGGAGTTACTATTCACGTATACGACACTATTCATGTATACGGCACTATTCACGAATACGACACTATTCATCGAAAAATGAAATTTCTTCTTTTTGTCCAAAATATCTATTTTGGCTACTATCTTTGATTGTATCCATGTTTTGATCGTTATTTTTGAGTTCTACTTCAAAATCAGTTGTTATGAAGTATTATTGATCTGTTGTTTGATAGCCTTGACCCGTAGTGCGAAGATGGACAGGTGTATTACATGATCATGACCATTGGTGATACTAATGAATATCCTTGGTCGTAGTGCGGGGATGGTTTATTTAGCTGAGTCTCAGCGATTGGTTTTATAGTTGAATATCTTTGGCACGTAGTGCAAAGGTAGACAACTTATTGTTATGATCATCGTCATTACACTTGAATATCTTCAGCCTTTGGGGTAAGGATATTGAGTAAACGATTTATTAAGCCTTGTGGCAAGAAGGAATTGTTAATTCATGTAATTATAAATATGAATTGTGAACTTAACTAACATCTTTGGTGGTTCAGGTGAAAATAAGTGATGAAAGTTTTATTGGTCTTGAATATAAATATGAACTGTTGAGGAATATCTTTGGCCTGTAGTGCAAAGATGAATTGTTGAAGAATATCTTTGGCATGTAGTGCAAAGATGAATTGTTGATGAATATCTTTGGCCTGTAGTGCAAAGATGACTTGTTGATGTATATCTTTGACTGTAGTGCAAATATGAATTTATTAGTATGATTATGAACTGGAACTGTGATTTGGTATAACCATGATCTTTGATGTTTCAGGTAAAGACAGGTGATGTAAATCATCTTTGTCCTAGATGAGAAGAGGAATTTATAAACACACTTATGGTTATGAGTTATTCATATGATTGTGGAAATGAATTGTTGATTGATGTTACAGGGATAAAATATTGTTGGTGGACTTTTAACATAAAGAAGATAATAGACTTTATGGTCTATTTCACTCTTCTAATGGATTGCTCGTTCCGCTGCAACTATGGTTGAAATTTTTATCATCTACCATATGTTCTAAATCTCTGATGTATTACTGTTGAAGACTATTGATAATATATTTATCTTTAGTCATGATATTCTTTACTGAGCTAGTTGTGCTCACCCTTTTGCTTTACAATTCCTTTCAGGTAATGAAAGTGTAGCTGGGTCGAGCGGGGAATAACAGTGGAATAGAACGGTGGTCTATAGATGTTGAGGGTGAGGTGAATTCAACTTTGGAAGGGTGTTTTGTCATACAAAATGTCTAATGACATACAACCTCGAGTCATCATAAGACAGGGATGTGCTCATCCACTTGCTGAGTATATTTATAGCACTTCCTATATAATCTTGGTGTTTGTTTGGAGTATAATTTACGATTAGAGACAGTAGAGATAATGATATGTCAAGAAAAGACTCACCATTGGGAAGAATATGATAGTAATCTTCTCGTTTTTCTTTGGGGTCTATTAGGTCAACCAAGGATAATTCTCTGGACATATGATATCTATCATAACCTAGACGCATGGCCTCCCATGTACGAAGGTTTCCTTGGGCACTTCCCAAAGATTTTAGTTTCTAAAACAGTTTTTGACTATACCTTTATGTAAGGTGTCACTGTGAGGTGTTGTCCACGGTTGGGACATGTGTCACATTTGGTATATATTTGTATCCAAACTCACAGCATATGTGTTGTTGTATTTTGTACGACAATTGTTGTAATAAAGTTGTAGTTATTTTCTGTACCATGTATTTAGCGACTCAGAATGGGTTGGATGGAATGGACCTATTTTGGGGGCGTCACACAGCGATCACCACTGCATTCTTATTCTTTATGATTGGGTACATGATATATGGTGCGGCAATTCACATTGTTAAAGTTGGGGATGATTTCCACCAAATGCAGGAACTTAAAGTTCGTGCAGAAGCTGACGATGTTGCCAAATCCCAGGTTTCGTCCCACCACCTATTTTTCTGAACTTCAAAAGATTACTGTTGTTTGTTTTATTTTATTTTATTTTTATTTAATTGATTACTGTTATTAAACTATATATTTATGGCCTAAATTTCCCTGTTTTTTATTATGCCAGTTTCTGACTACTCTTTCACACGAAATTAGAACTCCGATGAATGTTATCCTTGGTATGTCCTAAATTCGTTCTTTATTCTTTAGTTGAAGGAATTAAAAAGGAACATGTGTGATTTTTATATTCCATTTATTTTACATATGTTATTACAGGAATGCTTGCATTGCTTCTTGATACGGTTTTGAGCTCAACCCAAAGGGACTATGGTCAAACTGCTCAGGCTTGTGGAGAGGCACTGATAGCCTTAATAAATGAAGTCCTTGATAGGGCAAAAATTGAAGCTGGAAATTTAGAGCTGGAGGCGGTCCCATTTGACATCCGCTCCATACTAGATGATGTCCTTTCTTTATTCTCTGAGAAGTCTAGGCACAAAGGTATTGAGGTAAGATCTATTGAAATGTTGTTCTAATTGTTGACCTTGATTTTTGATATATCTGGAATTTTGTTCAACATGCATGTACTAACTTTGTGCTTTGTTTTGCTTCTATTTTCTTTTCTGATAAACCACCATTTGTGGGTTTTGGGTTGATTGGTGACCTTCATGATGTAAATTATATAGATCTTTTTTTCGACGATGTTGTATAATCTATTGGGGAATTGAAGTTTAACTGTGTTTGTATCGGATAAAGTTCCTGAAATTGTTATGGGGGATCCTGGAAGATTTCGGAAGGTGATCACAAATCTTATCGGTAATTCTGTCAAGGTAAGTTAGCTATGCAAGCCTTGCTACTTTGGTTACTGCCTCATGTATCTCTTTTCCATTACTTTTTGCGTGAAACAAAATACAGACTTTAATTTAGATGATTTTCCAACTTGATCTTTGCTTTGAGTTCCTACCTATCTCTAAAAATGATATTTGTACGAGTCTTATTCTCATCAGATCAACCTTTTGATAGTTTACAGAACAAGGACATGTATTTGTTCAAGTCCATCTTGCTGAACATGCACAAGTAGTACTGGAGGCAAAAGCTGACACCTTCTTGAATGGAGGATCTGTGTACCCTATCTGGCGAGTTAAATGCTTCACCCAACTTTTGACAGTCTACGGTACAAATGTAACTATTAATTTCAATTAATAAAAGGATGTTGCACACATCAAAATGAGAGATCATACAATTGCCAATAAGAGTTTGATGGAAAACCAAAATGTAGAACATGTCAAAGAGTTTAAAATATTTAATGTGTGAATAAGAATGGCAACAAAACATCAACATTAACAAAGTTGTAAACATGTTGTAAACATTTGTATCCGCTAATATAAACAGAACTTCTAGAATCACCTACATAATATAACATGCTTAACCCTAAATAATAATACATAATAGTACTTGATCTTCTTCTTTTACTCTTGAACTTCTAGAATCACCTACATAATATAATTAATCTCTGATGGAGTTGAGGTATTTCACCATTAACAATTGAGAACCATACTAAATTTGCTTTAAAATGAAATCGAGGAATACTCCCCCACTTGAAAAATTCTTATCTATTTCATCACATGTCTTCTTATAAAGTCGACGACAGCTTCAGTTTAACTTTGGGTGTTTTAAATTTATTTTTTTGCCCTATCAAGGACTTCATTTATCAAGCCTATCAGTGCCTCTCCACAAGCCTGAGCAGTTTGACCATAGTCCCTTTGGGTTGAGCTCAAAACCGTATCAAGAAGCAATGCAAGCATTCCTGCAATAACATATGTAAAATAAATGGAATATAAAAATCACACATGTTCCTTTTTAATTCCTTCAACTAAAGAATAAAGAACGAATTTAGGACATACCAAGGATACCATTCATCGGAGTTCTAATTTCGTGTGAAAGAGTAGTCAGAAACTGGCATAGGAAAAAACATGGAAATTTAGGCCAGAAATTTATAGTTTAATAACAGTAATCAATTAAATAAAAATAAAATAAAATAAAACAAACAACAATAATCTTTTGAAGTTCAGAAAAATAGGTGGTGGGACGAAACCTGGGATTTGGCAACATCGACAGCTTCTGCACGAACTTTAAGTTCCTGCATTTGGTGGAAATCATCCCCAACTTTAACAATGTGAATTGCCGCACCATATATCATGTACCCAATCACAAAGAATAAGAATGCAGTGGTGATCGCTGTCCATGCTGTTGGTGCCTTTTGAAGATACCTGCTTAGGACCCCCACACAGTAACAATTCGTGGATGAGACTATAACATCTTTAATTATTTGCATTTGAAAAGGAGTCAAACGTTTGAATTATTCTTTTCAATGTAATAAATAATGATTAGGTTTACTCACCGACATATCATTTGGTGTTTTCGGAACGGATCCCCAAAGTCAAGCATGCTCACACACTTAAGGGAAATGTCACCATCTTGATATTCACGCCCATACATGATTAGGGGATCAGAAGAGTTGGGAATATCATATACCTTCACAACAATTGATTGGTTCCCAGCAAGTTGCCCAAGTAGATTTTCCACAAGGGACTCAACATCAAAGGCTCCACCAAGGTATCTGTTTAGGATAAACTATTTAGCCATATGGAGCACTTTTCTCAAAGAAATGGACCTAATCATGTATACACACGTGGAAAAATTTTTTGAAACGAAAACTTTTATATATGAAGACAGAAATAGACCTAAGTGATTCACATGTGAATTCTCCTAGGAAGTACAAAATAAGACATTAGTCAAAAAATGCAAAATAATATCAAAAAGAATTTTTTTTAAAAATACCAGTAGCGTTACCTTGTCCATATGTAATTGATTAGGCGCACATGTATGTTGTTTCGATCACTTAGATCAACCTGTAAAAGCAAACTTAATAAATTAAACAGTTGAAGACATTGAATACATTCAATACTATTGTTTCCATTCTTTACTTCTTTCTTTTTCTTGTTTTTCACCCAAAAATGTAGCACATGAAATAGGAGCAATATAAAGAATAGGAGTAATTCAATACTCACATGAATTTTTGAAGGTGGAACCTACTTTCTTCTCATGTGAGGGGATTATGTAGAAATATCAAGAACACATGCGAAAATATCAGTATTATTATAATGACATAGTGTTTCCTACTTTCTTCTCATGTTAGTATGTTAAGGATAATTCAAAGAATAGGATGACATAGTGTTTCCTTCTATTACATGCTAGAAAGAAAAACGGGTTAACATTATTATCAAGTTTTGAAGCTAATAAATTGATATGATCTTTTAAGTTTATCCATGGTAAAAAGTGCTTAAAGGTAAGTTTTAATCAACATTAATATTCATTAGTTATTGTAAACAAATATAATACAACACAACACAAAACAGCTAGTTAATTTCACAAAAAGTTCAAATAAAAGTCTTCCATCTTCAAAAAATGCAAAGAAATTATCAAATTTAATTAAAACAAAAGTAACTTAAAGTGGAGTTCAGAAATTAAAGCAAATTAAGAAATACTAATGTATTTTTCATAATATTAAGACCAAACAAAATGGAAACTTTCTTTTTCTTTATTCATTAAGATAAATCAAATATTAATGTTGTGAGTGATTACAAAGAAAATTACGTTACAAAGAAAAGTTCAACAAAGATTGAAAGATTGTTGTGAGTGAAAAGTTCAATGCATGTCCAGGAGGCAGTTGTGCACTTTAAAGATTAAAAAAAATTAGCGTGAAAGTTACTAATGATAACCCGTAAGTGTTTATATACTAACGATAAAAGCCTAAAATAATGAAGAACTGATTGCAGTTGGGCCAATCAGTGTTTGCTCTTTATCATATTGCTTCCTATTATATTAGTTTTTACCTCGATACCAATATCTCCAACGGAGGAGAGACTTCTCCCTGAGCCTCAAACACAAGATTCGAGTAAAACTGAGCACAGTGTAAATGAGAAAACCTCAGAAATAGACCTGACCAGTATCCTTTAATCCTCATTCACCAGTATCTTTTAAGGTAGCTTTCAAGTTGTATCTAAATCATGAGGGAGATAGAAGAACCTTTGAAGCACAAATAGAAAAAAGATACAAAATGCACATGGTGAGTAAAGCTTAATAGAGAAACTGGAGTAAAAGCAGAAGCAGATATTAAATTTTTAGCTGTTTATAATCATTTTTGTTTGGGCTTTCATTCATTTATTTCTTTGCTGGAGAGGAACTGGAGTTTCAGTGAATCCAAGGCAAAAAACTGGGTTACTTAGTGTTCAATGGTGAATGGTGAATTTCCTAACCTGAGTAATATCGAGTTTAATGGATGAAAGCACTATATGTCCTGTGCAAAATGCTTTTACGCTTCAGTATTGTACTCCTTTAATGCCAAATATCTGAACACAAGAGAAAGTATGAACATAAGAGAAAGTGAGACGGATAAAACTGACAGGCACATCTGCTAAAACCCTTGAGTGGAAAATAAGAACACAAACTGCTTGAACATGAAAAATAAAACACAAACCCAGTGGACACTTCAGAAAAAATCAGAACAATTCATAAACAAAAAAAAATTAAAACTAAATGAAACAAGAAAAATAAGAACACTTAAGAAAAAAAGATCTATACCCTTTTGAGCCATTGGTTGAGCCTTCAAGTTTGACACTTTACCCTTCTGTTGTTTCAACCCAAAAATGTAAACTTATAAACATTTCTTACATTTTGACCCTTTTGTTGAGCCTACTGGAACTGTAAACAACCCAAAACATTAGAAAAATAAGCACAATAACTCCCCAAGTAACAGAAATTACTCATAATTTGAATAGAAGTACAATAGAAGAATATACAAACTTTATACAGTCCAATTCCAAAAGTAAACCAAGTTAACTAACAAAATACAAAAAGAACAGATCAATCGGCTAAAAAAGAAACTATGAACTATACCTCAAATGTGATCTTGAGTGGCTCATCAACTGCAATAAAAGAGGAAAAAAAAAAACAAAAGGCAAATGTTAGGGTTTTGGAAATCTGACCCAAATCCCAAATTTTTCTGATTCAACTCCATGTAAACCCACCAGAAATCTACTGCGATGTCCGCCGACTTGATCGCATAAATAATCCCCTGCGATGAAGATGTCCTCTACTCGGCGGGATAAAGAGAAAGGCGGAAAGGGTAGATGTCCTCTGTATATTTTTGAATAAGGCGTGTAGCAATTTTTGAAATCAGATCCGATCTGTTTGAATTGTGCGTATATAAGGTGTATTTTTTAAAATAAGAGGCGGCCTGTTTGAAATAAGAGGTATAAGGAGTATTTAATCTGGAGTATTTAATCAGAGGCGTATTTTTTAAAATCAGAGTGGACATGATTTTTGCAGAGCTTTAATCTGGACCGTTGAATGATGAAGCTTCAATCTAGATCGTTCTTTGTTGAAGCCGTTCTGTTTTATTATATATATATATATATTAAAAAAAAGAGAGAATAAGAAAAAGGGATCTATTATTAAATATTGAGTAATGTTAGGGAGTCTCAAATTTGGCTCGTCAAACAATGTAGTAAAGTCAATCAACCAGAGAGGCAGAGACTAGGTAAAAGCTCCAACTTAAATCCAGTGGTCCCAACCTCAAATGGGCTTCTTCTACTTACTAGGTCAGACCCGACCCAGATGGGATAACGATAGAGAGAGTTTGAGAGTTGTATAAATATTCCTTCCTGGTCCGGTCCTGCTGCTATATGGAGTAGTAACTGAAAACATGTTCTCTCATAGTATTTAATTTGTGACCATAATATCACATCATTTCTGTTTTGTTCGGTAAGAAAACCTTTTTTACCCACCGCTTTGAATTCTAGTGGAACTGAAATTTTTTTAACCATAATTCTTTCACCTTTGCAGGTTGTTTCCGAAAATTAGAATCCACTTGTCAAAACAATTTAACAACTTTTTAAATATTATTATTATTTATTAAGGGAAATATTGGTCCATCTATTTTAAACATTAACCAGCGAGATTAAAAAAGTCAAACAAATTGTCCGGACGGTTAAAAAAATACAATTCATCCGCTACTAATATTAGCGTACGCTAATCAATTTTCACGCAAACAAGATTTTGATTTTATTAACTAGAATTTAGAATATATTAACAACGATTTAGAATTTATTAACTAGAGTTTAAGATTTATTAAGAATTTTAATTTATTCGCATGAAAAGGATGCAGAATTCTGATTAGCGTCCGTTATTATTAGTAACAGCTACGATTCATACATATTAAATTAGTCAAGCAATTAAAGAAATGAAGGGCTAGGATTCAATTATGTAGTAAAATAAAATATCCAAGGGCGGGCTGTAGTATGAAAAAACAGCTACCTATTTAATTTCCTGTCTTTACAATTTTACATTACATGTTCGACTTTCTTTCTTGGCAACTATCCCACGTGCACGAGTCGACCCCCATTTATACTTTATAATTTCTGTCCTCTTTCGTAATATATTCAACTCCCAGGCCCAAAACATAACTAACTACCCACTATATTTATTATTTAGTTCTCTCTCAACTTCTCTCTGCTCATCATTTATTTGACTCCCACTTCCACCAAAACAAATAAAAATCCACCAATCCGGTTCACTCCAGTTATCCGGTTTTAAACTAAGAATCGGACCGGTCAGCGGCGCCGTGTTATGACGTCGGGGTCGAGGCTTCCGACATGGAAGGAGAGAGAGAACAACAAGCGGAGGGAGCGCCGCCGGCGAGCGATCGCCGCCAAGATCTTCGCCGGACTGAGGATGTACGGTAACTATAAGCTGCCGAAGCACTGTGACAACAACGAGGTCTTGAAGGCTTTATGTGATGAGGCCGGTTGGTCTGTTGAGGAAGATGGCACCACTTACAGGAAGGTAATTGATTTATATTCAAATTCGCTCTCTTTATGTAACAGTGATTGTAGAATTTTTAGGTATGCGGTTTTGGTGATTGCTTATGTTAGTATGTGAGTGAGAATATAAGCAGTTTTGTTAGTTTTCAGATCAAGGATTCGGTTCGATTTTCAGCAATTCGTTTTAATTTTCAGAAATGGTGAAATTTGAGATTTGCCGTTTCATTCTCTTGGCTAACGTACGCCGTTGGTCATCTGATATATGATTACGCGATGATGGAGGCAGTCCGGAGCTGTTAATGTTTCCGATGCTCTTCTATCTCTATCTATTTCGGCATTCGTCCTTTATGCTGTAGGCTAACACGCGCCTAATTTTGAGGCCCTTGTTAAGATTGATCTAACAGGTTTGAGTGTTCTGACTTCCGAGTAGTATCTTACTGGATCTTGCATACTAGCGTGCGCCTCTGGTAGTCGGTATAAGTTAGCTGAACTTATAATTCTATGAGTATTAAAATTGTGCTGTGCGCATTCGGCGCACTCTAGCTGTTTAGCTAGCAGATCATAGCTCTTTCTCTAAAGTCTTGTCTCACTAAAGTCTAGACAAATGGCTTGGTATTAACTGGTGGACGGCTCAGATTTGTCCGTGCACTTATGTCCTACTAGGCTAGGCTTATGGATTCCATATTTCACCTGTGAGTGATTTATCATTAGCTGCTCTGCACGAAACACAAAATATTCTCTTTCCTAATTAACGAATGTATTCATAGATACTATTCCTACAGATTATCTGAAACTGAGAGCTCTCTGACGAAACGAAAGAGAAACTGAGCAAAAGTCACGCGGCAGCTTCTTAATTACTACTCTACAACATTGCCCACCGACTTGTCTAATTCCTTCAATCTCGCTATATGTAATGTAAAATTAATACATTTTCAAATTGGGCATTTTGGTCATTTAGGTACCACTCGTCTCCTTCGTTCAATCTAACAAATTTTACAGTCTTCAAACAAATTTTCATTTCAAGGGATAATCTTTACATAATAGTAATTCAGTTCAGCTCAGCCTGATTTTTCTCCCAAACAGTCCTTCCTTATCTTGTATCTTTCTGGGAGGACAATTCAGTTATTTGATAAAGTAATTGAATTGATTTTTGCTTTTATCCGAGATTCCGGGTGACACTTTTTCAACTTAAGCGTGGGATCGCATGGGCGTTTTGGTTGTGTATGGCTTGTGGGTCAGCTCTGTTTTTGCTTTCTTTCTTTTTATTAATTTCTTTTTAAATGCCAAGCATTTCTTTCATTTTATGCTTTCATTACCTCTTTCGCATTCTTATTAGTTCAATGGGTTTTTTTCCCCTTCGATATCATTCAATATAAAAAAATAAATACATATATAATCTTTGGGTTCCCTTTTTTTAAGCTTTGATTAAGCTATAGAGCGTGTGGGGTTATATTGACTCTGGGAGCTGAAGTTGGTTGGATGAGCGGTAACGTGCCGTGTGGAGCAGTATAATTATAGTTGACATCATAATTTTAATCTTTTTACTAAATGGCTATCTAACTGCTCCCCCTCTAATTTTCTTCCACACTAAATTTCTTTTTTAGTACTCAAAGAAGTGGATTATCAAGAATTTGTTCAATATGAAAAAACTTTAATCTTGTACCAAATGTGGACACCGGAGGTTGAGAATAAAAACAACAATAGTGGGTCAAAGTGGGCCCTGCTCAACTTAGTATTGTTATTCAAGGCATTGTGCAAGGATTATGATTCATCATTCTGATTTTGAATTTAAGCAACTTTTTGATTTGATTAGCAACTTTTTTTAAAATGTGATTCATCATTCTAATATTTGTTGAAAATGTTGCAGTGGTGGTGGCATAAATTATTTAATTTATTGTACTGCTTCCATTCCTTTTTATTTGCCGTTTGTAAATTTCAAGAAAGCATTAATGATTTAGTTTACCATATTATCCCTACATTAAATATTAATTTATTTATCTCTCATCTTTTTCCCTGAATTTTGAAGGGTGATATTGAGATATTATACTCATTTTAATCAATAAGACAAAACATTAATTATATTTTTTAATCTTTGTATTTTCTCCTAAAAGGTTAATTAAAAAGAGCGGAAGGAGTAATATATGTAATGACATGTTAGGAATTTCATTTTTCCTTTTAGTCTAAAATAAAATTGTATATCTAATCTTCAAAAAGACTAAAAAAATATTTATTTGTAATTTTGGAACAGAGGGAGTCAAATAGTGGGACCCAGTTCTTCTTATGCTGACTTATTGTTGGTCCAATTTAAACAAACAAGTTGTGGATGTTGCCGAAGGCTTATATTCCATGAAGCATTTGACCAAGAGTTTCAGTTTATAGAGTGCTTCTTCATAGCCGGAGTAACACATTTTAAAGTGACCATTATGATTCTAAAACACTCTCTTTTAGGCACTATGTGTAGAAGAATATATACTACCATATTATATAATTCCAGAGTAATGCTACTCGCTATACCTTTAACTTGAAAGGAATCAGTCTTGATCATGAAAGATTAAAAATTACATATGGCAAAAGTTAGGCTTCTATACTTCCCGTCCTAATTTTCTCATTCTTTTTTTTGTGTGCGAGTGTGGCAATTGATTAAGATTTTTTGTGTGCGAGTGTGGCAATTGATTAAGATGCAAAGTGTAAAAGAACTGATAGAGGATTCACTATTTTCACAAAATAAAGTAAACAGAAACCGAAAAAAAGGTTACATTTGAGTGTCCCGTATCCATACGGCCAACTAATAACTATAGTCAGCACGTCAAGGTAGTTCAATTTTGCAGTTTATTTTTGCATTTGGCAGCTGTTGAAATCCTTGCAAGTGCCCACTTTCAAGTATACTTGTATACCTTAGTGTTAACTCTCACTTATCAAAAAATAATACCTGAATGTTAGCTACGGACTACATAAAACAAAATATGTAAAATATGTTTTGATTTTTCTAATCATCTTTGCTTTTCTAAAGGGATGCAAGCATGTGGAACGCATGGATATTATGGGTGGCTCAGCATCAGCTAGTCCTTGTTCGTCATACCAACCAAGTCCGTGTGCTTCCTACAATCCTAGCCCTGCTTCATCTTCCTTTCCCAGCCCAATCTCATCCATTTACACTGCAAGTGTTAATAATAATGCTGACCCCAACTCCCTTATTCCGTGGCTGAAAAATCTCTCATCTGGCTCATCACCTTCTTCTTCTAACTTCCCCCTCCATCTCTACATTCCTGGAGGTTCTATAAGTGCGCCTGTGACTCCACCATTAAGCTCCCCTACTGCTCGAACTCCTAGAATGAAGGATCATTGGGATGATCCAACTGCTGTTCCAGCCTGGGCTGGCCAGCACTATCCTTTCCTACCCTATTCCACACCACCAAGCCCTGGCCGTCAGACCCCACCTGATTCAAGGTGGTTATCCGGTGTTCAAACTCCCCAAGATGGGGCATCATCTCCCACATTCAGCCTTGTTTCACCAAACCCATTTGGCTTCAAAGAGGCATTTTCAGGTGGAGGGTCTCGGATGTGGACTCCCGGACAAAGTGGAACATGCTCTCCGGCAGTGGCTGCAGGTTTTGATCAAACAGCAGATGTTCCGATGTCTGATGCAATTTCCTCCGAGTTTGCATTTGGCAGTAGTAATACAAAGGGGCTAGTTAAACCATGGAAAGGAGAGAGGATTCACGAAGAATGCGTCTCGGATGATCTTGAGCTTACCCTTGGAAACCCTAGCACCAGGTAAATATAGAGTGCATTTGTTCCTAATCTTACGTAGTTTGGTCATTATCTCTCTTTGTTTACCATTTGGTTGGTAGTATTAGCCTTTGTATTGTCAGTAATGGTGTATATGATATTGCAGGTAGACACGTGGCAGAAGGAAGGAGGAGAAATATCCTTTATGTTTTGTTTCTATATTTCCTTGTGCAAACTTCAGCCAGTGACTTCTTCTGTTGAAACTTCTGAATTGGAGGTTTTCTGGTTTGCTGACCAGGGAAGATGAAATACAGAGAGTAGCAACAGCAGCTGTTTTTTTCTTCTTTTTTTTTCCTTTCCTTTCTTTATTTCTTTCAGAAAAGGAAAAGTATAAATTAAGTTATAATAGTTCATGTAGTGGCTCTTTTAACCTTGTTTACGCCTTATTTCTTTTTTATTCATTTTTTCATTTTTTGAAGAAATTTTTCGTTACATCATCTGATGGATACACCAATACTGATTGTTCAGTGTGATTTTGATTTTGTATTGAAAGTGGATTTTGTATGTCAAGCTTAACCGATTCTTGATTTCTGACTACCTTGACATTTCTCTGGTTATGTTCATGCTCTGTTAGTTTGTTCCAGCTTGCTCGTTCAGTTTTTAAGTACTCCCTCTTTCACAAAATTTATAATACATTTTCTTTTTTAGTTATTGTTTCAGCTATATAGTGACGCGAAATGCTTGTCAGGTCGTTATTTATATGAAAATAACAAAAAGTGTTGTGAATTTAACATTTTTAGGATTTGACATTGAAATATCATTAGGAGTAAAAGTAAAAGAAAATTATTCTTCTAACCCAACCTCAAATATGCCAACAGTGAGTGCAGCCAGAGAAGTACACAACTTGGGCCAATTTTCTTAAATACACTAATTTATATAGAAACATAATTTTCTGCACATTATTGACGGGCGTCGGGAAGTATAAGAGATAGCAAGAGAGAAGTAAACAACTTGTGCCAATTTTCATTTTTTTTTCTTTTATTTCACTTATTTTTTATCAGCAGTGAACCCAAACAATTCAACCCATATAATATATACAAATAGAGATACCAATGAGGTGTTATGCCCCAGTATTCTGTCCCCCGATGATTTGATGTACATCAATTGAGTAACTATTTACATGGAATAATAAATATCAAAGACCATAGAAGGAATGAATAAACAAAGTAATTACAGTCCGAGGATTTATGCTCGATAACATCAATTTCAACATAAGCAATCAGACATCAAGCTTCTGATACAGATCTGCCAATGCACGGTAGAGAGTAGCAGCTGCAGGCGGCTTCGGTAATGAGCCGAGAAGAATATCAGATGCACTCAATGACTGGCTACCATAAAATCGGGAATTTTCTTTCACACGGGTTGTGACTACACTCCCTTCCAGAGAGAATCCAACGAATGCCCCTGCATTATAAAATGAATGGATGCAGAAAAGAAATGTAACCAGAAGATGTAAACTTTGAAGAGCAAAGAGCATATAATACAGATTAGTTCATCATATTACTTCAATTATTATTCAAAATTTTATTTTTTGGCAACTCAGCAATTATTAAACTCAACTTTGATATTTTTACCATATTTGCTAATTTAATTGCCCCATACATCCTTGATACAATGAGTGCAACCATCTGTATCAATATTTAACTTTGTCATGATGTTTTTTAGTAAACAATTGCTACCAAACCAACTACTTTAAACTTTTAGACATGGGAAATTAACCAAATTCATCTCTCACATGTGATTTCAACGTTATAATTATAAAAAATATCGACATACTGAGCCAGCAGAGGAAATGTAGAAGAGAGATTTCGAGAGAATAAGAGAGGCTTATTCTGCTCTATGACAAGACTGTATTATGCAAGGAGTAGTACGCCTACAGAAACTTGCCAGTTTATGGTTGATTAATGAACAAAGGAGGATTTAAGAAGATCGATAAAAAAAGAGATAAAAGCCATAACAGAGAGTTGAGTAAAATAACGATATGGGTTGGTCAACATAACAATATGGGCTCAAATGACAAAAAATAGAAGATGAGAGGATAGGTCGTATGCCCTCCAGTTTAAACATGTGATATTGAATATAGATAATAATTAGATAGCTTTTCCAGTTTCCACCCGATCTGATGATTAGAATCAGCGGCTGACCTAAATTGGTGTAACGTCATTCTAATTGTTGCATTGAAACACCATTTAATTAAACACAGAAAAACAATCAGAAACTCTACACCATCATATTCAACAACCACCCATGTTAAATGGATGCCAGACTGGGGATACATCCTCCAGTAATGTCTTTCAACGTCCTATAGTTGAGTAACCCTTCCAGCTTAATGATTTAAATCAGCCATTTTCCCTAAAGATGATTGAAGTCCTCTAGTAACGTAAAGTGACACACAGTAAAAGCCGAAAGGTTATAAGACAACAACAAGAACACAACCTCAATTATCTGGACATCAGAAAATTTGACTATCACTTGGGTAATATATAACTATATAAGGTATTGTCATGAGAGGAATATGTAATATTTTAACTTATAATAATTAACTCAGATGAAACAGCTACCTTTGCTGCAACTATATGTATAACAAGCAGCATAGCCACCAGTACCGGCTCGTACATCAGCTTCAGCTGTCCGCCCTACAATGCCAACAGCTGCACTCAAACCAGCTCCAACAGAAAGATGCACATCGTCACTGAAAGTCTTGACAGCATCGTTAGATCTCAATACAATTATGAAGTCAGTGAATTCACCTCCAGCCTGCAAATGAACAAAATTCAGATAACAAAAAGAACGAGGCATAACAGTTCACTTACTAAATATTATGGAGAGGGCAGAGTGGTACTTTTCGACCAAGGGTCTTGGGGATAAAATGAATGAATTGCAGAAACAAGATAAATAAAGAACTTCCAAATAGTGTCATATAATTGAAATATATTTAAAAATTGAAGGCATGAAGTTTAATTATTAACAAAACACGAAATTCCTATATTCTAAGGAAACAAAATCATAGTATTCATCCTTTTTACTGATGGGAATTTCTTCGTTCTTCATCTTTCATGACTTCTGTCAATGGGCTTGATAATAAACACGAGACATTTGAGCAGCGTAAAAAATGTTAGGAGTTAGATTAGTTATTAGGATCAGAAGGCAATGCATGTCCTCAAATCCTCTTTATACCATTAAATTTAGTTAGAGATAAGAATTTCAAGCAGGAAATTTGAAGTTGGAAAAGAAAGTAACAAATGTGAATTAGTTACCTGAGCACCCCACCCCACACCAAAAGAAGAAATGGCAGATGGTGGAGACCATGATCCATCTTCCCTACGAGCAACCACCAGTCCTGTTCCAATATTGTAGGTAACCATCACACCAGCTTTCATGACAGTAAGTATTGCCAGGCCTTTTGCTTGTCGCAAAATAGCATCTGGAATCGACTTCTCGGGTCTCAGAGAACCAACCTAAGAAATAAAATTTTCAAAATTTGATGTAATGTGCGACATTCTCAGGTACGAGAACGCATAGTTTCCTTGTGAGCATAATATATTTTTATCACAATCATTAACCATAACAGCATATAGACCAAATTTCCAATTTTCTTTAGCAACTCATCCTAAGGACTCCAGCCAAGGACAGGCCTTACTAGTCATTTCAAGCCTATTAAATCTAAAAGCTATATGATTAAAGAAAGTCATTCATACCATGACACTATTTCAATCAAAGACCAGTGGCAGGAATAGTTATTTGCTTTCTCAAAGCTACGAATGCAGAAGCTTCTCTCTTTCAACACTATTTGGAGAGAAGAACACCTAAAGCTAACAGAAAAAGTTTTCATTTCGTAATAGAGGCTAGACAAAGTTTAAAAGTCAGAATGAAATTTATAAAACTGAACCCATCTCTTACCTGATTATAACCACGAATTGTATTTGTGGCTTTATAAATCTCATACTCCATGGACTGTCCCCATGGAAAATTAAGCCAGGATCTTAAAGTACTCAAATCTGTCAAATCATGGGTTGGCAACTGTGCAGCACGACTTACTTGATCCATTAACCATGGTTGGACAGACTCAAGACGCACACAGCATACATCACAGACTCGTTGTGGATCCATAATACGAAATCTTTCTGGTAACAAACTCCTTCCTTTGGTACACTCGCTGCAGAATATTCCTCCACAAAACCGACAGTGATGCCTGCTGCACATGATAGGGTGAAAGCGCACATTACACAACATACAAGCAGAAGCTGCACTATCAGGCAACCATTTAGGTGGCTCTGCTTCAAGAATTTCCTGGGTTTTATTATAATTGGCCTCTGTAAGAGTTTGAGCCATCTCCTTCCAAGCTTGGTCAATAATGTGGCTAGATATCCATGAAATGTTCGGAATATCACCAGAAGCAAAAGCATTCACTTTTCCTCTAGCCACAAGTAACATTTCTACAACTACATCCCACATGGTCAATTCTTTATCTTCCACGGATAAATCGCCCCAACCCATGTCTTCTTCAGGGAAGAAACCTCCATTTGAGCAGAAGCCGTTGGTCAACTCTTCATGCTCACTTTCTGACATTGGAGGCACGGATATAGGTATCCAGACCCCTGTTTCTTCGGAAAGTGGTGGGTCATAGTAGAAGCACTTCCCTCGTTTCTGATGACATGTATTCGGTTCTACCCTCCGATCACTATTGTTGTCAGAAAATTGTGGTAAATTGATATCACAATCTTCAGCTTTGGCCATTTGTTGGCCAACAAAACCAATCTTCTCATTATTATTGTTCCTCATGTATTGACGTGCTTTAAGTACACACTCTTCACTTCTAGCCACTTGCTGCTGCATGACTTGGCTCATGAAACCTTTGTTCTCATCATTCTCCTCATGTGTGCATTGAGGTAGCTTGGCATCACATTCTTCAGAGTTAGCCATCTTTTGTCCAGTGGTACTACTCCCATCATTCTCCACCACTGTGCTCTGCTCAGATAAATAAGAATCACAATCTTTAGCTTTAGCCATTAATGAAATCACAAAATTATGATTCTTATTATCCTTCACCCTCGCATGTTGAGGAAACATGAGCATGCCATCTTCAGTTTTATATATCTCTTGATCCTCAAATATTCTATTCTCATCGCTCCCAAACCCTGAGGATTCAGGTAATAAATTACACTCTTTAGTTGCAATCACTTGTTGATTCATCAAATCTCTTGTCAAACCAATTTCCTCCCTTGAATGTTGGGCATGTTGGGACAATTCAGGTTCGTATCCTTCAATTCTAGCCATCGGTTGGCTCATAAAACCAGGCATGGGTTTTGATTCATTGCCCTCTCTATCTTTCTCGAATCTCTGGCAATCCTGTCAGTTGCATCAAACAAAGCAGTAAAAGAACAGTTCAGATAATCAATAAAAAGGATAAATAAAGGATGAAAAAAAGAACTTGACAAAACCAAACCAGCAATAAGAACAGCCACTCTCTGTCTAAAAAAAGCAGAAATGGAAAAAAAAGAAGTAATTTGCTCTCCACAGCTTTAACTATTAGTTCAACTAAATTCAGATTATTGTATACCCAAAAGAATGGAGCTTCCCATATGTTATTTAAATGCAAAATAATAATAATAATAATGCTTAAGACCTATCAAATTGAGTAAAATTAGCAAATAAAGCTTTTATAAAAAATTTGAAAAAAGAAAGAGGTCTTTCTATCTGTAGTCCAATACTTTAAATAATACAAAACTCAGAATCAATCAATTGAGGGAAAAAATATATATGGAATCTACAAATTGAGCGATGAATTACCGGGTTAAAGCTGGAATCGACTCGATCGCTGATAGATAAACTAGAAACCCTAGACTCCAACGCCTCAGCTTCGCCTTGGGCATGAGATTTGAGATAATTTTTGTTGAGGTCCATTATTTACTAGTAGTATTAGTTAAATCATATTGCATAAAGCTGTTTTTGAGTGTTACCCCCGTCTCTAGTTTCTGTTTGTTGATCGGTGCACGCAGGCCTTGTTTGGTTTCTCATTAATCAAAAACGGTATTTTTATTTTATTTTATTTTGAAACTTTGAAAATTTAAGTGAAAAAATATAAGGAAAATAGAACATATATATAGAATGAGGATCCAGTCCGGTCTCCCGGACTGGTCCTAAAATACGAACCCAATATATATATTTTTTTTTTTGCTTTTTTTTTGAAACAACTAAAAAAATAATAATTTATGGAACTGAAATTTTTTCATAATACAATGTTTTGGGTGTGTTTTTAATACCTATACCAACCAATGTATGTACAGTCTGCCCAGACTGTACAGAAATGTTTTGGTATAGGCATCCAAATCACACCCAAAACACTGTATTATGTAAAAATTTCAGTTCCATAATTTTTTTTTAGTTGTTTCAAAAAAAAAAGCAAAAAAAAAAAGTCCGAATTTTGTTAAAATCCGGGAGTCCGGACCTGATCCGGACTCATATATATATATATATATATACTGCATTTTTCGATTTCCAAACGTAGCCTTAAATGGTTGTAGGTTCAAAAAGTATTTTTCCGTTGTTTCTAAAGGTCATTACTTATGAAAGAACTAGCGACAACCCGTGCCTGAAGGCACGGTATAACGAAAAATTAAATTAAAATTTAAAAAATATTACATTATCTAAAGACATACATACTCAATCAACAATACATATTCAACCACCAAAACATCGAGCTAGTCGGTACTAATTTCACTAAATTTCGGCAGAATTTTCTTTAAAAATAGATATCCGGAAAATTCTAAACTTATCTACAAAACTTACAATCATCAATACTTATCTGTGTGTGGGTTCGAAATTTGAATAAGGAGGACAAGAGAGAGAGAGCTGCTGACGTGTATTTTGATGTGACATTTATGTATTTTCTCTCTCCGCTCTGTTTTATATTATAGATAGTAAGTAATTACGGGTACAAATAAATTTTACAATCAACATCAATATAATTTTGTTCGAATTTTGAAAACAAGAAATGTATTTGTGATAAATAATAATATTTTGATTATCATATTTGTTTGTATTAAAATTAAATAATTTTTGAATTTTTTTTTGTCAGACATGTTAATTGGACTAATAATTTTAAATATTTATATTTTAACGTTGAGAGATAAAAATATATAGAGAGACTCGTATCCAATTATTATGTGGTCATGTGTGAAACTTATGTCGGAGATTTATTAGAAATTATGAATGCTCTCTCTTTCATTTAATCATGTCAAACTTATGTTAGAGAGATTTATGGTGTTGATATATGATTTATGGTGCTTCCTGCATTTTTCCATTTCAAATTCAAATTCAAATTCAAATTCAACAAAGAGTAATGTTCAATTAACTAAATCCCAAGAAAGAAATCAAAATAATTTCAAAAATCACAATTTAAATTCCTCCTCCTCCTCAGCAGTATACTGCTTAACAGCATCCCTCATGTCTTCATAACAATCAGACCTTTCAAAGAACTCCATCACCTTCCTTAATTCCCCATCTTCAAGATCCTCTGTAAATGGCCGGATCCGAATTGCATTTCCCGGCTGAAACACATATGAATTCGGGTTATCATCCACAATCACAACCCTCCTCAAATCTCTCCCCAATTCACACAAATCCTTCACAAATTTCCCATCCATTTCTTTGCACGAATCCCGATATAGCCGGTGCGAAATCACATTCCTCCGGTCAAGCCTATCCAGCACCAGAGACGCATATTCCTCAATTCCGGCAGTAAACACAACAATCTCAAATTTTTTGCTCAGATTTTCAAGAAATTCGTCCACAAATGGCCGCTTCAACACATAAAAATCGACCTTTTGGTCGTCAATTACCGGCCGGACAACAAAATCGTATTTTTCCGGTGGTATTTCCGGAGTCGAATGGATTAAAGTTTCGTCCAGATCGAGAATCACTGTTTTCCTCTCGGGCGGAATTACCGGCGGCAGGGGCTTCGCGGCGAAGAGAGCGCGGCGGATGTCTTGGTGGTCAAGGGCGGGAACTTTTTTGAGGACTTGGTAGCCTTTTTTACGGGGAGACCTTTTGGGGGTTCCGATTCGGGCGAGTTTGGAGAAGATCTTGATGAGGCGGCGGTTGCATGTGCAAATGGATTTGTTGATGGAAGTGACAACACGAGAGGCGGCAGAGGCGGAATTCTTGATCGGAGACTTCCTGGTGCGGCGGCGGTTGTGGTGGCTCATTCGACAATCTTTGATGGTCTTTGTTGGGGTTCTCTTAATTATTCTCGAAACCATTTTTGGGTGTTCAGACCACGGGTGGAGAGAGATTGCAGAGTTTCTAGAGAGAGAAAGAGGGTTTTGGGAGGGAGAGAAAAATAGGAGCAGGGAATTATAATGGATAATAAGATTTGAAATGAGGTTTTGGTATTTGGGTGCAACGGTCACTTTTTTTTGGGTGGTTTAATGGTTTTGTCCGAAAATAAAAAAACAGTTTAAGTTAGGCTAAATAAAGAAGAAAGGGCAGCCTGGGTTTATTTGGGAGGAAAACAGCTTGGCTTGGCTGGGCTGGGCTGCTCATTTCAAAATAATTTTGGCGGGGTTGGTGGGTCCATTCATTTCCAATTTTTGTTAGTAGTACTAGTAGCATTGTTTTTATAGCTTTTCTTTTCAAAACTAGCATATGAGACCATTTTTGGGATACTCAAATAATTGAGTTTTCAAACAGTTTCTTAGTCATTAAATCTGCAACTTCATCCTCTCTTTAAAACATTTATGAAAGGCTAAAAATATTTATTTTGTTTGATGAGTTTGATGTACAACTCATTGAACTGAAGAGACTGGTGAGGCACAAAATATGAAAGTAGCAAATAATATTCTTCAAATTGCCACGTAGGTACGTCAACAAACTTCAATTGAAAGAGTTTTTTTTACTACTACTGTTAGAGATGCTCTTAACCCTTGAAATCATCAACTTTCACATTGTTCTCATAACATATTAATTTCTTCTTATACTAATTAATTTTTAATTACTCATATATATTGGGAAACACAATGTACATTTATGTGTCCCCTAGAGATAATGAGATGATATATAAATACGTGTAATTTATGAATATAGTATATTTGACACAATTTTTTTTATAAAATATAGTATCATTTCTTATATATTATGATTTATTTTAGGGATGAAAATGAGTCCATTGAACTTAATTTGAATCAATTTGTTTAGAGGTAACTAACTGCTTTTAAATTTAGAGTGGGAAAGTGAAAGAAAACATATAAAGGAAGTAATCGGATGTTGCTTAATAATTCCCTAAGAATCAAATTAATGAGATCTGACAGGATTGATAATCAAAAGGTGGGTCAATCACACCACTTTTTCTTGAATATTAGTATTAGTAAGGGTACGCGGGCATATGATTAATGTTCTTAATTATTATTATGTAAAAATTGAGTTTTATATAGACATTTTAAGAAAATACGAATAAAAATTTGGAGACTACATTTTTATTTGATTTGAGATTGTGGTGTTAAGTTTGTATATAGCGCGATCATGCAATCAAATTACATAAAAGTAGCGTAAGCACGATAAAATGAGTTTTTAAAATTTTCATACAAACTATCACCGTGATCATTCTTTGTTCTTAATTATCAATTCAATAGAATAGAGATGGAGATCAGATTCATACCTTTGTAGAAATTATTTTCCTCATGTACGAGTTTATCTCTAATTCTTTTTCATGTTCAACTTGAATTCGCCGGATTTGATTCATTCCTTTGATCAACGTTAGTTACCCAAGTGTTTGGCATGTAGAGTTGATCCACCAAAGAAAAACAAATATCAAGAAAATGGGTTTTTGACAAAACTTTAATTCTATCTCTACACAATATATGTACTCTCCCAACCCTTGAAAGAAAGTACTGTGTAACCCTAATTCATAATAAGACTTTCTTATTTATAGATGTAGGCAACTCTCCTAAATCATTTAGGAATAGGGTTTTGTTTTAATTAATTAGTCTCCTAATCCAATTAGAAATATTTGAGAGTACTTTTAGTAGAGCATTCACAACAGTTTCATTTATATTTATCCTTACTCTGCAGTGTTATTAGGTCATTCTGTAAAATAGAGATTCAATTATTTTACTATGTACGCAACAAGTTCCTTATATCGATTCCTTAAATAATGAAATTTAAAAGTTAAAAGTTCAAATTTCCAATAGTCAACATCAAATTAATAATAATCTTATAATTTATAAAAGGGAGAGTTTAATTTATCAATTATTAAGTAATTTATGAAATGCGTATTAAATAGATTGTAGTTACAAATGTACATAAGATCAATATTAACTTTTAAAAAGTTAATTTGTGATATTTTTAAATTTAAATTTATTATGATTCATTTAAATTTTAAAAATAATAAATTTTATAATTATTATTACTTTTATAATATTTATAATTATATTGACATAAATTAAATAAATTTATATCAGTTTTAAATTTGAATACGTTTGAAATTAATTTTTAAAATATAAGTCAATATTAAGTTTATAATTTGAAAATGAAGTAGTAAAAAAAATGTCAAGATGTGTATGATGGATGAGTTGTCCACTTAAATGAGGATGTGAAATGTCATTTTGTATATATAGAGAACGATCTTTTGACTCCCTCACACTGGGGAGTAAAAACCTATATAGGGATTAAAATAGAGAGTCAAATAAGAATAAGAAAACTGTTTAATAATGATTTGTTGATGTATTCTTCAAAATTGGGGATAGAGAATTGATTAGGAAAACTGTTGTTAATGCTCTTAATTAATTCTCAAATTCCTTTAGGAAGTTTGGGAATTAAACTAATAATAATAATAATAATAATAATAAGACTCCTCTTATTAATTTATATTTAATATTTTTAAAATATTAGATAATAAATATTAAGCTATTTAATTTATTCTATCACCATAGATCAAATTAAATACACTTAACTTATTATTACGATTATGTCATTTACTTCTTAAATAAATATTTTTTCTTTTATGATGTGACCCTTTAGGTTCTCCATATTAAATCGGTTATGAAAAAAAATTAGAACAATTTTAATCTTATTTAAATAAATTAATTAAACTATTTAATTCATTTATCGAATCACATAGGACATTCACTCCTTTTACTAGAAGCGATAGATTCTTTATTGATCATTCATTATCTCTATGTACAACTTATTATATCCAAGTATACCCTTTGATATACCCTAAGGGTCTTAAGGGACATGTCAAAGTATAACTTATCATACACAAGATACTATAATGATCTCAAGTTTAAGGATCACTTGTACTACTATCACTACATGAATTCCTATTGATATGCAAGTAAAACTCCATTAGGTATTCCTTAGCGAACTACGTTCAGTAAACTTATTCTCCAATAAACACCTACATATTTGATTTAGTGTCTCCACACAAATGATAATGAGATCAATCATTCTCATCCAATGAGCAAGCAACATATGTATCAATCTATCCGGATTCACTAATCCCCTTTTTAGTAATTCAACGATTGAGAACAATTTAAGTGAAGACTCATGTTCCTTGATCATGTTGGAACTTGTGACTCATAACATAAAAACTATTGGAAACGCGAGGTGCGCTGGGTGCAAGTCAGGAATGGCGTGGGGCCCACCAGAGTCGGTGAAGTTTCTGCGCTTGTAGCGCGGGGCGCGTCATAAAATGCTTGTGAGCGGCACGGGCCGCGCCGGTCGGCGGTTAGAATTTTTCTGGATTGTTTTTGAAAATGACATTATGAGTAATTAAGACATAATATGAAGTAGAGTTGTAATAGAATTAATAGCTATAAATACTATTTATTGTAAAACCCTATGTAACTAAGGAATCATCAATAAATAATAAGCTGCCTGTGGAGTACTTAAATTAAAAAACCATGTAAATCTCTGTTTGTGAATTTTAATTTTTTATTATCGTGTACGTGTGTGATCCTAAATTCTAACACTTTAGTTCAGTAGAGTAGATATGTCATGTTCAAGTACCTAATGTACTAACAGAAAATAAATTAGTGGGCCGAATTTCAAAGAGAACATAGTTAAGTGGACAGTTAAAGAAGTGATGCAGTTAAGTAGCAAATCTATAATAACTATTAACATTCTTACGTGTAAAAGTAGTTCACACTCTATTCAAAACACACATATCTAGTCTATTACTTAAGGTTCTTCTAGTTTAATCTTGGTTCATTCTAGTTCATTCTAATGCCCACAATCATTAGTATATATTGATTGTAACACCCCCTTCCCGAAAAGGAAAGGGAAGTCACGTGCAAAGCACAACAAACCTCAAAATAAATAAACAGAGCACTAACAACCTCAAAATATTAATAGTGGTGATCCATTAATAAAGTACTAAATACAATTCTCCAACTAGAGTCAAAATAATAAAAACTTAAAATTTGAAACAACCTAGATGGTCAAAGGCAACTCTCTCATCACACTAGCGCTGAATCACCCCTGCAACCTGCTGGAAGAAAAACACAGCATGAGCCAATCGCCCAGTACGGATACAGATACACAAAAGATATACAACTGATATACGAAAACAACTGAGACAAAATACTGAACAAAATCTCAAGTGTAAATACTGACGAAAATATAATCTCCAAAGATTTGAATGAAATATATCTGAATCAACAGAATTGACGAAACCAAAAGACGAATAAAGAAATAACGAACCAAAGTAACTAAGTCAGTGAATTGAACTGAACAGAAACAAACCAAACTAATACAATAAAATAATAGGCTGAAACAAATGGCTGGGGTTATTTCATACCGAGTGAGCTCAAAAATATATCTTGCCACACAGGCAAGTCAAACTAATGCCACACATGCAAGTCAAAATAATGCCACACATGCAAGTCAAATGATGCCACACAGGCAAATCACACACTGGACCGCGAATCCAAATGTATGCAAATCGGATAGATGTGTTTGGCACAACATCACCAATCCGCAGAACAGAAAACTAGGGTTAACCCATACGCCTCCCACAACAAAACACCAAATGGCCCACTTCCTCCGGAGCCCAAAACGGAGACGTCGTGGACTAATCACACCGCCACGGAAAGTATCATGTCTCTCGTGCCAAGACGACATGCTTGTGGTACCCCCACAGGTGGTTATAACTCAGGTATACCCTACGGTATATTCTAACAAAAATATTATGTCACAACACATGCGACAAAATACCAACAAAAGGGTTCTATATGTACATGTTGAACCAAATCAAATTATAATCACAAGGTTTCAAAAAGAAGGTAGCAACATGTACCGCTCTATAATTATCGAAATAAATAGTACTAAACATGAATACCTAATTCAAAGAGTACAAATACTAGTCATATGTATCAACTCTAAAATGAAACTAATATATTTATTTCACAGGAAACAATTATGTGAAATCATAACAGAATTCCAAATACGGAAGCAAACGAACAAATTTAAAAACAAAAGAGTGTCGCTGAAAGAGTACGCAATCCGTACCTGAATAAAGCAACGTCATACCCAAAATTATAATCCGAATATAACTCGTTAAATTCCTTCAATCCGATCAGTACTTGTGGAACCCAGGCCTAAACTTTAGCTGAATCAATTCATCAACTTCTAATTTGGATACACCACATGAATGAACGTGTAATGGCTATTTGAGGCATCTCCTTTCTCATACTATGGTAACCAGCTGAGGCAGTGGATTGAGTTGTAGTGGCCATATACATAAAAGGAAGAGCTGTATAATGGCAGAGGGAGGTCAAGCGTCTTATTCTTCATATATAACTTTAGCTGCCATATCTGTGGAACAAATGCATCACGTGAATAACATGTTTATTGTACAAATAAGTCCGCAACCCAGACTTGAAGAAAAGCTGAATCATCATATATCTCAGCCCAAAAGTCCAACAAAAGCCCATGTAAGTTCTAGAGCATGTACAACCAGATTATCATCTCAGATTCACATGAGAATCCAGAAAGGTGCTCAATAAAACCATCCAATCCCCCACCACTAAAGGCATACAGGTCATGCACTGCCTACATGCTGAGTCCAAGAACCTATATTTATCCCACATTAAATCTTAAAAATGATCTCCCTGACTCATGCTTCGTGGCTAACCTTTTAATCTGGCTGGCAAATGATCCGCAAGACAATTATTCCATGTAGATGTTTAGTAAGGCCTAATGGTGAGTGCTTGTTCCTCCAAAAATGCACCAGAATCGAGACTTGATTTGGTTAATATATGATGATAAGAGCCGAATATGTAACTTTCACCAATTGCTCAGGTCATCGAAATAACTTTTATCTTATTCTCTTTCTCAAGTAGTATAATAAAAATAAGATTAGGTTTAGTTATTTATCTCACTTAAAAACAGATTTTATTAATTAATATATTTATTAACTCTACAAATTTTAATAAGATTTTAAAAATTACATAATTATAAATTAAGTCCACTTAGTTAAAAACTCAAATTAATGTAAATAAATACAATTTGATTCAAACATAAGAAAAGCTCAAATTTTATCAACTTAATTTGTATCACTTATTAATACTCATTAGCTCACATAAATTAAATACGAGTTGACCCAAATAAAAACAAAGTCCAATTAATATGTTATAAAACAAAGTAATTTTTTTTTTATAATATTTATTTATTATTGTTTTTATTTTTCGGGTATTACATTGATATTACTTATTACTCCTCCGTATTCCACAAAGACAGATAAACACAGAGAGGAAGTTTTATCATGAAAAGAAGATAGAAAAATAAAGCAAAAGTATATGTTTGACCAGGGGCGAAGCTATGGAGCAAATGTGGGGTCAATTGACCCCACTCAATTTTTGAGATCATTTGATTTTTTTTATCACATTCAATTTTTGAATCCCATTCAATTTTTGACCCCACTTAAAAGGCAAACCGTGAATCATCAAAGCCTTTCGTGAGTGGTCGGAGTTAGTACTCGTGACTGGCGAGCCGCGAGTGTGGAGACTGGAGTGCGACTCTATTCAACTGTGACTCTCTTGCAACTTTGTGCCCTTGCAGATAACATAAATTACTCTCTCTTCAATTTCTCCAACCTCAGTTTTGTTTTCATAAATCAATTGTGATTTTTCCCTTTTTTTAGTATTATTAAATTGGATATTTGGATGCATTTGTCTAACCCGAAAGTATAAATTATTAAAAAAAATTGGTGTTGCTCCCGAACCCTAGCCAAATTTTTTATAACTTATTACTAATTTTGACCCCACTACTAAATTTTTCTGGCTTCGCCACTGTGTTTGACACGAGGGTCATTACTTGCCACTACTAAATAGTAAATATATTATATATTAAACATAACAAAAAGCACTAAATGAGTTATATTTATAAAATAGGGAGCGGATCAGGTGCGGGATCCCGCACCTGGTTAAAATGCGGACTTTTATAAATTTATTTTTTTTTTGTTTTTTTTTTTAAAACAACTAAAAAAAAATAAATAAAAAATTATGGAATTGAAATTTTTTCATAATACAGTGTTTTGGATGTGATTTGGGTACGTATAACAAAAATATGTATGTACAGTCTGGACAGACTGTACCACCACTTTTTGGTATAGGTATTCAAAACACGCCCAAAACATTATATTATGGAAAAATTTCAGTTCCATAAAATATTAAATATTTTTTTTAGTTGTTTTAAAAAAAAAAACCAAAAAAAATCAAAAAAAAAAAGTCCGCATTTTAACAAAATAAGGGCTCCCTTACCTGATCCTGTCTGTTATAAAATAACGCTACTATAATATAAAAAAAGATCACATAATATTCATATACACATATATATATATATATATTGTGGGTTTCACATGTTAGATTGAGTCTACAGTGTATATACATGTGTGTGCATGTGATTATTATGTGATTTTTTAATGTAATAATAGCATTGTTGATATCCAAACTATATCTTTCCATGAATCATGGGAATTCAAATTATAGAAACCATGCCCATCATGTGTACCTTTTTCTTTTCTGTTCCCTTTTTGTAAGTAGTCATGCAAGCCAAATACAATGTTCTTTATCATAATTAAATATATAAATAATGGTGTGAAAACGTAGATTACGTACGACTGCATGGATATATATAATTGTTGAATTCAACAACAAAAAGGTTATCATGCACATATATTATATATATCCACTAATTAACATTGTGGATAAATAGGGGTAGACAGACGAATCATCAATTAGTTACTCAATCATTATTACTCCCTCTATTTCATTATATAAATAATTTAAGAAATAATCACATATTAAAATGTATTATTGATTTTAACATTAAGTAATTAATATTAATTTGAAATTTCATTACTGTCTATGCACTATTTAATTACTCTTCTTCTTCTCTCTTGATTACTCTATTTTTTCTCCTAAATATATGTAAAATATCTTATATTATGAGATTTTTTTTTCTAAAACTACTTGTATAATGGAAAGAAGTGAGTAATTGGAAATTCTTTTTTGACTTGTTATTACATTTACATGTAGTTACAAACATTCGAATCTAGAAGTTCAACCATAAGAATATATTTTTAGAGAAAATTAAAGTTACACTAATAAGAGAAATTTCTAAGTAATTCTTAAAATACTTTGTTATTGGTCATGTAAGATATCTACTTACTAAGTATTTAATTAATTACAGGTAATAGAAATTGGTCATATATATATATATATATCCTATCATTTTCGCTTGATAGAAGTTATTTAATTATTGGGAACAATTGTTGTGATAATTAAGTGTACGATACGAATTCAAGATTACTGGGTATATATATTTTTAATATTCTCTTTTTACTAAAATGCTCCATATATATTAAACACCCAAAATACTTTCCAACTAGTTAATTGAAATTAATATATTTTCACATGTATTTATGGACGGACGTCTCCATCCCAAATAATTAAAAACACACTAATATAAAGTCAATTGCATATCAATTAGAACCCTCTTGTTTCTACTATATAAGCAGTGTGATGTTTATAGGGCATCTTATTAATTCCTAGCTAGGTAGCAGATAAGCAGACCATGAAAACTGCAATTTGAGAGTTTTTGACCAACCATATTTATGTTATATATGTGATGTTTATTATGGGAACTGATAGATGGAGTATGCATTTTGGTCACCTATATATATTAATTTTCAAATATAATTTATATGCATGATTAGGAAAATGCTATGCTTTTATAATTAAAATATGTAGTTAAGACGACTAATTAAACTGACATATATATATAGTCAACAAATAACATAACGTTAATTCAAGTTAATTATAAAATAACATCGATAATTATAATTATAAACCAATTAATTATAGAACATAAATTATATATGGATTACCCAGGAGAAGAAGTTAGCTAATTTAGTTCTATCTTAGTTTTGAAGCAATTACAGTTGATGAACTACCTTTGAACAAATTATCATCCAAAGAAATATTTAAAACAAGAGCTGCTGGCCGCCATTTTCATAATTTATTTTAAAATTAAAATCCGTCTTGATCGAATAGGAGTATAAATATATTATTATTGTAGATATATACCAAGTTAAACCAGTATAATATATTAAGTGTGTTATAGATCATCTTTATGTCACCATCTACAAAAAGTTGAATCTGTAGAATCAGTTTGTAGCATCACCACTTGACTAAATTAATTATGTAGGAAATTGGGATAGAATGGGCCTAGTTTTCATAAATGGTTAAATTGTCTTAATATATGTCGTTTTAGAATTGTGTATACGAATTAAAAAAATAATAGTATAATATTAAATATAATATTAATTGTCTATAATACTCTTAAATTTTCATATTTATTCTTAAATTTTTCAAAAAGAATAATTTTTTTAAAAAAAATTGTAGTTAATTCTCTTAAATTATATAAAATGACAAATAATTATAAAAAAAAATTCTAAAACTACATTTATTAAGGGAGGAAGAGAGTATTATTTTAGTTGTTATGAATAGCAATATTATTTAATGCATGTTTGGTACTACATTCCAAGTTCCTAACTACACTAAAAACTAAGATACTTTAGATGTATACCATGCATACTTTCTTTTCAAACTTATAGTACACGAAGAAGAGGACTAATATATATATATATATATATATATATATATATATATATATATATATATATATATATATATATACCACGGATCCAGTCCGGTCTCCCGGACTGGACTTAAAATACGGACCCCAAATTTTTTTTTTTTTTTTTTTTTTTTTGAAACAACTAAAAAAAAAAAAAAAAATTTATGGAACTGAAATTTTTCCATAATACAGTGTTTTGGGTGTGTTTTTAATACCTACCCCAACCAATGTATGTACAGTCTGCCCAGACTGTACAGACATATTTCGTTATAGGCATCCAAATCACGTCCAAAACACTGTATTATGGAAAAATTTCAATTCCATAATTTTTTTTTTTTTAGTTGTTTCAAAAAAAAAGGTCCGAATTTTATAAAATCCGGGAGTCCGGACCTGATCCGGACTCTATATATATATATATAGGGAATCCTTCCATAGCAGCCGGTTGCTATGAGTACTGTGCAACAACCCCTTTTCTTTCGACCGCTAGAAGCTCTCCCGGCTGTTAATAAATTAATAAAAAAATAAAAAAAACACCCCAGCCGGCACAAGCTCAACCGGCTGGGCAAACTTCATTTTGTTCCTAGTTTCCTTATCATTAACTTATTGCAATGTTTTACAATATTTATATTAATACAATATTACTATATTAATATTTATATTAATACAATATTACTATAATATTATTATATTACTATAATAATATTTATTATTAATATTAATATTAATACAATATTATTATAGTAATATTAATAATACAATATTATTAATATTACTAATAATAACCGGTTTTAATATATATATATATAATATTATTATTAATATTAATAATTGTTAATTATTAATATTAATACAATATTATTATAGTAATATTAATACAATATTATTATATTAATATTAATAATAATAACCGATTTTAATATATATATATATATAATATTATTATTAATATTAATAATTGTTAATTATTAATATTACTATAATAATATTAATTATTAATATTAATAATATTGTAATATTAATATTACTATAATAATATTGTATTAATATTAATATTATTAATAATATTATATATATTAAAAAAAACACCCCAGCCGGCACAAGCTCAACCGGCTGGGCAAACTTTATTTTCCAATGCTTCCCTAGTTTCCTTATCATTAACTTATTGCAATGTTTTACAATATTTATATTAATACAATATTACTATATTAATATTTATATTAATACAATATTACTATAATATTATTATATTACTATAATAATATTTATTATTATTATTAATATTAATACAATATTATTATAATAATATTAATAATACAATATTATTAATATTACTAATAATAACCGGTTTTAATAAATATATTATTATTATTATTATTATTAATATTATTACAATATTATTATAGTAATATTAATAATACAATATTATTAATATTAATAATAATATTATATATATATATATATATATTAAAACCGGTTATTATTAGTAATATTAATAATATTGTATTATTAATATTACTATAATAATATTGTATTAATATTAATATTAATAATAAATATTATTATAGTAATATAATAATATTATAGTAATATTGTATTAATATAAATATTAATATAGTAATATTGTATTAATATAAATATTGTAAAACATTGCAATAAGTTAATGATAAGGAAACTAGGAACAAAATGAAGTTTGCCCAGCCGGTTGAGCTTGTGCCGGCTGGGGTGTTTTTTTTATTTTTTTATTAATTTATTAACAGCCGGGAGAGCTTCTAGCGGTCGAAAGAAAATGGGTTGTTGCACAGTACTCATAGCAACCGGCTGCTATGGAAGGATTCCCATATATATATATATATATATATATATATATATATAATTTTAATTTATTGTTTTTATGTCGAAATAGAATGTTTGTAATTCATCACTACAATCAAGCAGAAGAGTTTGACCTTATATGCCGAAGGAATTTCCAGGTCCGTATGAATATAAGGAAAAAAAATCTCAAATCTTTATCTTTGGCAATAACTATTGTGGATGTTCTAAATAATGATGTCTTGGTGCGACAATTCCCAAGAGGAATTATTCTTTTGATTGAACCAAACATAAAGGTGGCAAATTAATTAAATCAACGATTAAGATGATGTGTTACTAAATTTAGACAGTGAATTTGAGATTAGGGAATTAATTTAGAGGAATGCTACTATCATATAAAATCGTTCACATATCGTTCATATACATATTGGTATGATCCATATGACTTGCTGTGACGCTCCCAAAATAGGTATACATTACCCATTCTGAGTCGTAAAATACATGGTAGAGAAACAACTACAACTTTATTTATACAATTGTCATGCAAAATGCGATAACACATAAACTGTGAGTTTAAATATAAATATTATTTTCTAGACAATATCTACACTCAAATAAATTCTCATTACAATTATTGATACACTATTTTATAAAATAGTGAGGACTACTAAAATAACTTTCTACAACCATTATTCCACACCCCGACTACTTTCCGCTACATTCTCTCTTCCTGTGAAGAAAAATGGAACAAAAAGAAAAAGGGTGAGTTCAACTATCCAGTAAAAAATATTATGATTAAGATAATATAGAACAAATTATCATTAGTCCTCAACAGGAAAAAATCTGATATAATGTAATAAACAACAAGTTTTAGATCAATATTAGCAGCGAAAATAATAATTCATTAGAAGAGTTAAATAGAGAATGAAAACTACTATCTGCTATGATTTAAAAATTCATCATCAATATTTTATCCCTGTAACATCAATCAATATACATCTTGAATCAAATATTCATCGTTGCACTACATGCCAAAGATATTCATCAGTTGGTCATGTTCATCTCAACACCTGTTCATCTTTTCACTACGGGCCAAAGATATTCATCAGAAAATTATTCATCTTTGCACTACAGGCCAAAGATATTCAGTTACGTCATCATTTATGACTGAGGATGATGAAAAATATTTTAAAGGAAACAAATCTAGTGAGACAAAAGAACAAATATTAGGGATTCGTACTTCGGTTTATCCATGTTCAAAAACACCCCATAATATAATATGGTGGAGTAAAATTCAAGAATAATGATCAAAACATGGATACAATCAAAGATATTAACAAAAATAGACATCTGGGACAAAGAATAAAAATCTAATTTTTTTTGTGAATAGTGCCGTATTCGTGAATAGTGTCGTATACGTGAATAGTGTCGTATGCGTGAATAGTAATCTCGACACAAAAAGGAAGAAATTTCACAAGAAAAATTATACTAATATTTCGCCATAATGATATTGAAAGAAATAATATCATTTACGAAGAAAATAACATCTCATACCTCAAAAGAATAGTACTTCTGGCTGGAATATCAGATATAACGCTGAAGGAAACTTGCACCGTATAGCAACACTCAAATTATCAAAATACTCACAAAAATACGCTCGATAATATAGAGAGAGAAAACTTCATATTCTGGTGTGATTTTCAATTCTAACCTAAGCTCCCTATATATAGAAAAATGCTTAGAACACCAAAGTAGAAAATTTAATAAAATATTAATATTTATTAAAAAGTTTCCTACGCCCACCATAGAAATCTGAATTCAGCAATTTGCAACAACAAGTGGGGCTCACCACACACAAAATATATTTTAAACATTTTTTTGTAACAAAATTAATTCAGACCCAATATTCTGAAAATTCAATAATTCATAATAAATAGTCTTTTTATCAGAAAAATTTGAATCTTATGTCCATTCCATAGGAAATTCAATTCTCTACAACTTTGTAGCTTTAAGTTTTTTCAAATTCTAAACAGAAATTGACCAAAATTCACATACGGACGATTTTACAGGCTATAATCAAATTTCAGTCAAAAATAGGGTCCACCGATATGTTTAACATGTTTTTATCATTTATTGTAATAAAAATACTCTTCCTCCTCAATTACTCATATATCACATGTAAAACCCCAAATTTTATGAATAAAGAATTAATTTTCTCGGAATAATTTTTTATATTATGGTGTGAATTTGAGATAATATTATAGTTGTGGGTAGTATTTATAAATTTTGCAAAGTATGCAAGTTGTTATATTATATTCGATTGGTCAGGGAATATTCTTTGTGTCGGAAAATATTCGTACGACGGTACAATTATTGGTGGACCCCACAACAGAATTATTGTCGGATTGAGAAAACGACAAAAATATTTTATTGAAAATAACGGCGGAAGTTTTACCGTTGATACTGTTGAACTACTGGGTAGTAAAAGTACAGTAATACGCGTTGTTGCATAGTAGCACACGGTATTGATTATTGATATTTATGTGAGAAGTCGCTCAGTTTGATTCAATTATTGTCGATTAATAATATGAATTATTATAGCGATAATGACGTTTTGTTTTATTCGTATTATTAACGTAATAAAACGGAAACATCTTTTTATATAAAACAGAATACTTTATTAAAGTTATCTTATAAATAGAATATATTATATTTTATTATGCATAGTGTCGCATAGTATTTTGCATAGTGTTGCATAGTGTTTGTATAGTAAAAATCTTTTTATATAAATAGAATATATTATATTTTATTTAAAAGATTTTTCTTTAAATATGGACCGTAAGATTAAAGTAAATCAATCTGGACCGTTCATGGATTAGTTACTATGCATTCCATTTTCCTATAAATAGAAGCTCATTCCTTCATTATTTTCTTACGAATTCATTGAAACTCTAGAGAGAGAAATTATAGAGAGAAAATTATAGAGAGAAAGAAGAAGAGTATTCTGCTACTTCACTGTTCCTATATCCAGTTTCTGTTACGGTAAGGGGTGTTATTCTTTCTTATTAATGAAGAGAACTATTGTTATTCCATTTCTTATTATTCTGTTGGAATAACCTGTATACGCGGTCTACCCTATACTTGGTGACATTCTTCTATCATTCTGTTGGAACATCATGTCTGTGTGTTTTACACTGGACCTGGTTCCGTCTTTATTATTATTCCGTTGGAACATCCTGTCTGTGTGTTTTACACCGGACCTGGTTCCGTCTTTATTATTCTGTCGGAATATCCTGTTTGTGCTATACGCCGGACCTGGTTCCATCATTTATTATTCCGCATTTATTATTCTGTTGGAACATCCTGTCGGTGTGAATTTCACCTGACCTGGTTCCGTTATTTAGTATTCTGTTGGAATAACCTGCCTGTGCGAAGTTCCGCATGCATGGTGATTTCTGTTGTTATTCCATTCTTTATTATACTCAGTTGGTTAAAGTTTTGACTTCTATACTCCATGAAATTAGTAGAATATCCTTGATATTTGCGCTTCATCCAGTATCTTTTCAGGAAAATATTCTTCTGAGCATTCTTGAATTTTACACCACAAAACAGTATCGTGTGGACAATTTGGACGTTATTAGTTCATGGACAAATTAATTCTTGAACTTGTTTTATTAAATTCTTATATCATTGTCATCATCCTCATGTTTATGTTATGTTGAAAGTCATCTGTGGCTTGTAGTGCAGAGATGGACTTGGTATGATTATGACCAGGGATTATGCGGTGTAATCATGACCGTAATATTACAAATGATGTGGAAAAAGTCCTCATTGGCCCGTAGTGCATTGATGGACAGTTTTTGGTATGATTATGGCTATGGATTCTCTTCAGCCGTAGTGCAAAGATAATTGTTTTATGGCATGATCAGGACCGTTGATGAAAACACGATTATCTTTGGCCCGTAGTGCATGGATAATTCGTGGTCGTGATACTAAAGAATATCCTTGGCCTGTAGTGCAGGGATGATTTAATGATGTGGATTATTTATTGAGCTGAGTCTCAGTGATAAAAGTGATGAAAAACTTTTTAAATCATAAAAGATAGTAGATTCAATTCTCTCTACTTGACTCTTTTAATGGATTGCTTATTCCGCTGCAGTTAAACTTGATGTCTATTATATTTTATCAGTTTAACATTGTTGGAGACTAATGATAATTTATTCTGCATTATCTTAGTCATAATATTTCTTACTGGGCTAGTTGAGCTCACCCTTTCTTTCACTGTTCTCTTCAGGAAATGAGAACATAGCAGGGACTAGTCGGGGAATGGAGTGACGGTCCAGAGGATAGCATTAGTAGTCCTCACTATTCTGAGAAATAGTGTATTAATAATTGTAATGAGGATTCCTTTTGAGTTTGTATGATCTCTAGTAGACAATTATTGTATTCAAACTCACAGTTGTATTTTGTCGTATTATACACGACAGTGGTATTAGTAAGTTGTATTTGAATTCTGTACCATGTATCTGACGACTCAAGATGGGTGATGTATACCTAATTTTGGGGGCGTCACATCACACATTCATTGTAAAAATATCACCATTATTATATTATTATATTATCACATTATACAATTGTAATGTAATATAATAATAAAATTTCAATTTTCAATAATTGTCATTTTTTTAAAAATTCCTCCATTTATATCCATATAAATAAATATTTTCATTATCATATAAATCAATAATTAAGTATTCATAAGTAATATTACAGAATCACAATAATGACAACCAGATCGTTCCCAGGAAAGAGGGGGCTTTTCAATAAGAATTTCTCCTTACTGGCGCATAATTATGTGACCAAACCTCTCATTAGACAGAACTTTCTTAGACATTGCCAATAAAGCTATCTAATAATATTATTCAAATAATATGAATTATTGATCTGATAATGAGAAATATTGTGCAGTGACAATTATTGAAACAACAATAATATAAAATATCAACATAGCAATTATTGAATCAATAAAATAAAATATTGAACAGTAATTACTGTAACAATTATTGAGTAGTGTCTTCCTACGTAAGAATCAATAATTAGTGCAATACCGTGTGCTACTGTGCAACACCGTGTATTACTGTTTTTTAACCACCGAGTATTCCAACAGTGTTAACGGTAACAACTACGCCATTATTTATAAAAACTTATACTTGTCGTTTTCTTCATCCAATCACTTTTCATTATGGGACCCATACAAGGCTGCGCCGTCGTACGAATATTATCCGACAGTAAAAATATTTCGCAACCAAACGAATATTCCCCGACAACAATGAATATTTTATAACCACTTGCTTATTTAAGATATTTGCGCATTTTACCCATAACTAACCACATTAATCAAATCAACCCTTACTATTTCAAAATAATAAATAGAGGAAATTCAATTTCATTTATAATAAGTTAGGGTCTTACAGCCACCATCATCCATTACCATCATCATCAACAACCCAAATATCTACACCACAAACCTCCGATCACAATCACTACTGCCGTGATATCCTACATCGTGATACATACATAGGCTCCATTGTGAAAACAGACCTCCATCGTGACCACAATCAGTCATATCCCCTTCGCCCAAGGCTATTGAACTGATTCAGAAGGTATATACATAATCAATTACCATTCTAAAGCAAAGTAAATTAATAAATTTATGTAGTTTGATCTCTCCTTACCTGGATCATACGTGATTAATTAACACTCCATTTTCTGGATCCGGTTAACATAAAATTTATTTTTTGGTAAGTTGGTCAATTGACCAATAGAATGCTGACACACATAGAGCATCGCCTGCGTGTCAGCACTCTATTGACCAATTGACCAACTTACCCAAAAATAAATTTCATGTTAATTAACCACTTCCCCATTTTCTACCTCAGCCACTGTTCCACCCACCATCGCCACCACCACCGCGCCTATACTCTTTTCTACCTCCGACGCCACCTTCTTCTCTGTTGCTAACGCCAGATCTAGTCTACTTAAATCGAATCTAGTTAGATCCGATTCGATTAAAGCCATTAAAGCACATGAAATCAAAGTCAACAAACCAAACCATCATAAAATTTGGCGAAAAAAAGAGAATATCAACAAACCAAACCAAATCTGATTATTAGAACAACCCAAGATTTTGAAGTCAATACAAGATTCGACCAAATAAAATCAAATAAAAAAAAAGACAACAACTCAATTCAGGAAAATGAAACAAAAACCCAATTGGGGAGAAGACATAGATTTACCGGATCTGATATTAATGTGCTAGATCTATTATTACCGGATTTGATATTAATGTTTTAGAGAAGACATGGATTTACATGGATTTACCGAATTTGATATTAACTCATATTAATGTGCTAGTTCTGATCAGATCTGATGGATAAATGATTTTTAATATGCAGATCATCAAGGAAGAATTTATTTTAATTTTATTTTTAACTTTTCTTTTAATTTGTAATATATTAAAAAATTTAAAGCTTATTTTTAGCATATTTTTATTTTTTAATATTTCTTTCTTTTATATTTAAGCCTAGATCTAATGATTTCATAATATAAATAATAATTATATTAATTTTTAAAAATAAAAAGAGTAATTAATTTTCAAAATTTTAGTTATATATATTTTTGAAGATTGAATTTATTTTTATGAATTCTTATTTTTATTTTGTGCTTATTATGAAAATATTTATGAATAATGTTAAATACATTACTCAAATTCAAAATTTACCCATTTAGAAGCTGATGTGTATAATGTTAAACTTATTTAATTTTTAATATGGCAACAACTAGGATAATAGCATATAAAGCAGTTGACGTGGACATTTATTTAAAAATTGACGTGGATGTTCCGTTAGAAGTCAACTCATTTAACGGATTTTATAAACATTTGATAAATATTTGAAGTTCAATGAGTCGATTATAAAAAAAATCAGTTCGATAATGTATTTATAAAACGACCCATAATAAAATGGAGAAAATTGTATTTAACCCTAGAGTATTAATACTACTCCCCCCGTTCCTAAAAAATTATCGTTTAGAAGAAAAAATTTGTTTGAAAATAAATTATATATTTATTTTTCTATATCACCCTTACCTTCTCTCATTGTCCCAAGAAATTTTCTCCCTTGTATTACTCCATCCGTCTCAAATTAATTGCTCAATTTTGACTTTTTAAAATCAAATTGACCATTTTTAAAACTAATCTTTTTACTATTTTTTGCTAAAATATAGGTGAAGAGATTATAACTAAAAGAAAGTATATACAATTTATTACTAACCCCAATTTTTATAATTTTAGAAATATATTTATATATGCTTAATTATTAATTTTAAAAATAGTTAATTTGACTTAAAAAAATTAAAACTGAGTAATTAATTTGGGACGGAGGGAGTAATAGTTTTTAACTTCCCATAAAAAGTAATGATGAAATTTTAAAACAAATTTTAATTATTAAATGATAGTATTAAATAACTTTCATAATTTATATACAAAAAAAAAATCTTAATTAAACCACAATCGTTTAGTAAACGAGGTACTCGCTCCGTTTCTTAATATAAGTCGTTTTAGAGAAATGTTTTTGTTCCTTAATATAAGTCGTTTGAGAATTTCAAGTAAGCATTAATTGCTTAGTTTTTAATATTACCCAAGTTTTAAATGTAATTTTGGTTCTCTCATTATTTTCTGTCTAATAAATAACAATATCTTATTTCAATATAAGGGCAATATAGATAATTGATACTCCCTCCGTCCCATGATAAAAGTCCTTATTACTATTTTGGGTAGTCCCATGTTAAATATCAATTTTCCTTTAATAATCAAACGTTTACACATATTTTCCTATTATACCCGTAGCATTAAATATCTCATACTTTTCTTATTCTAATTCTCTCTCCATATTTAATGACATTATTATAGGCAATTTTGTCATTTTATTCATCTTCTTAATATGCATGAAAAGTCCGCCAGAACTTTTAACCTGGGACGGAGGGAGTATTATAGTTAATACTACCTCCATTCCATAATAACTGTCTTTTTAGAAGAAAAAATTTGTTCCAATTTATTTGTCGTTTACAACTTTCTAGGAGAATTAATTATTTATTTTTCTATGTTACCCCTAACTTTTCTCATTGTCCCAAGAAATTTTCTCTTGTATTAATAGTTTTTAGTTTCCCATGAAGGGGTAGTGATGGAATTTCCTACAAATTTTAATTCTTAAATGATAGTATTAAATGAGTTTCTTAATCTATGTGCATCAAGCTAAAAAGACAGTTATTATGGAATGGAGATAGTACTATACAATCATTACCAAAATATTTGTGCACAACTCTAAAACAACCTATATTAATGAATGGAGCGATCTCTCTATATTTCCGGTGAGTTGTTGAATCAGCCTTCATTAATGCTTATGTTCTCATTACCATACATCACACTTTTCAACGACAACTAATATATATATATATATATATATATATATATATATATATATATAAGTGGCCTGGTAGTCAAAAATTTCTCTCACCATTTTTGGCTTTCTTGATATCTATAAATAGGACATGCTCTTACAGTTTCTCACTCACTCCGTACTTGAGAATTAACAATCAATCTCTCTCCTTTCCTCTCTCTCTCTCTTTTGAAAGAATTAAGTGAGTAAAAGCTTAATTAATTAATTGGGTAGGACTGATGGCAGAGATATCAGCAAGTAATGGCAACCTGCATGGGCATGGAGTAGTGGCTCTCACTGTTAAAGAGAAAGATGGTAATAATCACAACTCTAAATCCAATGAACAAGACTCTCACTCTGGCTGCTTTGTCACTCTCCCTTTTATGCAGAAGGTGACAGATTTTTGTATTCATTCTCTTTTGTATTGATGGTAATTAATTATTGATCTTGTTATTTATAAACTAATGAATATTGATTAATAATATATATATATATATACACACACACACACATACACAGGTGATCGCGGAGTTGTTAGGTACATATTTTTTAATATTTGCCGGTGACGCCGCGGTGACGGTGAATTTGGCCAAGGACAAGGTGGTGACTCTTCCGGGGATTGCAATTGTATGGGGACTGGCGGTGATGGTTATGGTTTACTCAGTTGGTCATATTTCCGGTGCCCATTTTAACCCTGCCGTCACCATTGCTTTTGCCACTTGCAAGAGATTTCCATGGAAAGAGGTGAAAACTAATTAAAATACCACGCACTACCATTTTATTTTAAAAGTAAACCATAAACGCCCTCCATACATATTTCAGACTTTAAATATAATCTGTGTGTGGACGCACGCATGCGCATGGAAATCTTGATGTCTTAATTTCTTGTGTTTGCTAACCTAAATTCCAACAATTTTCATACTCTAGGTACCCGCCTATATCTCGGCTCAAGTCCTCGGATCAACCCTAGCTAGTGGAACCCTCCGCCTGATATTCAACGGGCAGCAAGACCGTTTTCCGGGAACACTTCCCTCCGGCACGGACCTGCAGTCTTTGGTGTTGGAGTTTGTCATCACATTCTACCTCATGTTTGTAATTTCCGGTGTCGCCACAGATAACCGAGCTGTTAGTCTCTTCACCTGCGAATTGAACAAACCAATAAGATAAAAACAAAGCTATATATTCATCGAGTAGTTTACTAGCTAAATCGTGTTCATATTAGTTATTGTGTGTGACAAAATTCCTACTAATTATATTCATTACTTTGCCAAATAGGAGCCAAGAAAATGACTTGTTAGAAGCCTTTTATAATCTTATCTGTATTGACAGAGACATGGACATGGACCCTTGATATCATCACCATCTTCCTGTTTTAATTTGTTAATGCAGATTGGTGAACTTGCCGGGCTGGCGGTTGGAGCTACGGTTTTGCTTAACGTCATGATTGCAGGGTATGAATAAATTCGACTTAATTTCCATCTTTTCATAGTTTTAACAAAACTTAGTTTAGTAGTATGGTCATCAGTCTATCTCCCTCACCAAAAAAATAGGTGAAATTAGGTCGATATGGTTATTAGTTGCCATACCGTATAACAAACACAAGTCCCTGAACCAGAAGTACACCAATTTTGGTGAATTCCAAACAACCCTGTCACTTAATTGATCAGTTCACAGAAACTAACATAGAGTAGAGTTAAGTTACCCTATAATCGTAGAGTAGTCACTCTACTATATGAGGATTGAATTTACAAAGTTGTATACCTCTATATATATAATACGTGTTGGAACACATTGTATATTGAGAGACCTGAGTTTGTGTTGGTTGAAACTTGACAGGCCAATTTCAGGGGCATCTATGAATCCAGCAAGGAGTTTGGGGCCAGCATTTGTAGCAAGCCGCTACCGGGGAATATGGATATACATTTTGGCCCCAATATCTGGGGCCATAGCAGGTGCATGGGTCTACAATATCATTAGATTCACAAACAAGCCCCTGCGTGAAATCACCAAGAGTGGCTCTTTCCTCAGAAAGTCAGGCCGAGACGGTTCTACCTAACCAAGAAGATGCTGCTCTTTTAAGCTCAATATGTAGTAAAACTCGTGAGATAAATACATGTAAAAGAAAATGAAATAACTTTTTTAGTTTGAGAATTGTTATTTCCTCAAATGAAAGCTATACAAATTCAGTGGGAAACATACCAGGCACCCACACTAGATATAAATTAAGGAGCATATGTTTGGCACAGAAAATGCATGGTATTTAGGTCATGGACCATTTGGGAGTACACAACTTTCAGCGTGCAAATGAGTTTCATTATAATCCGCACAATACAAAGAGTATGCACTAATGAAAGATGAGCAACTCATCAACAATAGCACCATTTCATCCTGTTCTGAAATTAAAAGTATCTAAATACATTGACACGAAAGTACAACATTTACAATAGCCTGCAATGTAGAAGGATGATTAATCTTTGAGTCGGTAGACAACACCGTTGACAATTTTCTTGGTAATTACAGTTGAGGTGATAACAGAGGCTCAATGCAGCAGCAATGGACAGACTGATCATGGCCATCTGCCACCACATATTCACCAGTCACTGACATTAAGTTTTAGTCGTTGGGCTTCATATCAAACAAACTGTCCCCGGGCTTCATATCGAACAAACTGTCCCCTTCTGTGAACACAATATTTAATCCTGTCAGCTATTTAGAAAGAAGGGAGAAGGAAGGACAAGAAAATTGAAGCATTAATAGTTCATTGGCAGGAGTAATGGGAAATGCAAGGATTGGAAGATTGAAGGGATGGACTTTTCCCTTCTTCGGGAAGGAAAGGAGTCATTCCATTATATTGTTTGGTTAAATATGAAGCAATGGATGAAAACTAGGAAGGTTGCCTTTGCTTGGAAGCATTGAAATAAAAGATGGAGGGATATTCTATGCTCATCAATGAGAATCCTTATGCAAAATCAAGTCAAGAAGTAACAACCATTTGAAAACAATATGTGCTGAGACATAGTTCACCTCAATATGAAAATATGTGGATGAATATCTATGAAGTGGTTGACATTTTTATTAGATAAGAAATGCATGACATTAAAATTAGACAGCATACGATAAAAAAAATTGTGAAAAATTAGATTCAGGCAACATACCAAATATAATGCTAGAAAATGTCGTATACGACCGTTAATATCACTATCATCATCATTAAGTAAGCTGCAGTAAAGTCATGCGCAGCTACCTTTGAACTGGACTAACATTTTGGGAAGCACTACGGTTAATGGTTAGTAGAACTATTTCTCAGTCTTGCCCTTGGGATTATTAGAGGTTTGCAGCAGAGTAGAGCAAACAGTAACTCCATTGTAAACACCGTCATGCTAAGCCATATAAATATTGTTTTCTTCCAATACCATAAAATCCTATTCAATAGAGGAAGTTCCGACTCCAAGTTTATAGATGCAGCATACACTTCAGGGACACCAGCACCTGCCCTAAATTCTGCTCGTTGTTCAATTATCACCCTTAATCAGGCAGTAGGAATATCTCCCTCAGTAAGAACTCTAATGTTTATGTTCAGAGTTTGAGCTTCTGAATAGAAGCCAGTGAGAAGAGGAGCAATCTCAAGGAAAGTCAACAGAAGTCGAATAGACTGGCTTCTAAATTGCATCATTGAATGATGCCTTGAACTTGATAGGGCATAACCATTTGCAGAGAGGAGATCAACCCTGACCTTCAGAGAAGAAACGAGTGATGAGTTACAAATTTCTTCAAAGCATATTGATTTTAACCATTAAATAAAAAACAAACTAAAGAAGACCAGCAAATTAGTAAAGTTTAATGTGTATCACTTGGAACTAGAACCAAGAACCTAACAGAACGTAGATAAATAAATTTAAAAATTAGGAAAAAGATGAAGACAATACACACTAGGAACCAGGGTGTTTGGAGACATCAACATCGGCATTATTCTGGGGCCTTGTTTTTTAGGAGATGAGGGCTTATGCGTGAGAGTCCCCTTATCTGAAATATGCTGGATTCTGTAACACAAGGCATCTGGAAAGAAGTTAGGATAAACTTTGAAGAAAGGATTTTTGGTTTTAATCTGCACCTCCAACCCCCCTTCTCTCTCCACCGCAAGGTGGAGAAAGCAGTTTAACTACTCTCAAGTGCTTTGTGAAATTTATATGGCTCAAAAATACCATATATGATGGTAAGCTGATGAATTCTTATTTAAGCAGTATCACTAATTTCCCTAAGACCATTCTCTACTCTATCGTACACAAATACTATCCAATCCTAAACAGATGCCAATAAAGCCTCAAGGTTATGGAAGGAAACATGTTTTGCCAAGTACTACGCTGACATTCGGAAAAAAAAACATTCATGACAAAATGTCTAAAACCAGAAGATTATTCTCTAATAATGTCTGCATATAAAGAGTTTGCGCAAAATTCTTATATAAAACTTGACGTGTCACAGTTGCCACTTCTATGCTTATTCCAAACTGTTATTATTAGCCAAGGCTCGTGTTTCTCTTAATTTTTTTTATAATAAAAAATAATGATCCTCTCTTAAGAAAAAGAACAATTTTGTAGTTGCATTTATACAAAGCCACTTTTCCTGCCAAGATACAATTGGATAATTGGTCAAAAAGCTTGAATCAGGAACACAAAAAATTCTCTACCACTGTATCATTGGATGGATCCCTTGTAACTTCTGATTGGTACCAGCAAGTCTTTATTACTTGGTTGGCCTTCAAACAGCGCCTCTATCTCTCTCTCTCTCTTACCTTTTTACTTTTTCTATAAATAAAGGATTATTTAATAAATTATACATATATGGCAATGGTTATTAACTTTTGAAGTTATCCTTGCATAATTGTGCAACTGAGTATATTAACTTACAGGAGTGTTATTAACCCAAATAAAGGTACTGTCTTTGGGAAATTTGTTCAAAATAATTTATACTTGTTAAACATGACTCATCCCTGATAGAAATATTTGGTATCAATTAGCATTACTCATATTACCCAGCACATAAAAATAATGCTTATATCAGACAACAAATAAACCACAAATTTGAATTATCCGAATGAGTTACCTGAAATATCCCAAGGTTTCTGTTGTAGTCTGACTCTGGCAGAGTTAGTGAAACAGTAGCATGCAGTTTCTGATTGGGAGGGACAATTCTTGATCTCCCAGGCTTCCCAGTTTCAATCTTTTCCTTACAGTTCACACCACAAGAAACAGCTGGACAAGATGTTATTGGCACAAAAGCATCCGGACTGTTCTTTGTGTAATCAAAATTCAATGTCTCCTTCATCTGAAACGGCTCCTTTACCAAAACTCTCATAATCAAACCACTAACAAAAAGTGCAGATACTAACAAACTAGCCAAAATGAAGCAGATGTAAACTCACCACAACAGTCCCCAACCGAGTCGCAAACCCAACTTCCATATCGATTTCTGTTCCTTAAACCATTCATATACCAATGGCAAGATACTCCCATATATAGCACCAGATATTCTTAGCAACATCCTTGTAAAATACTCTATACAGTGCTGCTTTATACGAAATGGATCAGTTATAAACATGAATGAAGAGTACAGTAACCATACAGGAAATGTGATTAACCTAACAAGTAAATTTACTTGAAAACCAATAGCTTTAATCACTAAACCAGCTAAAGAGAACAGAAAATTGGAAGAGGATTCTTCAACTACGTCAACATGGGAATGAAATGTATCCGATTCATCATCGGGTCCTTCATTATTAGCATATGTAATCACAGAGTCTGGTTTAATTTCTCCTTTTAAGCGATTATTATTTCTGCCCGAGCCAAATTATCGAAATAGACGACTGTGTACTACACAACTGTTTATATATATTTTTCCTTAAAACAATTTGATCTTTGCGATGGAAAGAATAAAATTAGTGAAGTAATATAATAGAGAAAAAAATAAAATGGTAAGTGAAATGATTTATTTTATTTCTAATCGGCAGGAGACATTTCATAGAAATAAAATTCAAAAACATAATTTTTTTCGTTCGGTAAGAATGAGTCATTCTATTTCGACTTTAATTCTTGCAATTCAAACGTAGGTAGGTCAAAACGAAAAACTTGTGATCTACCTTAATTCTCGAGTTTGATTGAAAAACAAACCTTATTTACCAAAAACAAAACACAATCCTTAAAAGGAAATAGAATTTCATCAAAATGTTTATTTCAACCATTTTTAAGATATTAAACACGAGAATAAATGTATGGTCTAAATAAGCATTTCACTCCTTAATTACCCATTTCGTCCAACCATCAGCTGGCGCAAATGTTTATTAAATATAAATTCAATATATCTTAAAGTATATTCCTTAATAGTCCATTAGTCCATACTACGCTAGCTTTGATTTATTTATTTTATTCATGTCATATATACTTGAGCGTGAATCAAGTAAGCATGCATGCATGGATCTTTTTGTTTTACTTTTTTTTAATATAAGTTGTTTTAGAATTGTGCATAAATTAGACCTGACAATATAATTAATTAATTGTTGGGTCAAACCATATTAACGGAAACCAAATGAGTTGGTTAACCATTTTTATTTATTCAGGTTGGTTAAAGTTTAGACCCATATTTTTTAAAACAAATATATTAAATATTGTTCAAATAAGAGATTTTTTGGATAATATATGAAAGTAAATAATTTATTGTTCTTGAAAAGTAGAGTACAAATGTAAGACCCCAAATTTTATGAATAAAAATGAATTTTTTATAAATATCATTTTGAATATTATGGAGTAAATTTGATATAATGTTATAGTTGTGGGTAATATTTACAAATTTTGCAAAGTACGCAAGTTGTAATATAATATTCGATTGGTCGGGGAATATTCGTTTTAACAGGGAATATTCGTACGACGACACAATCATTGGTGGACCCCACAACCGAATTATTGTCGGATTGAGAAAACGATAAAAATATCTTTTTATGAAAATAACGGCGGAAGTTTTACCGTTAACTGTTGAAACACCCGGTGTTAAAAGTACAGTAATACGCGTGGTTGTATAGTAGCACACAGTATTGATTATTGATGCTTACGTGAGAAGTCACTCAATTTTGTTTAATTATTGCCACAGTAATTGTTGCATATTATCTCACGATATTTGATTCAATTATTGTCGATATTTTTATATTATTAAATCAATAATTGAAATGACAGAGTTATTAATATTATAAATTGCAATATTAACGAGGCTTATAAGTTCTGCCAAGGAGAGGTTTGGTCACCTAATTGCGCGTCAATAAGGAGAAATCCTTATTGAAAAGCTCCTTCTTTCTTGGGAACGACCTAGTCGATTAATATTGTGAATTATAATAATGATAATAAATATTGTTAAAAATATTGATGGAATTTTTTTATGGAGTATTTGATGTAAATTAGCTTATTTTATAGACCCCCATTTACCCATTTTCAAAATTATTGGTGTGAAGTTATCTCAATTTTATTTTATATATATATATAGGTGTTATATATATATATATATATATATATATACAACCAGGATCCTGTCCGGGAGTCCGGACAGGTCCTAAAATGCGGACCAAATTTTTTTTTCTTTTTTTTGCTTTTTTTTTTTGAAACAACTAAAAAAAAAAAAAAAAAAATTATGGAACTGAAATTTTTCCATAAAACAGTGTTTTGGGTGTGTTTTTAACACCCACACCAACCAATGTATGTACAGTCTGCCCAGACTGTACAGAAATGTTTTGGTATAGGCATCCAAATCACGCCCAAAACACTGTATTATGGAAAAATTTCAGTTCCATAAATTTTTTTTTTTTTTTTTTTGTTGTTTCAAAAAAAAAAAATCAAAAAAAAAAAAAAAAAAAAAGGTCCGGATTTTGTTAAAATCCGGACTCCCGGACCTGATCCGGTCCCTATATATATATATAAACGTGTTAGTCAAGTGGGTAAGTAAGTGGGTGGGTGGGTGGGTGGGTGGGGGGAATTTGGCTAGGTTACATAATGGTGTATTATTGCATTATTAAATATTTTTATGTTTGAAAAACTTGGCAGAATGTATCAATTGAATTCACGGGGTTTTCACCCGTGATATTTGTCCGCACAGATTATATATATATATATATATATATATATATATATATATATATATATATATATATATTATATTTTATCTAAAAAATTTTGTTTTATTAGAATATTTTATTAAATTAATTTGGACCGTCTGTTTAAAAGTAAATCAATCTGGACCGTTCATGAATTAGTTATTATGCAGTCCATTCTTCTATAAATAGAAGTTCATTCCTTCATTATTTCTTACGAATTCACTGAAACTCTAGAGAGAGAAATTATAAAGAGAAAGAAGAAAAGTGTTCTGCTACTATATCCAGTACTCTTCTTTTCAAAGGCAAGGGGTATTATTTCTTTTGTATTCATGAAGAGAACTTCTGTTATTCTATTATTTATTATTCTGTTGGAATAACTTGTATACGCGGACTACCCTATACTTGGTGAAATTCTTCTGTTATTCCATTATTTATTATTCTGTTGGAATAACCTGTATGCGCGCGCTACCCTATACTTGGTGAAATTCTTCTGTTATTCCATTCTTTATTATTCTGTTGGAATATCCTGTCTGTGCATTTTACGCCGGACCTGGTTCCGTCTTTATTATTTGGTTGAAATATCCTGTTTGTGCGTTTTACGCCGAACCTAGTTCCGTCTTTATTATTCTGTTAGAATATCATGTTTGTGCATTTTGCACCGGACTTGGTTCCGTTATTTATTATTCTGTTGGAATAACCTGTATGTGCGGTCTATCGCATGCATGGTGATTTCTTTTGTTATTCCTAAGACTGTAAAATGAGCAAACAGTTCAGGTTCAATTCGTATTCGCTTGACTAAAAATTCGATTTGAGCTAGACTCGAAATATAAATGAATCAAATATGAGCAAATTTTAAAGTTCGATAAATTATTCGAACTTTCTCAAATTATAATTTTTTATTGATAATCGGATCATATTCGTTCGAAAAGTTCAAACTGTTTGGGCTCGATTCGGAATCGTGCTCGACTTGATAGCTAAATAAGCTTCAATCAAACCTTATTTTATACTCGATAAATTTTATGAACCAAATCTGAACAACTCAATACTCGGATCGACTCGATCCGTTTATACCCTTAGTTATTCCATTCCTTATTATACTCAGTTGGTTAAAGTTTTGACTTTATACTCCATGAAATTAGTGGAATATCCTTGATATTTGCGCTTCATCCAGTATCTTTTCATGGAAATATTCTTCTGAGCATTCTTGAATTTTACTCTACAAAGAAGTATCATGTTGACAATTTGGACGTTATTAGTTCCTGGATAAATTAATTCGTGAACTTGTTTTATTGAATTCTTATATCATTGTCATCATCCTCATGTCTATATTTTTGAAAGTCATCTGTGGCCTGTAGTGTATAGATGGACTTTGTATGATTATGATCAGGGATTATTCTATGTAATAATGAACGTAATGTTACAAATGATGTGGTAAAAGTCCTAATTAACCCGTAGTGCATTGATGGACAGTTGTTGGCATGATCATGACCATTAATGAATACATGAATGTCCTTGGCCCGTAATGCATGGATAATTTGTGGTCGTGATACTAAAGAATATCATTGGTCGTAGTTCAGGGGTGATTCGATGATGTGGATTATTTATTAAGTTGAGTCTCAGCGATAAAAGTGATGAAAAACCTTTTAAATCATAAAAGATAGTAGATTTTATTTTCTACTTGACTCTTTTAATGGATTGTTTGTCCTGCTGCAGTTAAACTTGATGTCTATTGTATTATATCAGTTTAACATTGTTGTAGACTAATGATAATTTATTCTGCATTATCTTAGTCATAATATTTCTTACTGGGCTAGTTGAGCTCACCCTTTTTTCACTGTTCTCTTCAGGAAATGTGAATATAGCTGGGACGAGTCGGAGAACAGAGTGATGGACCAAATGATAGTATTAGTAGTCCTCACTATTCTGTTAAATAGTGTGACAATAAATATAATGAGGACTTATTCTGAGAGTAGATATTGTCTTAAAGACAGTATTTGTATTAAAACTCACAACTCTCTTATTGTATATTTAAGATTGTATTTGTATTCTGTACCATGTATTTGGCGACTCAAAATAGGTGATGTGTACCTATTTTGGGGGCGTCACAATAAACAAGTGAATTGGAACAAAAAAAATCTTAAAAATTCTATTATTATATAATAGAGTAAGTATTTTAACACTTATTTTAGGTGATTAATATTGTCATAATAAAAACAATATTTACTAAAGTAATAAATACCGCTTAAAGTATTAAATATTATTTTTATATTTTAATTCTATCGGTATTAATTTTGTTATATCATTATTAAATATTCTATTCAATCACACTCCTTTCTATTAACAGGTTAATAATAATTTTGAAAATTTATTTAAATATAGAAGGGAATTAATAATTTTAATTTAAAATTTTATTAGTATAGTTTTTTAAAATTCTATTATTTATATTAATAAATTTAATTGTGACGGTCATAATTTTAGTTTTCAAAAGTTTTGTTTAAAAGTTAAAATATCTTAAAATGGTTAATATGGTTTTGAACCATAACCATATTTTGAAAACCAAAACCAACTCATGACCATATTTTGTCAGGCCTAGCATAAATTTTAAAAAAATAATTATAAATGTGACACCCCCAAAACAGGTATACATCACCCATTCTGAGTTGTCAAATATATGGTACAGAAATAACTACAACTTTATTGTTACAACATATAAACTGTGAGTTTAAATACAGATATTGTCATCTAGACAATTTTCACATACAAATAAATTCTCATCATAATTATCGATACATTATTTTACAAAAATGGTGAGGACTACTAAACAACTCTCTCTAGAACCTTCATTCCATACCCCGACTCGTACTCGCTATATTCTCGCCTCTTGAGAAGAAAAATGGAACAAAAAGGAAAAGGGTGAGCTCAACTAGCCCAGTAAAGAATATTATGACTAAGATAATATACAATAAATTATCGTTAGTATTCAACAGGGAAAAATCTAATAGAATACAATAGATAACAAGTTTTAAATCAATATTCGCAATGAAAAATATTATTTCATAGAAGAGTTACGTAGAGGATGAAATCTACTAATGTCTATGAATTTAACAGTCCATCAACAGTATTTTTATCCTTGTAACATCAATCAATGCACCTCTTGAATCATATATAAGGCCAAGGATATTCATCAGTTGGTCATGTTCATCTTTGCACTACGGGCCAAAGATATTCATCAAAAATCATTCATCTTTGCACTACAGACCAAAGATATTCAATAATATCATCATTTAAGACTGAGGATGATGAAAAATATTTTTAAAGAAATGAATCCAGTGAAACAAAATGACAAAGATTAAGGATTAAGGATTTGTACTTTGTTTTATCCATGTCCAAAAATACCTCAAAAATAATCATAGTGGTGTAAAATTCAAGAATGATCAAAACATGGATACAATCAAAGCTAGTATCCACAATAGGTATTTTAGACGAAAAGGGAAAATTTTCATTTTTCGATGAATAGTATCGTATTCGTGAATAGTGTCGTATACGTGAATAGTGTCGTATACGTGAATAGTAACTCCGACACCAAAAGTTCTAAATTTTATAAAAACTTCAGATCAATATTTCAGCATAATGATATTGGAAGAATTAATATCATTTTAAAAGAATAATATCCCTTACCTCGAAAGATTTATACTTCTAGCTGAAACACCGGATATAGGCTATGACTTGGATTTGCACTGTATAGCAATACTCAAAGTATACTCAAAATACTCACAAGAATACGGTCGATAATATAGAGAGAGAAAAAACTTCAGTTTCTGGTGTGATTTTTAATTCTAACCTAAGCACCCTATTTATAGAAAAATGTTTCGAACACCAAAGCAGAAAATTTATTAAAATATATTATTAATAATAAATTTCATACGTCTCCTTGGAAAATCAGATTTCTAATATATCCCACATGTTCATCTTCTAGAAAAAGTGAGAAAAATATTTTTATTAAAAAAAATATTTAAAACTTCCAAAAATTAATTATTTCGGAGATTCGAAACTTCAATAATTCACAATAAATAGCCCTTTTATTAGAAAATTTGAATCTCGCGACTTTTTATAGGAAATTCAATTCTCTACAACTTTGCAGAAGAAAGTTTTTCCAAATTCCAAATAGAAATTGACCGAAATCCACAAACGGGCGATTTTACAGGCTATAATCAAATTTCAGTCAAAAAAATGGGGTCCACCGACATGTTTTAAACATTTATTGCAACAAAATACTCTTTCTCCTCGTATACTCATATATCCCATATTCATTGCAAAAATATCACCATTATTATATTTTTAAAATATAATAATATATTTAAATGAATTATTTTATCAGAAAAAAATAAAATATTAATTTTCAACAATTGTCACATTAAAAAATTTTCTCCATCTATATCCACATAAAATCAATATTTTTCTCATCATATTAATCAATAATTAATTATTCACAAATAATATTACAGAATCACAATACTGACAACCAGGCCGTTCCCAGGATAGAGGGGGCTTTCCAATAAGAATCTCTCCTTACTGGTGCGCAATTAGGTGACCAAACCTCTCCTTAGACAGAACTTTCTAGACATTGCCAATAATGTTATCCGATAATATTATTCAGATAATATGAATTATTGCTCCGATAATGGAAAATACTGTGTAATGACAATTATTGAAACAACAGCAATATAAAATATAAACGCAACAGTTATAAAATAAAATATTGAACAGTAATTACTATAACAATTATTGAGTAGTGCCTTCTTACGTAAGAATCAATAATTGGTGCAATATCGTGTGCTACTGTGTTTTAACCACCGAGTATTTTAACAGTATTAACGGTAACAACTACGTCGTTATTTTTAAACAACTTATATTTTTCGTTTTCTTCATCCAATCGCTTTCCGTTATGGGGCCCACACAAGGCTGCGCCGTCGTACGAATATTCCTCGACAGTAAGAATATTCCACGACCAAACGAATATTTTATAACCACATGCTTATTTGAAATATTTGTATATTTTACCCATAACAATCCTTATTAATCATATCAACCCTTACTATTTCAAAATAATAATTAGAGGAAATTAAATTAAATTTATTAATTATTTGGGGTCTTACAGTAAAGCATTAAATATAGTATCAATTGTCTATATTACTTTTGTATTGGAAAAGACGAGTGTTATTTATTAGACAGAAAATATGAAGAGAACCAAAGTTATATTTAATACTTGGGGTAACATTAGAAACTAAACAATTAATGCTTACTTGAAATTCTTAAATGACTTATATTAAGAGATAAAAATATTTTTCTAAAACAACTTATATTAAAAAACAGATCTAACACTTTGCTTTCTCTTTTACTTCTTCACAAGTTGCAAATATTTACTAATTTGCAAGTAAGTTGTAAGGTGTCTTTAGAATTTTAAAAATAGTTTCTCATATTATCAATTAACTTGTTGCATGCTATCGCCTCATTAAATCATTGTAAGTTTGATACTTTATTTAATTAGTGTGAAGTTAGGGGAGGATCCATCATTTTTTTTTTTCAATAGGGACAAATTTTAATTAATTTTTTTATTAAATTTAAATAAGTTTTTTTTTAAACTAATCATAATATTAAGTAATCATAATAATATTGACAAATTGCAATAAATATTCAGAATCTAAACTAAAAAAGAAATTTTAAATAAAAAATATTTAAATACAATTGAGAAATTTATTTCGATTACTTGTTTGTCATGCTTCAATTTAAATGATTCTCCAAATGCTCAAAATCTCAAACTAAATTTATTTTCTATATTCAAACAAAACCATGAATTAATTTCAAAGTATAAACTAATTTTGGTAACTTTTTATAAGTTTCAAATAAGTTTTACTTGAAATAAGAGAAATAAACCACCCAAAATTTATACTCAAAACACCAAAAATTATATTGTTTCCATTAGTTAAATGTATGAAAATAAAGTAATTATAACAACTAGAAATGAGGGGTTGCTAAAAGCTCATAATTATTTTTTATTTTCCATTTCTCATTATAAAATAAGGCAAAATCACTGTAAGCTATCACAATAAAAGACATAAACTACTCAACCAAAATGATCTCATTTTCAATCGAAGATCAAACAACTAAAAAACAAAAACTCAATCAGACCAAACAAAACAGTAACCATAATCAACCAAATCAATAATAAAAAAAAATCAAACTTAAATCAAACAATCTTTCACAGTTCACACGCTGATAAACAGTCAAAATAAAAAATTATACAAAAAATACTTATAAGATTTCACCAAGTTTTAAAACTAATTAAGAAATTTTTTGTACTTGTATTTAGAATTAGTTTTAAAACTGACCGTATATATATATATATACATATATATATATATATATATATATATATATATATATATATATATTGACAATCACATGGCAGTATTATTAAAATTATGAGTGAATGACATTTCTGTCCCTCTAAGTTAACATCAACTTTTAAAATAGTCTCTAAAGTTTATTTTTCGTCATTTAGGTCTTTAAAGTGATATTTTTTGGCGTTTTTATTTCTTTTACTCGATTTGACTCAATTTGATCCATTTTTGATGAAATTTTGATCCAACCCGACCCACATACTAAGAGTTGTAGCCAACAAAAAACTATTTAAATCTAACTAAAGTAAGGTGTTTTAGATATTTTCCTAGTCACAACTCCTAACAGTAAATGTGTAAATGAACCGAGTCGAGTCAAACATTGAGTTGCTCAGATTTGGTTCACAATATTTATCGATTATATAATGAAGTTTGATTGAGTTTCGTTTAACTATTGAGTTGAGCACAACTTTGAATTGAATGTGAATAATTTGAACTTTTTGAACGAATATGATCCGAGTATCAATATAAATTTATAATTTGAGAATGTTCGAGTAATTTATCGAACTGTAAAATTTGCTCATATTTAAATCGTTTATATTTTGAGTCGAGCTCGAATCGGACTTTTAGTCGAACGAGTACGAATCGAACCCGAATTGTTTGTTCATTTTATAGCCTTACCTTGTGAGACCCCGAATTTTATGAAATAAAAGTATTCAATTTTTCTATTTTGGTAAATAATTAAATTGATAAAAGGTTAAAGTTAAGGGTGATATGTGAAATTTTTTCAAAGTAAACAAGTTGTTATAAAATACTTGGTCACTATTCACCCAAATTACTATTCACTCTAGTATTGTTCACTCGAGTATTTGGGACACTTTTTGGTGTCAGAGTTACTATTCACGAGTTACTATTCACGAGTTATTATTCACCCAAATTACTATTCACTTTAGTATTGTTCACTCGAGTATTTAGGATATTTTTTGTGTCGGAGTTACTATTCACGAGTTACTATTCATGGGTTACTATTCACCAAAATTACTATTCACTCTAGTATTGTTCACTCAAGTATTCGGGACACTTTTTGTGTCGGAGTTACTATTCATGAGTTACTATTCACCAAAAATACTATTCACCAAAATTACTATTCTCTCTAGTATTGTTCACTCGAGTATTTGGGACACTTTTTGTGTCAGAGTTACTATTCATGAGTTACTATTCACGGGTTATTATTCACCCAAATTACTATTCACTCTAGTATTGTTCACTCGAGTATTTGAGACACTTTTTGTGTCGAAGTTACTATTCACGAGTTACTATTTACGGGTTACTATTCACCAAAATTACTATTCATTCTAGTATTGTTCACTCGAGTATTTGAGACATTTTTTGCGTCGGAGTTACTATTCATGAGTTACTATTCACTGAAAATATTATTCACTCTAGTATTGTTCATTCCAGTATTTGAGATACTTTTTGTGTCGGAGTTATTATTCACTCTAGTATTGTGCATTCGGGTATTTGGGTATAATATTATTCCATGAAGAGATGTACTAATTTTTCAGACCGTTGGTTGAAATTTTAACAGAAAAGCTTTTTATATAAAACAGAATACTTTATTAAAGTTATTCTATAAATAGAATATATTATATATTTTATTATGCATAGTGTTGCATAGTGTTTTGCATAGTAAAATCGTTTTATATAAAACAAAATATTTTTATAAAGTTGTTTGTTTTATTAGGCAATAATTAGAATATATTATATTTTATTTAAAAGATTTTGCTTTATATATGGACCGTCAGATTAAAGTAAATCAATCTAGACCGTTCATGAGTTAGTTACTATGCAGTCCATTTTTTTATAAATAGAAGCTCATTCCTTCATTATTTCTTACGAATTCATTGAAACTCTAGAGAGAGAAAATTATAGAGAGAAAGAAGAAGAGTATTCTGCTACTTCACTAATTCTATTTTCAGTTTCTTTTACGGTAAGGGATATTATTTGTTGTACCTATAAGGGGTGTTATTCTTTCTTATTCATGAAGAGAACTTCGGTTATTCCATTCTTTATTATTCTGTTGGAATAACCTGTATACGCGGCATACCCTATACATAACCTGTATAAGCGGCATACCCTTTACTTGGTGAAATCCTTACGTTATTTCGTTCTTTATTATTTTGTTGAAATAACCTGTATACGCGGCATACCCTATATATGGTGAAGTCCTTATGTTATTCCATTTTTTATTATTCTGTTGGAATAACCTGTATACGCGGCATACCCTATACATAACCTATATAAGCGGTATACCATGTACTTGGTGAAATCCTTATATTATTCCATTATATACTATTCTGTCGGAATATCCTGTCGGTGTGAATTTCACCTGACCTGGTTCCATATTTATTATTTCGCATTTACTATTCTTTCGGAATATCCTGTCGGTGTGAATTTCACCCGACTTGGTTCCATATTTATTATTCCACATTTATTATTCTGTCGGAATATCCTGTCAGTGTGAATTTCACCTGACCTGGTTCCATATTTATTATTCCGCATTTATTATTCGGTCAGAATATCCTATCGGTGTGAATTTCACCTGACCTGGTTCCATATTTATTATTCCGCATTTATTATTCTGTTGGGAATAACTTGTCTGTGCGGTCTCTATCGCATGCATGGTGAATCCTTCTGTTATTTCATTCTTTATTATTCTGTTGGAATAACATGTCTATGAGAATTACAATATGCATGGTGAATGATCCTTTATATTCATTCCTTATTAAATTGTGGAAATGATCTGTATGCGTGGATTACCGCATGGCGGATGAAAATCCATTTGCAGTTTCATATATTCTTTATTATACTCAGTTGGTTAAAGTTTTGACTTCTATACTCCATGAAATTAGTGCAATATCCTTGATATTTGTGCTTTATCCAGTATCTTTTTATGAAAATATTCTTCTGAGCATTCTTGACTTTTACTTTACAAAGAAGTATCATGTTGACAATTTGGATATTATTAGTTCCTAGATAAATTAATTCTTGAACTTGTTTAATTGAATTTCTATAACATTGTCATCATCCTCATGTTTATATTATATTGAAAGTCATCTTTGGCTTATGTGCATAGATGGACTTAGTATGATTATGACCAGGGATCATTCAGTATAATCATGAACTGTGATGTTATAAGTGATGTGGTAAAATTCTTCAGTGGCCTGTAATGCATTGATGGACAGTTTTTGGTATGATTATGACCAGGGATTATTCGGTATAGTCATAACCGTAGATGATTTAATGAATATCCTTGGCTCGTAGTACAGGGATGATTAGAAGATGTGGTTTATTTATTAATATGAGTCTCAGCGATAAAAGTTGATGAAAACATTTTTAAATCATAGAAGATAGTATGTTTTATTCTCTACTTGACTCTTCTAATGGATTGCTTATTCCGTTGCAGTTAAACTTGATGTCTATTGTATTTTATCAGTTTAACATTGTTGAAGACTATTGATAATTTATTCTGCATTATCTTAGTCATAATATTTCTTACTGGGCTAGTTGAGCTCACCCTTTCTTTCACTGTTCTCTTCAGTAAATGAGAATATAGCTGGGACGAGTCGGGGAACGGAGTGACGGTTCAGATGATAGCATTAGTAGTCCTCACTATCCTGTTAGATAGTGTGACAATAAATGTAATGAAGACTTATTTGTGTTTGAATACTGTCTAGAAGACAATATTCGAGTTAAAACTCACATTATATATTTGTCGTATATTACACGACAGTCGTATAATTAAGTTTGTATTTGATTTATGTACCATGTAAGTGGAGACCCAAGATTGGTGACGTATACCTAATTTTGGGGGCGTCACAGTTGGTATCAGAGCTTAGGGATATGATCCCTGGCTAAGATGTGAGACAAGAACTAGGAGGGGAGAGACTGGGAATTCCTTCGCTAGTATGACCTACCTAAGCTTATGTGGTATTTAACTGGTCGGTCAGAGTATAGGAATAATATGTGATATGTTAATTAACCCTTGTTTTGTGACAGTGTTTGAAAATGGCATCTGAAAATGTTGAAATAAGCAATGGTGCAAAACAATATGATCGTGTCATAATACGAGGCTAAGTTTGCGGAGTTATCGCGGTTTGCATCCCATTTGGTCGATAATGAGGAGCGAATGATGCGAATGTTTCTAAGAGGTTTGAAACTCTTTATACGTCAATACCTCATTCTCATATTTATATTGTGTTGAAAGTCATATGTGGCTTACGTGCATAGATGGACTTGGTATGATTATGACCAGACATTATTTGGTATAATCATGGTCGTAATGTTATAAATGATGTGATAAAAGTCATCTGTGGCTTACGTGCATAGATGGACTTGGTATGATTATGACCAGGGATTTTTCGGTATAATTATGACCGTAATTGAAAACATGATTATCTTTGGCACGTAGTGCATGGATAATTCGTGGTCGTGATATTAAAGAATATCCTTAGCCTGTAGTGCAGGGATGATTCGATGATGTGGATTAATTATTGAGCTGAGTCTCAGCAATGAAATATTAATTCATGGATGTGGTAAAAGTCATCTGTGGCTTATGTGCATAGATGGACTTGGTATGATTATGACCCGGGATTGTTCGGTATAATCATGACCGTAATTGAAAACACGATTATCTTTGGCACGTAGTGCATGGATAATTCGTGGTCGTGATACTAAAGAATATCATTGGCCTGTAGTGCAGGGATGATTCGATGATGTAGATTAATTATTGAGATGAGTCTCAGCAATGAAATATTAATTCATAGATGTGGTAAAAGTCATCTTTGGCTGTAGTGCATTAATGGACTTGGTATGATTATGACCGGGGATTATTCGGTATAATCATGACCGTAATTGAAAACACGAATATCCTTGGCCAATAGTACATGGATAATTCGTGGTCGTGATACTATTAAGCTGAGTCTCAGCATTATTGATTTTACAGTTGTATATCTTTGGCCTGTAGTGCAAAGATGAACTGTTGATTATTGGTTATACAGTTGGCATGTAGTGCAAAAATGAATTGTTAATAAATATCTTTGACCGTATTGTAAAGATGAATTTAATGTTTTCAACGATACAGGTATTCAAGGTATCCTCACCTTTTCGTCATACCAGGTACGTATGTAAATTTTGAGGGCAAAATTTCATAAGGAGGAGAGATTGTGAGACCCTTAATTTTATGAAATAAAAGTATTCAATTTTTCCATTTTGGTAAATAATTAAATTGATAAAAGGTTAAAGTTAAGGGTGATATGTGAAAATTTTTCAAAGTAAACAAGTTGTCATAAAATACTTGGTCACTATTCACCCAAATTACTATTCACTCTAGTATTGTTCACTCGAGTATTTGGGACACTTTTTAGTGTCGGAGTTACTATTCACAGGTTACTATTCACAGGTTACTATTCACCCAAATTACTATTCACTTTAGTATTATTCACTCGAGTATTTGGGACACTTTTTATGTCAGAGTTACTATTCACGAGTTACTATTCACGAGTTACTATTCATCGAAATTACTATTCACTCTAGTATTGTTCACTCGAGTATTTGGGACACTTTTTGTGTCGGCGTTATGATTCACGAGTTACTATTCACGAGTTACTATTCATCGAAATTACTATTCACTCTAGTATTATTCACTCGAGTATTTGAGACATTTTTTGTGTCGAAGTTACTATTCACGAGTTACTATTCACCAAAATTACTATTCATTCTAGTATTGTTCACTCGAGTATTTGAGACATTTTTGCGTCGGAGTTACTATTTATGAGTTACTATTCACGGGTAACTATTCACTAAAAATATTATTCACTCTAGTATTGTTCACTCCAGTATTTGAGATACTTTTTGTGTCGGAGTTATTATTCACTCTAGTATTTTGCATTCGAGTATTTGAGTATAATATTATTCCATGAAGAGATGTACTAATTTTTCAAACCGTTGGTTGAAATTTTAACAGAAAAGCTTTTTATATAAAACAGAATACTTTATTAAAGTTATTCTATAAATAGAATATATTATATTTTATTATGCATAGTGTTGCATAGTGTTTTGCATTATGGATCACTGCTCATATATATATATAGGGTCCAATTCCTGTAAGGGAGTTCTTACTTTCTTAAAATGCGCACCTTTTTTTTGTTTGCTTTTTTTTTAAAACTAAAAAAATTAATAAATTATTATGGAACTGAAATTTTTACATAATACAATATTTTGGGTGTGATTTGGATACATATAACAAAATATGTTTGTACAGTCTGTGCAGACTGTACATATATTTTTTTGGTATAGGTATCCAAATCACGTCCAAAATATTGTATTATGAAAAAATTTCAGTTCCATAAAATAGTAAACTTTTTTTTTAGTTGTTTAAAAAAAAATATAAATAAAAATCCCGCATTTTAACAAAGTAATGGCTCCCTTACATGATCCTCTTTGTGTGTGTGTGTATATATATATAAAGATCAAGTGATTACCCATTGATCCTAAATACCTTGCATACTCTCTTTAGCGACGGACCGAGTAACTGTTCAGTCCGTCGTTAAAAGTTAAGACGACGGTTTTCTGATATAGCGACGGACCGAACCGTCGTCCGGTTCGTCGCTAAAGGGGGTGAGCATGATATATAAAATAAAGGGGTGAACCCTTGAAATGGACTATATATATATCGGTTCAGATCTTAAGCCTATCCCTTATCTAACATACCTTGCATACCCCTTTAGCGACGGACCAAACCTATAGTGACGGATCGAATCGTTACCCAGTTTGTCACTAAAGGGGGTATACAAGGTATGCTAGATAAATGATAAAGCTTAAGATCCAGACCGATATATATATATATAGAGAGAGAGAGAGCAATGATCAAGTGCATACCCCTTATCTTACTCACCCGTGCTCACCCCCTATAGCGACGGACCTGACGACGGTTTCGGTCATACAACCGTCGTCTATACTTTTAGCGACGGACAACATATAGCGTCACTAAAAGTATAGACGACGGTTGTATGATCAAAATCGTCGCCAGATCCGTCGCTATAGGGGGTGAGCACGGGTGAGTAAGATAAAGGGTATGCACTTGATCTTTTTTCTCTATATATATATATATATATTTAATTTGTATGTATGTGTATTAATATTTAAATACATTGTATTTGTCATTTAATTCACCGAAGATATTTATGGCATTCCGACATGTATACAGGTGAGCATTTAATTATTTTGGAAATTGAATTGTATAATTATATCCCATTTCTTTCCAATTTATTTAGGGGTGCAATGTAGGTCTAAAGAAATCAACCATCAACTACAATTGTTAGGACGTCTTCCTCATTAGTTATTACAATATTATAATTAGAAAATTGATATTTTTATATAATTTTTTAATATTTTTATATTAAAATCGTAGCTATAAATTTTATAACAACGATTTTTATCGTTCATAAATATTTATAACGATATTTTTTATATTAAAATATTAAAAAATAATGTGAAAAATATCAAAATCCTATAATTAAAGGAAAGGAACGTACTCGGCTCCTAGTCACCTGCAGAACCTGTGGGGACGAGTATGTAAAATTCCATGAGACAAGGGACCATTTGTCATTTATTTTTTTCAAAGTCTCGCTATTAAGGCGCAATGATCTTTTCGTTCTTTTTATTTGTCCTTTTAAAAACAGATTTTTATTTATCGTTTGTAAATTTTAAGAAAATATTAAATATTTAATTTATCATATTATTCTTTATGATTAAAACTAATTTGTTTCTCTTTCATCTTTTCAATAAATTTTAAAAGATTAATATTAAAATCTTATACCTAATTTAATACAAAACATTAATTAGATTTCTTAATCTATACACATAACCTTAAAACATCAATTAAAAAAGAATAGAGGGAGTACAATCTAATTTTATAATTAAATTTATGTTCACTATATTAAGAATCAATCAAGCATCATATAAGAGAAAAAAAGAAGAAAAAAAAACTAACAAATAAGTTTCATATAAATAATGAAACACATTTCACATAAAAAATAACAATTTAAACTCACATAAATAAAAATCAAACTTAATATATATATATATATATATATATATATATATATATATATGTAGAGTCCGGATCCAGTCCGGACTCTCGGATTTTGTTAAAATCCGGACCTTTTTTTTTTTGCTTTTTTTTTTGAAACAACTAAAAAAAATAATTATGGAATTGGAATTTTTACATTATACAGTGTTTTGGGCGTGATTTGGATGCCTATAACAAAACATGTCTGTACAGTCTCGGTATACTATACATAAATTGGTTGGTGTAGGTATTAAAAACACACCCAAAACACTGTATTATTGAAAAATTTCAGTTCCATAAATTTTTTTTTTTTTTTAGTTCTACAAAAAAAAAAAAAAAAAAAAAAATAGGTCCGGATTTTCTCCCGTCCGGGAGGTCCGGACCTGATCCTTATTTTATATATGTATATGTATATATATGATGTTCAATCCATGATAATCGATTGCTAAAGTTACTATTTCAGTAACCAACATCTCAGTCGTTGATCAATAACATGAAAGGCTGAGATTAAAAAAAAAATCATTGCTCAGCCGCTACAGTTATAGCGGACACCTAACAATATGCAGCTGCTGCTATTTTAATATGGCTGGCACACATTTATATGTATGTATAATATTTTAAAATAAAAATTTTGAACATGAAAAAGTTGCATTCAGTTATAATTATTTTTATATTTGAAAAATTACATCAAATAACTTAGGATAAAATATAATTTACTATATGTGGTTTATAGGTTATTGCATGTCACCATTTACGGTGTAAAAACTACCAAATTATTATTTGTGATTTATTAAAAGTTGCAACGTGCATCATTTCCTTTTATTTAGTTAACACTATTATAATTTCTCTCCAAATTTAAATTTGGACTTTTCTTCACGGTACTCACAAGTCACACCTATTTAAGTCTATATAACCATGCCCAATAAATTAATAATAATCATATAACTATTTGACTGAGTCTAATTTGGTGGTTTCTATGACCATACTTAATTAAGTCCTGTTATTTATTTTATTTTATTTTCATTTTTGCGACTGATGCCTTTTTTATATAACTGAAGGGTTTTTTTTTCTTCTAAAAAAATAAAGAATAAAAAATAATTAATTTTTTTTTCTTATTCCATTCTTCTAGTTCTTGAGTATAAATGAATCGAGTCGAGTCGAGTCGAGCCGAGCCGAGAATTGAGTTGCTCAAATTTGGTTCATAAAATTTATCGAATATAAAATAAGGTTTGATTGAGGCTCGTTTAGCTACTGAGTCGAGTATGATCTCGAATCGAGCCCGAACAATTTCAACTTTTCAAACGTATGATCCGAGTATTAATAGAAAATTATAATTTGAGAAGGTTCGAGTAATTTATCGAACTTTAAATTTGCTCATATTTGAATCATTTATATTTCGAGTTGAGCTTGAATCGAACTTTTAGTCGAGCGAGTACGAATCGAACCCGAACTGTTTGTTCATTTTACAACCTAAAGTTCTACTACAACTTGACATTTTATTTTTTAATTATTAGATAATAAATTTATTGTTCAATGTTTTTTCTTTCCAAAAATATTAAATTAACAATCTAAATACAAGTATTAGTAAATAATAAAAAAAAACAAGAGGGCGATTTTTTTTACAAGACTTGCAAAAAATAATTACTTAAAGATATCTCTAACATTATTGTCACTCCTATACTTGGTAAGAATAAATTACTTTCTATTGACTTTTTATGTATATTTATTCAACATAATTTTTTTAAAACTAAATTTGTTTCTAATTAAACACATAATAAAAACAAATTATTAACTACGTTGTTGGGTAGTCCAAATGATTTGACTTTTTGAGGTTTATTTTTATATGTAATTGATGATAAAATGAGAACAACTAAGTAAAAACAAATAAAATGGTCAAAATATAAATAACTGAAATTATAAATTATTCATATCTAATTTTTATATTCAATTATTATGTCCACATAAAAGAATTCTTAGTTGATCGAGCGGATTTAAGATAACGTGCAAATTTTAAAAAATCAAAAATGGTAATTTAATGGTTTTTAAACCATATGTAGTGATATACAAACCACCTATAAATTATAAGCACCAAAAAAAAAAAACTATAGCTGATAAATTGCATTTTATCCAATAACTTAAAATGTGGAATAATAATTTAACAATTTTAGAAAAATCTATGATAATTAATGTGTTAGTAATACTAAATTTACAAGGGCTTTATATACATATAAAACTTATTGTATACCAAATATGTGTAGGTTGAAATAAAGTCTTGGTTAGGTCCTCTCCCACTATAAAAATGTGGTATTCTTTGGGGGCCCAAATCTAAGAGTAACTTTATTGTATATATACTAATTTAAACTTTAGTTCTTAAGCGATGTGGGACTTAGCTTCCCACAAGTATTTATTGTCATTTCTGTTGGGAGATTGCATATTTAAAATTTGATGTTGAAAGTTAATAGTCATGATTATATGTAAAGTCTTTCTAAGGAACATATGTACAATGACTTAGTGATAGATCAAATTTGTTAGGTTGATCTGGACTTTAATGTTTATCATTCTGTAAATGAATGTATAGAAGAAAAGATCAAAACTGTTAGGTTGATCTATATCTTAATGTAGTAGATAGGCTTCAACTGAATCATAGTCTATCAAGATGATCAAGAGATTGCAGAAGACAAGGCAGAATCGTAGAGCATCAAGGATCGTAGTATATCTGCTTTGAAGGGCCTCTTCGAAGTCGTAGAGTAGTCCTAACGCTTGCCGAGCCAAATCAGAGTTCATAGAGTGCTCTCGGAAGCGTAGAGTCTGCCAGTCAAGCAAGTAAAGATAGTAGTGTACCAGTACTTAAAAGAAATCGTAGTGTTCTCATCTATCAGCACCAGATCAAGTACCAAGGTCGCAAGACACCGCGATCAGAATCGTAGAGCTTCATCTGTTTGTGTAAGAAGCATCGAGCCTCGTCCATTTGTTTTAAGATAAATCACAACAAATATGGAATGAGCTATAGACGTTGAAGATCTCGGGAGTCCCAATGACACAACAGTCATCCTTAGTATATAACAAAAAAATGTATTGAAGAAGCTAAGAAAAGTACTATGGGTCAATAGAAAATACCTTTTCAGGTGTTAGGTGAGATAGTAGTCTACTGTGATAGTGGGTCAGTCTGCTAATCAGAAGTTGTGCAAAAAGTCTCCATCAAAGCTCAGAAATGACAAATGCATTTAATGCTTCAACGGATACATTTCAAAGATATCATATATACAAAGCTTCAGCAGATGAAAGGAATTAAGCAAGTACTGAACAAAACGCTGAAGAACACTCAATGCTCAACTCTACGATCTAAAAAAAAAAGCTTGCTCAACTATTCAGTTCTTTCGAACACAAGCTTAACGGTAACTGAGTAGCACTATTTAAGAACTCAACTATTATCAAGTGAAGGAAGAAATTCCAAGTGAGAAGGACTTAAAGAGTTCTAAGTGAACTAAGAAGTACCAAGTCTGCTGGACTTGAAGAGTTCAATAGTGAACTAAAAAGTTCCAAGACTGCTGGTCTTGAAGGAATCTGTGAGATTCAGAAGTTGTAAAGATATCCTTAGTGAATTTCCTACTCGAGGAGTAGAAGAGTGGACTAGGAGCTTTGAATGCTCTGAACCACTTAAAATCACTGTGTCTCTTATATTCTTGTCATAACTGCTATAACTGTCATAATTGCTTTACTCCTATTAATTCATTATATCTTGAAGGGAAAATAAACAAATCTTAATTCCGTTGTGCTTAAATCATTATCAAAACTAACAAGTATTTTGAAAAGAAAGAATTTAAAATATCTATTCAACCCCCCTTCTAGATAACTATTGTGCCTCTGGGAACTAATAATTTCCGAGGCTAATTTTTTAGAGTTAATTTCTCATTAATTACTTTATAGATTTGACCTTTCAAATACTTGATTTTAATATACTCATGGAGTAGAACATATTGATATGTTGGTTCACTTTAAATAATTAATGAAACCCACTTCAAATTTAGCTTAAATTATAACAATTTCGCACATGAATGAAATTGATTGTCAACCTTATGCTAATGTTATACAGACTTTGAGAGAAAGACATAATTGGAAATTATCGGTATAGAGAGAGGTGACTTTTGGCTTTGAACCTTCCTTTGTGAAAAAATTATCGGGTTTATTGGTTGTCCAATGAACGTGATGTCTTGAACTGTCCAACCGTTTGTGTAAATTGAGACAATAAAAATTCACACAAATCTTATACTATTTGGTTCTCATGATTTTTTTTCATTTCGGCCCCGAAAAATTCTGAATTTATGGGTGCTTCAGAGAAGTATAACCTTATCTTTATCATATAATTGATCCCGTTCACACTCATATAGGTGATTCTTAATAAGAGTATCATGTCATACCTCACTCATTTATCAAGATTTAAAAATCATTAAAAGCGTAGTTTATCCTAAAATCGCTGCAGGTATCACTATCTCGTATAATAGAAATGAGCAGAAAAAGTTAATTTTCTCATAGTGATTTGGTTGAATCGTTCATAATTTAATTGTCCATTTAAACCTAGATCTCGAAATCCCCAGTCAACTAGGTTGGGTTTCCATCATGACAATCCTTATTTATAGGCTTTAAACTCATTCCCCTTGATATTATTTTTACCTGCTCTCTTATCAAACATTTAGTCAACGAATCCGTTATATTCTTTTTTGTCTTTATGTACTCAATAGACATAATGTCATTAGAGAGCAATTATTTTATGGTATTGTGTCTACGATGAATATGTCTAGACTTACCATTATACATTTGACTTTGTGCCCTCCCAATTAGGGGTGTGCATTTTTTTAATTTTTTAGGTAACTAAACCGATTTGAACCGGCCGATTCGGGACAAAGCGACATCGGTTCGGTATCAATATATATTGTAAGACCCCAAATTTTATGAATAAAGATTTAATTTCTCAAAATATTTTTTTTAATATTAAGTTGTGGATCTGATATAATATTATAGTTGTGGGTAGTATTTATAAATTTTAAAAAGTATGCAAGTTGTCATAAAATATTCGATTGGTCGGAGAATATTCGTTTTAACAGGGAATATTCGTACGACGGTACAATCATTGGTGGACCCCACAAAAGAATTACTGTCGGAGTTAGAAAACGACAGAAATATCTTTTTATAAAAATAGCGGCGGAAGTTTTACTGTTAACTTTTGAAATACCCGGTGATAAAAGTACAGTAATACGCGTGGTTGCATAGTAGCACATGGTATTGATTATTGATGCTTACGTGAGAAGTCACTCAGTCTTGTTCAATTATTGTTATAGTAATTGTTGTATAGTATCTCACGTTATTTGATTCAATTATTGTCAATATTTTATATTATTAAATCAATAATTGAGGGGATAAAGTTATTCATATTATTATTTGCATTATTGATGATGTCTAAAAAGTTTTGTCGAGGAAAGAAGTTTGGTCATCTAATTGCGCGCTAATAGGGAAAATCCTTATCGGAAAGCCCACTCTTTTATGGGAACGATCTGGTTGTTAATATTGCGAGTTATAATAATGATGAATAAATGTTGTTAAAAAAATTGAGGAAATTTTTATGAAGTATTTGTTATAAATTTTGCTTATTATTTAGACCCCCATTTACCTATTTTTCAAAATAATTGGTAGAAAATTATTCAGTATATATATATATATAATAAAGGTGGGGGCCACATGTGGGGCCCACGTGTGGAAGAAAAATAAAATGGGAGGGATTTTGTTGCAGGTTCACGGGTTATATATATATATAAAATAAATTTTGTTTTTTTTAATAAAAAATAGAATATATTATATTTTATTATGCATAGTGCATGTATAGTGTTTGTATAGTAAAATCAAAATTTATTTAGAAAATTTTTAGCCGATCGGTGCGCGCCCGTGAATCCTTACTGTGCAGTCCGTAATTTTTTAATTCAAATAGTATCATTCCCTTCTCCTATAAATAGGATGCTCAGTTTAGAAATGAAAATTACATCAGAATCAGAGAATTCTTCTTCTATAATATTGAGCGTATTTCTTTAGAGTTTAAGGAAGCTTTGAATGTAGAAAATAGTGAAAATTTTCTTCAAGAATATATCCGTTATACCAGTCAGAATTGCAATCTTTTGAGGTAAGGGGTATTATTTATTTCATATTCGCTTACGATATTATTTTTCGTATTCGTAAGAAATTTTATTTCGTTCAATATTCGCAAGTAATATTATTTTCGTTCAATATTCGTAAGAAATATTATCTTCGTTCAATATTCGTAAGGAATATTATTTTTTGTTCAACAGTTGTAAGGGATATTATTTTTGTTCAATATTCGTAAGAAATAATATTTTCTTTCATATTCTGTAGTATGTAAGTAATATTATTTCGTTTCAGATTTTGAATTTTACACTCATTTTGTTAAGTTTTGGCTTCTATACTCCATGAAATTAGTAGAATATCATTGATATTTGCGCTTTATCCAGTATCTTTTCATGAAAATATTATTCTGAGCATTCTTGATAAGTTTTAATCTTTTCATGCCGGAGTACTATTCACGGGGTGCTATTCATAAAGTACTATTTATGAGATACTATTCACTCGTGTACTATTCACCCAGGGTATTATTCATGACAAAAATTGATTTTTTTTTCTGTCCAAGTCATTTTTGATACATTATTATTCTTGAATTTTACTCCACAAAGCAGTATCATCTTGACCATTTGAACGTTTTTTAAACTTCGGATAAATTTACAGTCTTTAATATTTATCCTTGATCTCGTTTGATTGAATTTTTATATTATTGTCATCATCCTCATGCTTATATTGTGATAAAAGTCATCTTTGGCCCGTAGTGCATAGATGGATTGTTGATTGGTATGATTATGATCAGGGATTATTCGGTATAATCATGACCTGTAATGTTACAAGTGATGTGGATTATTTATTGAACTGAGTCTCAGCCATAGTTATTGGTATGATCATGACCATGCGTTCTCTTCGGCCAATGGTGCAAAAATGAATTATTGTTTGGTATGTTCATGACTATTGGTGAAAACACGAATATCCTTGGCCCGTAGTGCATGGATAATTCGTGGTCATCATACTAATGAATATCCTTGGCCCGTAGCGCATGGATAATTTAGTGATGTGGATTATTTATTAAGTTGAGTCTCAGCGATAAAATTAATGATAAACTTTTTAAATCATAGAAGATAGTATATATTATGCTCTACTTGAATCTTCTAATGGATTGCTTATTCCGCTGCAGTTGTTGATCTAAACCTTGTTGTCTATTGTATTTTATCAGTTGTTATACTGTTGAAGGTTAAAGATAATTTATTCTGCATTATCTTAGTCATAATATTTCTTATTGGGCTAGTTAAGCTCACCCTTTTCTTTCACTGTTCTCTTCAGTAAATGAGAATATAGCTGGGACGAGTCGGGAAATGGATTGACGGTCCAGATGGTTGTTTTAGTAGTCATCACTATTCTGTGAAATAGTGTGATAATAATTGTAATGAGATTGAATTTGAGTTTGGATATTGTCTAGGAGACAATATTTATATTAAAAGTCACAACTTATATATGCAGTACTCCCAAAGTCGTTTCTCTCACTAAACTTTTTTTTGGATCTAAAGAAGAAAGGAAACGGCAGCACGGATGGCTCCACCACCGCCACCCCCACCAGTAATGAAGGGGGCATCTCAGTACGTGGGTGATTTGCAGGCAGAAGTGACAGAGGTAGAACTCTCAAAATTAATTTCCAAAATAGGTTTTTTCCTTTTCATGGTATGTATTTTCTTTCTCATCTTCTTTGGCTTCTATATATATATTGTTCACGATTTGTAGATCTTGAAGAAAAATTAAATGGGCTTCTATTTTTTTGTTTACATTTTATTGCACTTCAAACAGATTTATTTATTGAAGATAATGTAGCCCTTATTTTGCTTGTATCATTTGATTACAAGTCTCGCATTATATTTATCTATAGATCCATCGTCTTTCATTTTCTTCTTGAATATCTATTTGTATCCAAGAGATTTAAAGCCACGTGGGAGATCTACTAATTCTCACATATGATTATGCAATATGGATTCTACTTCACTATTTATAGCCACTTTCCAATATGGAGATTCGGGACTCGACACTGCTTCTCTATAAAGTTTGAGGCTCATTTTCTAACAAATAAGTTAGAAAATTCGAATCATAAGATTTTGATAGTCTAACACGTTTACTATATCTAGGTTCATCGATATCTTTTAATCCATAATCACTGTCACTAACAGTGTTATAAGTTCTTTTGTTTGAACTTATTTTTTGTTCATTAGAACTTGACTCTTGTTCCTTTTTATAAGAAAATATTGTTTCAAAGAATTCAACATTTTTTGACTCAATAAAAATATTTTCATGTATTTCTTCTATTTTTGATTTATTAACCAAAAATCTATATACATTGCTATTATTAGCATAACCAATGAATATACATTTTATTATTTTCAGTCCTATTTTTATATTTTTAGGAGGAGGAATCATTACTTTTGCTAAGCACCCCACACTTTTAAGTGCTTATAAGACGGTTTACGTCATTTCCATAATTCATAGAGTGATGCATTAAACTTCTTTTGAGATATTCGGTTGAGAATATAATTTGCTTAAAGAATTATTTCCCCCCACAAATTTCGAGGTAACCCTGAATTTAATAACAATGCATTCATCATTTCTTACAAAGTTCTATTTTTTCTTTCAACAACACTATTTTTTTTGTGGTGAATAAGGTGCAGTTGTTTGGTGTATTATACCATGTTGTAAACACATTTCAGTAAAAGAAAATTCATATTAAGTACAAATATTCCATATTAAGTACAAGTACAAAGACCAATTTGAATCCCTTTTTATATACATTCAGTTATTCCTCATTAAGTACGATTACGTATGTATGCAGATTACGATCTTTTTCGTTCTCTCTCAAATAAACTATATTACTTTCTTGGAAATGGAATGACTCTGCGAACCCACAAGAGCGATTTTATTGTATATATTCGTTTAAATTTTAATTCTTAATTGATGTGAGACTAGACTTTCCACAAGTATTTATTATCATTTTCAAGGGTAATCGTTGAGAGTTAATTTATTATTCATTACTCCATGTATTTAAATTTCTAAATACATAATTTTAATGTATTTATGAAATAAAATACATTAATATATAAATTCATCTGAAATAATTAATAAAACCAAGTTTAAATTTGATTCAAATTCTAACATAATGTTGGTGGAATATCTAACATCAATCACTATCCGTTTTTCTCAATCCGACTTTCATCGTCTGGCTGCCTGTGGAGTAGACCAAGACCCTACTTACTTTAAATCCCCGAACAGTTGTAAAATCCTTCCAAACGTATGATTAATTCCTTTGCTATGAATTATTTCTGTACAAAATAAGTTACCAGGAAAAATTAGAGGCATGAGTATTAATGAAGGCCCTACTCATGAGTGGTCACACATAATTTTCTATAAATAGCATTAATTTGCATTTATGTATGTATGTGGAGTATGTATTAGCTGAGGTCGCTCAAGGAAGGAATTAAAAGTAAGTAAGAGGAGATGGCAATGAGTTTGATTTCTCTCTGTATTCTCATTGTGTTCTTCGTCTTTTCTATACTCGAAACAAGTTCTGTTGAAGCACAGGCTGCAGGGCAGCTTCCGCAGGAAGAAAGTAAGTGCATGTCCTCTTCCTCTGTCCTCCTTCCTTTGAATCGTGTCTATTAATTAATACTTCTCAGCTGCACCTAGTCATACATATTATGTCTATTAATTTTATATGTTGAAAACATTTATATTATTCTACTCATTTCACGATAAATTTGGATATTCGAATACGAATAAAATTTTAGAAGCTACAGACGACACAAAAATTAAGCTTACTTTTCATTGAACTATATATACTATATAAGCGTACGATTTTTTAATAGGAGTTTCAAACTCTGTTTTTCACAAAATAATATGACATTGAAAATCTATATGATCGCAAAACTTCATACATGTGAGTAAATTGCCACCAAGTTATAAAAAATTTAACAGAGAGATTTTTAGTCGTCGGTAAGCCACAAACAAAATTGTCAGAGAGATTTTATTTTTCTTAAAATTATTAATAGTTGTTAGTGAACCAAAATTGACCGTTAAAAAAAATAATTGTGCCACTTTTTAATTTATTTATGATGTTAGAAATTAATTAATTAATTAAAATACTACGTAACTAATTTTTTAACAGTCGACTGTTGTCATCTTTTAACTAATTTTTTTAATTTTGATGAGTTTTAGAATTTATCAATATTCGTATATATCATATACTATATCTATATAATATAAAATATATATAATATAATATTAAAAATCAAAATTTACTGTTTGATTTTTCAAAATCATTCCTATAATTAAAGTTTATCTAATTTAATTTTTTAATAAATTTAGTAAAAAAAATATAAACGGTTTATAATTTTAATAATTATATTTTCTAAAATTAGATTAATTTATATTCATTTTAATTTAAAAATTTACTGGAGAGTTTTACGACTTTTGAATTTTCCAAAAAATCTCTCTGCAATTTTTTTACTGGCGATTTGAATTTCTATCTTTGTGTTTAATATTTGGAAGTATTTAGAAGTCTTTAGAGATAAGGTCAGACTTTGAATATGAGTTGATAGTTATAACTTTTCTTCTAAAGACCGTCAAACTCTAATATTTGATAGAAATCTAAAAAATCAATGACTTTTTGAATACCAAGATACCACCTAACTTTTAATGATATTACAAAAGTTGTAATTAAATACCAGTAAATTTTTATAAACTCTTTAAATGTCTTGATTGAATACAACTAAACTTTTAAAGTCTTAATTGAATACACCTCCTTAATTAATACTTCTCAGCTGCACCACATCCATACATTATTAATTAAGACCAAGCGAGATAGATGATTGTTTAGGATATATTATTAATTTTATTCGGAAATATTGAATCGATTAAATATATATGATACCCTGTTTTAATCTGTGGGAAATAGATACCCCCAGCCTAGCCTCTCAGTGTCATGCCTAGCTACTTGAGTTGAGGATATAGTAATAATTAATGTGCATGTTTGCGAGCGATGTCTATTAGTTGTACGCAAACAATTTTCTGCAGAATGGAATGAAGCATGCATGCATGCATGCATGCCTGAATCAAATTTCTTAGACCATTATATTATTTAGCTTTCCCCAGAAAATTTAAAATTCATCAGACCCCTCTTTCTTTCTTTCTTAAGAAGAGATATAAACGGACCTGTGCCAGCAACTCCTGTTTTATAGCATGAGCTTATTTTAAGAATATATACATATATATATAGTCCGGATCTCACCCCTTATTCAACTCACCCGAGCTCACCCCCTTTTAGCAACAAAGTTGGAATATTTGTGAGTAATGTGTGCTACCATGTATTAGTAAGCTCTGTATTCATCGTCAATATTATAGAATTAACAATGTGAAGATATACTCCAGGAGTGTCACAGTGAATCGTTTATCAGGACCAATCCCAAAATACTTGGGAAGTATTACCTCTCTCAGATATTTGTATGCTCTCTCTCTCTCTCTGACACACGCACATTCGCACACACAAACACATGGATATGCATCAAAGGAAAGATCTACTTTAAATCTGCACATGAGTTCATTAATTTGATAATGATCATATTTTCAGGAGTCTAGAACATAACTTGTTTAATGGAATTGTTCCGGATGAACTTGGAAAACTAGTCAATTTGGAAAATCTGTAAGGCCTTCTCTATGTGTCATCTGATTATCCAAGTCTTTATCTATTTATTTATTGTACCTCATTTACCAGGAATATTTATGTATACATAATACAATGACTTCATACTACGTACCTTTCTTCTTATCGTTAATTGTAGCATTCTTAATGCTAACTATCTCACGGGTCAGTTACCATCGGAGCTTTATAAGTTAAGCAAGTTGACAGAACTGTAAGTATTCCAATGGCCATTTGCCATATTATATTTGAATTTTCCTTTGCCAATAATATATTTGAATTTTAAGATATGTTTTGTTTTCCCTTCATTTCTTTTTGTATAATATTTAAGATTATTACTCATTTTGGCCTATACAGTAGGCTAAACAGCAACAATTTCAGTGGGAAACTGCCTAATTTTCAAAGTTGGAAACAACTTCAAAAGTTGTAAGTTTTTTAAAAATTTATATTCAGTTTTGTTCTTTAAAAATGACGAGAGTTTTGAAAGTAAAACTGTTTGGGCTTAATGACAGAGAGATCGTAGCCGGTGGTTTTGAAGGACCTATACCTTCTAGCATTTCTGTCTTGAGCAACTTAACTGAACTGTGAGTAACTCATTTTAACCTCTTCTTGAGTTGCTTGTTTCAGAAACATTCCTTATATATTTGCAATTAAGTTAAGTACTGTTGAAGATGGCTTGTATTGACAGATTGTCTATGCAGAGTTATTAGTGACTTAAATGGTGGGGGCTCAAAATTTCCTCAGCTACAAAACATGACAAACATGAACTCATTGTGAGTCATAGTAATGAAGTGATGATTGCACAAAAAACATATACTCCCACAGTTCCAAATTATAAGATCAATATTGACTTTCTAATATTTCAAATATTTTTAAGCTCAAAATTGACATGAATTCATTTAGTTTGTGTTGATCTTATAATTCGGAACGGAAAGGAGTATTTGAAATTCTCGTGATCTAATTATTCAGCAATTTTATCAGCACAAATTTAATTTGTGTTGCAGGATGCTGAGGAGGTGTAACATTTCCGGGAGAATCCCTGGTTATATAGCAAATATGCCACAGCTGAAGATATTGTAATTATACTACTTCCACTTTTTTTTTTCTCTCTCTCTGTCTCTCTAGTTTTGCCCTTTTAGTTCTCCCAAGCTTCCCTTCCTTAGAACAAGGATAGAGCAATTCTAACTAAATGAAGTTTTTGCTTGTAGAGTCTTGACCACTGTTCATATTCTATTGAGAGTGCTTTAGAAAAAAGATAACTGCTTGGAGTTATCAAAGATGCAGATGTTAGTTGCTTCATATATGCAAAACTCTTCAAGTCATTTAAAAATAATTGTTTTAATGATACAATGACAACACCCTGGGACTCAAAAAGTAAAATGAAACTCAAAAATAGAAAACTAAAGGTTAGATATCCTTCAACGGAAGTGCATGAACTATAGATGATAATCTTGTAAGTAGTTCTATCACATACTTATGTCAACCTTCTATTTTCTCACTATATACTTTGTAACTAATTTTCTAGAATTTTTTCCCATTAGCATCATCCGATCAGTGTTCCTCTTTGCTTATTAATTATAGCATCTCTGTATTATTTATTGGCAGAGACCTTAGCTTTAACAAGTTGGAAGGATATATACCGAATCTTGAAGGCCTATCAAAGTTGGAGAGCGCGTAAGCAATCTAAATTCATTAAGGAAAGTCATTTAACTTGCTTGCCTTTCTAGTTGTCATAAAATATCGTAATGTGTTGGTCCAAATTTTAATTTTAATGTTTTAACTGAACCTTTTTTTAGATTAAAAATAAGCAGTGAACCATTGACTACCATATTTTGAAAGGCAGGTGTACTTAACTGGGTCTCCCAGGATTTAGGTTTACCAATTACCATTACTATATCTTGTTTAGCTCTGTTTTATTCATCACTATGATTTGATATATCTACGTATGTTAGTGTCTAACCACTTAAATTCGTTTGCGTGCTACTCAGGATTCTCACTAGCAACATTCTTACTGGGCCAATTCCGAACTGGATGACCGAAAGCAATCCTAAAGAGTATGCACTCTAGATTAATTTTTTCTGCTCATGCTTATGATTTACTTAATATATACCGTAATTGATTACCACAATCAATATTGTAGGATGAGAAAATTAAAATATATGCAAACTAAAATAGAATACTACAATCTTAGGTAGAGTAGACTAGAGATCTAAAGTATGATAAGTGTTGAAGATCTTAAGGATTTTCTTGAAAGACACAATCTAAAGAATGGTCAAGTTACTTCATGAAGTTGCCAAAAGGAGAACATATGGGAGGGTAGCTTCAGAGTTTAGATGAAAATATTAAATATCTAATGATTAAAAGACGAAATTTTTTTTCTTCTTGGAATTAAACGTTCCTGGAAAAAGATAAATGAGTGTTTTAAAATAATGGTATACCTTGTAAAAACCCGGGCCTCGCCCAAGACTCCGATCAAAGTTCAATCCACTCCCAAGAACAAGAACAAGCCCATCCAAAAGTTATGACAAGTTATTCGTTTAATTTAATCCCAAGAGCACTAACCCACCACAGACCACCCAAAAGTCATGCTTGGTAGTTTACTTAAGACTTTATATATCGATGTGAGACTAGGGTGTAAAGTACCTAGTTGGATTTATAAGTGTTTGGTAGGTGACATGGTGACTTGGTTCCTAGAATTTCTTAAATTATAATATATTAGCCAAAATGCTTGATAAGTGACCAAAAATATTCTAGTACTATGTATGATATCTATAACTGTTCCAGGCAATCCCTTCCACTGTGTGGAACTGGAAATTCTGGCTTGAAACAACAATGTTAAAAATTTAGTTTTGACTTGTGCCTTGGAACAACAGAAGTTAAACACCACTGTAAAAGGGTGAGTGAAGGAAGATCTAGAATGTAATATGTATCTCTTTTCCTTTATATGATTTGGCATGAACGACGTGATAGGGTTCCTCAAACTTTAATGGAAGGTTTTTGGAAAATCTAGGAATTAAATAGATCTATATGCATGTAAAAGGACTTGTATCATGAGTTGTGACTAAAGGAACTGCAGGATTGTTAAGTATGAACTTACCTGTCATCTTTCTATTAACTATGGATAAAAATTGAACAAGAAAATTGAGAATATTATTGGTTGATAAGTGATGGTACTTTTTGGGGGATATTTCATATAATTTCCACATTGGATAAATTCAGGATAGGTTAATAAGTATGCTGAAGCCTCAAACTAATAGGTTAACATTTTAGGTAAGGAAGTGATCCAACATGGTTGTTGGGCCAGTCTACACAGGTATGTCCTGCATTGATGATGAATGAATCACAATTCTGCTATAAGTGGTATCAGAACCTATGGTTTGATGGAGCATTCGCAGGCTGCGTGTTACTCCCTCCGTGCGGTGTAGCACGAGAATAGAGTTGAGTCGGGTGGAGCACAAGGGATCACTTCCGTGTTTGCCACAACTCTGGGAAGCTGCACATGGTGAAGATAAATTCACATGAATCCCACGTTAGATAAATTAAATAGTATAGATGGGTTAATAAGTAAAGGTAAGAAGGTGATCTAACATGTTTGTTGGACTAGTCTATACAGCTATGTGTTGCATTAATGATGAATTGATGTGAGATGGATCACAATTCTGTAGTTATAGAACTGAAGTCTAAGATGATAAATTATAATTTTTTATTTTTATTTTATTTGCTAAATTGCTTTTTGCAAACTATCAATTTACACCAATTAAATTCTTAAGAAATTCTACTAAACAACTTGTGAGCCATAATTGCTCTATGGTAGTAACTGGACTGCCTGAACATCTGAACTACTGGCTGACTTTTCTTGCTAGCGATTTGTGTGTGTGTGTGATTCTTGTTGCTGTTACGTCTCTATCTGGACGAGTGTATGCATCCTGCCTGATTACCACTGTCCTCCCTTGGTCAGTTGTTTTCAGTTTCCCATCTCACATTAGTTAGCTTTATTCAAACTTGCACCTTCTGAGGCACTGCAAGGATCATACAATTAAAACTAAGACTGATAATGGGGTTTGATAACTAGGAGTTGGGAGCTCCCAGTGTTCTGAACATTGTAGACTATTGCTTTTACTCAAATCAAGATTAAAGAATATTAGCTACATACTTGATGCTTTATCCAATATGATAGCTTGAAATGTTGAAATGAAGAAAGCTTTAAGACATGAAAGATGTTTTTTAAGTATACTTGATGTGCAAGATAGACATCTGGTAATCAAATAATGGTGATATAGAACCTCTTCTTGATAATGGAAGAGGCACATATAATTTATGAGTGTAATAACATTTTATTTCTTAGCATAAAATGTTACATAATGATTTGCCATTATGTAGATTTAATTTTGTTACTTCGAGGTTTCTGCCTTTTCTTCTTACATTTGTTTCCAATCATCATTATAACCTTTGATGCAATTCATATGCTCATATGCAGCCGGATAGATCTTTCTTACAATGAGTTGTCCGATGTGCCATCAACTTGCGTGTATGCATTGTAAGCCCCAGACTCCGCATGATGTCTTTTCTCCGTTAACATTCAACTAAAACTTTACTTTTTATCATTTTAATCAGAAACTTGTTCAGAAGCAATTATGGAGGGAACAACTCGTAAGCATTAAATCTGTTTCGTATTATTGAGATCTTGAGATTTTAGTTTAGGTTTTTCAATGGCATAAGGCTTGTGCTTACCTCCCTCTCTATGATTGAAACCAGAAAACTTGCTCCTTGCCTCAACAGCTGTACAAAGGGTAAGTAAATTTTCTAAAGAATTTTGATAGCAAAATCTAGATCTTTTAGTGATATTTCTTCAATAGTGATTAAATATAGTTTTCCTTCTACTTTCCCCACTCTATTTTCGGTATGTTAATCAGGATAGCAGAAGAAGTCAAGTTCTCCCTCTGTCTGGAATGAAAAGAGAGAACTCCTACCTTTTTATTGATCTTTTACAAAATTTAAGTTTATATAAAACATGCCCACGCATAATTCCTTTGGGTTTTTCTAGTTCAAAATTAAACTTTAATATTAGTAAAAAAAATTATGCAAACCTTAATATTCCATGGGTGGAAAAGAAAAAAGAAAGGCTCCTTTTCAAGAATGATTCCTCTTTCCTTTTTATTATCTGACGAGATAATATTTTGATGTTTCATAGATAGGTACTCGGTGCATATTAATTGTGGTGGAAGCCAAACCACCATTGGAAGCAAGACTTTTGAAGCGGATGAAGACGAAGCAGGTCCAGCATACTTTGTTCCTAATCAAACAACAGAGTGGTGGGGAATGAGTAGCACAGGAAAATTTTGGTGGCGTAACGAATCTAGGAATGCTTATACAGCAAAAAATATATCTCTTCTCAAAATGAAAGACTCTGATTTGTACACGAATGCTCGCCTCTCTGCTTCATCTCTCACTTATTATGTACGTTGTTTAGCAAATGGAAACTACACCGTAACACTTTACTTTGCTGAGATAATGTTCAGAGAAAATCGATCTTTTCAGAGTCTTGGAAGACGGATGTTTGATGTTTATGTTCAGGTTAATTTTAACACTTTAGATGCTACATTCATCGGTGTGAAGAAATGTATTGCATTCCAACAAATTAATTTTTTACAGGATGAACGAAAACTCAAGGATTTTGATATCAAGCACGAAGCTGGAGGAGTTGACAAGGCAGTAAATCGAACAATTAAAGTAGTTGTAGAGGATACAATTTTACAAATTCGTTTTGTTTACACTGGGAAAGGGACAACAGCTGTCCCTAAAAGAGGAACATATGGCCCTTTGGTATCTGCTATTTCTGTGGAATCTGGTAAGTTTTCCATACTGTGAAGCAGCATTTCTCCCTCCCTCCCCAATGAGTATGTATATGTTGAGGTTTTTCTGTTCTACAAACTTGAGTTGTTCTAATGTGGAAAACCAGGTTATGTTGCTACTCAATAAAACAAAGTGTCCATGAACAGAACTGTGTCTGCAACGTAATATATTTTGCATCTTTCTCCTGTTCTACAGATTTCAATCCTCCTTCGGACGTAAAATCAAAGATATTCATTGCAGTCGGAGTTGTAGCTTCAGGATTATTCCTCATTATCACATTTCTTAGTATTGCTTGGTGGAAGGGTTATCTGGGAGACCGAATGTCAAGGGAACAAGGTGCTGTAGTTCAATTTGTTTAATTTAAAGAAGAGAAGAAAATTCCATACATATGATAGAATTATATAACTCATGAGATTCAAACCACGTGGAAACTACAATGATAGATAGCAAATGAATATACACATAGTGATGTAAGATGAAGAATTACTACTGAGTTTGTAATATGCACTCCAACATCTTAAAATATGTTCTTCTGCAGTGCTGAGAGGATTAGATTTGCAGACTGGCGTATTTACCTTTCAACAAATTAGAGCTGCCACTAACAACTTTGATGCCGCAAACAAGATTGGGGAAGGTGGTTTTGGATCTGTTTACAAGGTACCTTTTTCCTTCTGCTTTATATCTGGGGTTATGACAATTGACAATTACATTTCCATTACATTGCAGGGTGTATTATTGGATGGTACTATAATTGCTGTTAAGCAACTTTCTAACAGATCAAATCAAGGGACCCGGGAATTTGTGAATGAAATAGGCATGATATCTAGTTTACGACACCCAAATCTTGTAAGATTGCACGGATGTTGTGCTGAACGTAAGCAATTACTACTAGTGTATGAGTTCATGGAGAACAACAGCCTCTCCCAGGCTCTGTTTGGTAAGTTCAGTTTTTACTTCCCCATGTATATTATGTTTACTTAAACTAAATGGGAATGGTACTGATCATCCTCAAGAAATATTATTCACCCAAATCCAGTAACCGTATATTTTATTCTTCTTTTATTATTTTCCCCTTGAATCCTGAGCCAGATACTTTAGGCTCTTTCAATGTCACTTGCAGGTCCAGAGGATTCCCGATTGGACTTGGACTGGCCTACCAGGCAAAGAATTTGTATTGGCATAGCAAGAGGTCTGGTTTTCCTTCACGAGGAATCAATTCTGAAAATTGTTCATAGGGATATCAAAGGAACCAATATACTTCTTGATAGCGACCTCAACCCAAAAATCTCAGACTTTGGTTTGGCCAAGCTTGACGAAGAGGAGAACACTCATATTAGCACTAGAATTGCTGGAACTATGTGAGCTCTTTTTTCCCTCTTCAATTCAAAAATAATCAAGTGAAGAATAGACTAAATAATATCGTCTCTCGTTATTTTTATAAATCACGGTGTAGTATTGACGTCAAATTTTGGTAATTCTACAGTTATACCAGATTTTTAGCCGAATCAACTAAACAAAGTCTTGCTCCCCCATATGAATCTAATCATGTCCCCATTCTTCTCAGTATATGGCTAAGCCCTAAAATTTGTACCTGTATCCTCCATGATTGATTTTTAGTGAGTAACCGAACCAAACCAAAATAGCCACAAGTCTAGTGAGAAAATTAACAGTGACACCCCCTCCCCTCTTTTTGGTGTTTGAAGCAAATTTTAAGAATGACTTTGAACTTAGAAGCAATCCAAGGCTGATCATATTCAACTTGGGAAGTTGCGTTGACATGATCTGCAAATAGCAAGTTCTGTATGACTGCCCATGTAGTATTTAAAATTTTACATTCATGATTATGTGGGATTCGAGGTGCACAAAAGCTCGTATGGATTAGCATAAGTAAGAAATCACGTTTTATGTTTGTATTATTATTTCGCAGAGGTTACATGGCACCAGAATATGCGTTATGGGGTTATTTGACAGAAAAAGCAGATGTATACAGTTTTGGGGTTGTTGCACTTGAAATTGTTGCTGGAAAAAACAACATGAAATATCGTCCAAACGAAAACTACGTTTGTCTTCTTGATTGGGTAAGACTATACTACTAATACTTCTTTGCATGCCTTCGAGTAACTTCTTCATGTGAGTGTCTTAGTTTAATAATGAACTTTGTTTGTCTTCCATTGTCGCCTTCCTTTACATATATACTTGTTTCAGGCTCTTGTTACACATCAAAATGGAAGTCTGATGGATCTAGTGGATCCAAGATTGGGTTCCAATTTCAGCAAGGAAGAGGCAACCAGAATGATCAAAGTAGCTCTATTATGCACTAATCCATCTCCAGCACTTAGGCCAACCATGTCTTCTGTAGTGGGCATGCTTAAAGGCGATATCCACATTCAAGAGTTAAACGTTGATTCAAGTATTTATGGCGACGATTTTTTCAAGTTTCAAGCTCTCAGAGAAAAGTACAATAAAATGCAAATCAGGAGCTCAAGTCAATCTGAGACCACCATTTCTTCTTCCACTGGCATAAACAATGGCTCCTCCTCCACATCTGCCCATGACCTCTATTCAGTCAATCTTTATTCTCAGTAGTAAGCAATATTGAGATATATTCTTGTGTCTTTTGGATTCCGTGGCAAAACCATGTATTTACTCTTTCTATAAATATATAATGCAGTACAGAAAATGGAGAAACAAAATATTATATATATATATATATATATATATATGTGTGTGTGTGTGTGTGTGTGGCTAGCACATGTATTAATCACCCTCGAAACATTATTACACCAAAATTCTGAACAATCAAAACCTTTTTATCCATAAGATAAATGTAAGTGTATTTTTTCAATAAAAATATTAATGTCATTGATCGCATGAGTGTAATCTTTCTAATGAAAATTTGTCTCGCTATTAAAAACATACTTTCATATGGCAAAAAGATTTGGGGCCATCCATTCTTTTTTATATCTTTATGGCTCAATCCTTTCTATTTAATCTTTATGGGGCACTTGAATTCTCAAAGAAATTACAATTAATTGGTCAGATGAGTCTGCAAAACATAATATGGTAGGTTCAAATCCTATTTAGGTGAAATGGCAACATTTTTGTTAATTTATACCAAGCCGTGATCTAACTGAAACTATTAAACAAATTCTTCCATCAATCGAACTATTTGACTCACCTGAGTAAGCTAAAAATTAATCTGACTAGTTGTGTCACGTACTTCCGGCACTATATGGACGATAAGTCAAATTTTGAACGGTCTAAATGATTTATTAAGGTGAGTAAAAAATTCAAAATTAATTGTATTTTATTAGATAAATATAAATATGTAAAAGGGTAAAATACATTTTAAAATTGAATTATTTACTTATATCTTTCATAAAACATTTTCTATTTCTATATTTCAACAACCTTTTTGGCGTGGGGTGGCGGGGTTATAGCATGGGAGGGAGTATATATATATATATATATATATATATATATATATATATATATATATATATCAGCTACTGAATAAGTTTAGTGAAAACTCAAAAGAGTAGTGTATAGCAGCTAGTTTATCCATTGGAGAAGTCAGCACCCACCTTGAATCACTGTGTGAAATCGCCAAAGATTTGTATGCCATTCCGACCCAGTACGTATACAGGTATGCATTTAGTTTCTCTGTTTTGTGTAATTGTGTCCCATTTCTTTTCACATCATATTCTTGTTCAATTTATTCTTTTTCACCCATTACATTTCAAATCTATCAACTCTTTCCTTCACACAACATATTTAATTACCAAATCTGGTAGATGGGGCATGAAACCTAAACTTTGAACCCTAATTTGAAAGAAGGTCATTATGGTTATAAGAATGCCTAATTGAACCCCATAACAACTCTCTTTTATGTAAAAGAGGCTATAAAAATCACTATTCAGCTAAAACTTCTTGGTAATAAACCAATGGTTCCAGCTGCTTGACATTTTACTGAGTGAAAATTTGAAGTTTAGTTTTTTACAGTTTTCAGTTTACCGAACGTAACAGAATTGGGAACATGAGATTGATATCATGTGTTTGGAAATTTAGAACTTACAACTGGAAAGTTCATGCTGTGTGATTGCATATATTCATTGTGTTTGAATATCTGGTCGTAATTAAGCATCTAAATCACAAGGTGGGTCCCATTGTGTTTGAATATATTCATTCTGTCATATATTCAGTTTAAAGGGTTTACTTGGAAACTTTGTAGGTGGGTCCAAGATCTGGTCGTAATTAAGCATCTCAATCACAAGGTTACTAAATCTAATCTTAAATATTTTGAGACTACAACATTTGAAAAATTCTAAGTTTAGGATTTTATGTTTGTTCTGATTTAATCAATGTGCATGGCTTTGGGCTAGTTGTGTACATTTGGAATTTATGTATGGGTAGGTATCACAAGTCCATGATTAATACGGTAGGTACGTAAGTAAAGACATGTCTCATTAGTTCAATTCAAAATTGATTTTCCCTTTTGACTATAACAAGTTAACTAGGGGTGGGCACCGGTAATTAACCGGACCGAACCGGTCCGAACCGGACCGAACCGGTTACCGAATTCAGTCTAAATTAGATACCGATACCGGTACCGGTTGGACCGGTTTACCGAACCGGCGGTACCGGTTCGGTACCGGTTCGGTACCGGTTTTTACCGAAAATTAATATAATTATTATTTTTATTATTATTTTATTATTTTTACTATTATTTTATTATTTTTATTAATATTTTATTATTTTTATTATTATTATTATTATTTTTATTAATATTATTATTATTATAATCAATATTTTATTATTATTATTATTAATAAATTATTAATAATAATAAAAAATAGAAAACCGGTATATACCGGTTCGGTTCGGTATATACCGAACCATAAAAGTGGCGGACCGAAACCGGTACCGAAAAACCGGTATATACCGGTTTTTTTATACCGAACCGGACCGGTTTATATTTATACCGAACCGGTCGGTTCGGACCGGTCCGGTTCGTCCAAAAACCGAAAAAACCGAAAATTTTGCCCACCCCTAAAGTTAACAACAGTTAACTGTTCCTTTCTTACTTTGAATTGGTTATAACTGCTACATGCATTCCACAAAACTGTGGGAAAAGAGGAGCTAATAAAGACAAGAGACTCCTGTGGAAAACGAAAACAAATGATTTTCTGATGACACATTGCATGGTTATGTGATTGTATGATGTTGTTTTGAACATTGATAAAACGATGCATTGAGACATCTAACTTATTATGCATAATCTAGATCAACATGGCATTTGAATTGACAAGTCAATGGCAATTCGATAAACAGAAGTTCCTCTCAAAACCATGAAATTAACGCAGTGGAATGGTTAAGCCATTTACGAACGAAGTAAGACAATAATCTAGGTGGAATATCTAACTGCAATTCAGTATACTTTTCTTTCTCAAAATTTGGAAGGTTTTCCTTGATTCTAGTATTATTAAAATAATAGACCATTCATAGATGTTCACATCGATTTGAAAATAATCTTTTACATCTGATGTGTAGACATCAATTATGGCTCGTACTGTTCCTGCATTCTACATTTAAAACAAGCTACACAGTAGTTTGAGAGTCCTGCATATAAAAAGTTATAACAGGAGTAAAATGTTTTTCAAAAGGAAAAAAGAACTTTCTCTATCCCACTTTTTATCATTCCTCTAATATTCTCTCACCCCTGTTTTAAATTTTTTACTTGAAAAATTAAATTATTTTTTTTCTTGATGCGGTGCCACAGAGTTGTTTAAATATTTTATCATGTGTGGATCCAAGAAGTTAAGTGAAGGAATAATTGTAAAATCCTCCTCAACTTTTCCTCTGTGTGGTAGTTATAGGCATATTAATTAAAACCCCACACTGTACTTTTTCTTTTTTTCTCTCCCAAATTAAAGTCCCATATATTTCCCCCTGATGCTGTTTCTGGGACGAATTTCTCTACCCTTGTTATAGTTTTGCATGTATTAGCTCAAGGAATTAAAAGGCAGAGCAGATGGCAACAGCTTTTGATACTCCAAATTCTCTCTTTATTCTTATGCTTGCCATAACCATACTAGCATGCTCTTATACAAGTTCGGTTGAAGCACAAACTTGGCCTCCTCAAGAGGAAGGTAGGTGTGCCTAGTAAATATTTCATTTGAAAGTATAACTTCAATCCTTTTCGATCCTTGATGTCATTTAAAGTTAAAGCATACTTAACTTGGATAAATTATGTGTCCAACTTCTATCCGACTTCCTTGTGAAATTAATATGAGTTTGAAATATGTAGTGAATGCACTTAAGGAAATAGCTGAACAATTGGGTAAAAAGGATTGGAATTTCAGTCTAAATCCTTGTGATGGGAACTCAAACTGGAACACACCAAAAATGAAAGAAATGCCAGCGTATAATAATGCTGTCCTCTGCAATTGCTCCTACCCTGGTGCAGTATGTCACATCGAAACCATGTATGTTTTTTGTCATTATATATGTTTCCTTGCTCAAATTATATATATGATGATTGATTAGATCTAAATATTTCCCCATTCATGATGATGGTAGAAGTAATTCAACTGGAGTTGGTTACTAATTAGCAACAAAATAAGCATTCTTTGCATAATCATTATTTTTAAACAAAAAAAATACAAGTGAAGATGATTTCAAGAAGACCTCAATGTTTATGGATTATCTGTCCTTAATTTATTTTTTTGTGTCATTTCCTAAGATATCTAGGGACTGTACATGACGAGTAATGTGTTTGGTAAAGCAATATGGCCAGTTTACATATTTAGTGTCAATTCAGTATTGCTCATTGCAGTAATGATACATATGGTGGCAATATGATGAGATTTTGGTCTTTTGAGAGTTGGCTATTTATTAGCACTTGTTGATTGCATACGGTTATCAAAGATGTGCTATTTTTTGATTATTTTATCTCTCTTTAACCTTTTATTATTTTCATATTCTTCATGATATTGAAACTGTATCAATTATTTGCAACACCTTGTTTTGAGATTTGACGTACCATTTGATATTAAAAACCCTCTTTTATTCGTGGTAAAACAGAGCTCTTAGAGGGCAGGATCTTAATGGCGTACTTCCACCATCCTTGGTAAAGTTACCATGCATCAAGACAATGTAAGAAATATTTTCATATTTATTCTTGTTTCTTGACATGTTTATTGGATTTTTATGCTTCCATAAGAAAAACAGCACTACCTATTGTTGCAGTGATCTTGTTCGCAACTACCTCCATGGCACGATACCTCGTGAATGGGCATCTACGAAGTTGGAATATATGTGAGTAACACGTGCATTTTATATTTGATGTTATTAAATTCTTTATTTATCTTCCTCGAATTGATTGAGTGAAGATATGCTCCAGGGTTGTCAGTGTAAATCGTTTATCAGGGCCAATCCCGAAGTACTTGGGAAACATTACAACTCTCAGAGTAATGTATGCCACCACCCTCTCTCTCTCTCTCTCTCTCTCACACACACACACACACACACACACACACGCGCGCGCTCACACACACACACACATGCATTCAGTGGCACACATGCATATACATCAAAAAATAAAAAATAAAAAAAATCCACTTCAAATAAGTACATATTTAACTTATTCACTAATTTGAAAAAGATATATTTTCAGGAGCTTAGAGAACAACTTATTTAATGAAAGTGTTCCGGCTGAGCTTGGGAAGCTAATCAATTTGACAAATCTGTCAGGCCTCTTCTCTATATTTTATTGGATTTTCCAAGTCCTTTTTTTACCTCACTTGTCGATGAAATTTATGTATACAAGACCTGGTACTGAACGCGCTTTCTTCTTATTGTTTATTGTAGTATTCTTAATGCTAACTATTTCACGGGACAGTTACCGTTGGAGCTTACTAACCTAACCAAGTTAGTAGAACTGTAAGTTTACCAATTGCCCTTTGCTAGTATTATATTGGAAAATTTAAGACATGTTTCGTTTTTTCTTTATTTGTTTTCTGTGATATTTACGATTATTTTTCCTTTTGGCCTATGCAGTAGGCTAAACAGCAACAATTTCATGGGGAAACTACCTAGTTTTCAAAGTTGGAAACAACTTCAAATGTTGTACGTTCTCTAAATTGCATATTATTTTAGCTTGTTCTAACTTGATAAGAGTTTTGAAAGTAAACCTATTTGGGGGGTGCAAGTGAAATTTTAATCCGTTTTATTTGTGTAATAACAGAGAGATTCAAGCTAGTGGTTTTGAAGGGCCAATACCTTCTAGCATATCTGTCTTGAGCAATTTAACTCAACTGTGAGTTACTACTGCTTTTAACCTCTTCTTCAGTTGCTTGTTTCAGAAGCATTCCTATTTTTTGCAATAAATTAACTACTGTTGAAAGCCACCTGTGTTAATATGCAGCATTATTAGCGACTTAAATGGAGGGGGCTCAGAATTTCCTAACCTAGAAAACATGTCAGGCATGAGATTATTGTGAGTCATACTAATGAAGTGATGATTGTGAAAGAAATATGTATATTAAATTCTTGCACTTTCTTTCTTCAGCAATATTATCGACACAAATTTGATTTGTGTAGGATGCTGAGGAACTGTCACATATCCGGGAAGATACCTGTTCATATAGCACAAATGAATGAACTGCGCAAATTGTAACTTTACTACTTCCATTTGCCTCTTCTCTCTCTCTCTCTCTCTCTATCTTTCTCTCTCCCCCCCCCTTTATAACAAGGATAGTGCAAAGCAAATTATGATTTTAATACAGAAGAGGGAATAAATAGAAATGAAGTTTGTGCCGAGTAAATTTTGCTTGTAGACTCTTGACCACAGTTTCATGTTCTATTGAGATAAAATTTTAAGAAAAAGATGATAGCTACTTGGAGTTATCAAAGATGCAGATTTTAATTAGTTCGCCTATGCAGAAACTTTGGCAATTAATTAAAAAGATTTGTTTTCTGATATAAAGACAACACAGTCGGACTCGGAAGGTAAATGAAACTTACAAATAGGAAATTAATGGTTAGATATCCTTCTAATGTAGCACAACTCTATGGGTAATAATCTTCTATGTACATCTATTATATACTTATGTGGACATCCTATTTTATCACTATATACTTGTAATGAAGCAAGTTTGTGTTGGATATGATTTGCCAGATTTTGTTTAGTTTAGCGTCATCTGATTGGTGTTCCTGTTTCCTTCTTAAGTATAAGCTCTCTGTTTTATTTATTGGCAGAGACCTTAGCTTTAACAAGCTGGAAGGGGAGATACCAAATGATCTTGAAAGCCTATCAAATCTGGAGACTATGTAAGCAATCAAAATTTAGTAAGGAAGATCTTTCTAACTTGTGTAGGAATTCTTTCTAGTTGTTTGATATACATTTGTCATAATGTATCTAAGTGTGATGTCACACATGAATGGTCCAATTCAGTATTAAGTTTTAATGAACCTTGTTTTAGATTAAAAATAAGTAGAGAGAACCATTTGCTACCACATTTCAAATGGCAGGTGTACTAATCCACACCCCTCCCCCCAATTTAGGTTTACCAGGATATTGATATTTTTATAGTATGACCAATTATCAGAGATAACATGCACTGGGTAGAGCCCAAATCTCAAGTAGTGAATTTTTCTGTTGCTTTATATATAAATAAATATGTCTTGCTGGATGTCAAACTTCTGTTATCTTGAAGAGCAGAAGTCATCAGTATATCTTCTTTAGGTCTATTTTATTCGCATTATGATTTGATATATCTACATATGTTAGTGGGTGACCCCATAAATTTGTGTGCGCACTACTCAGGTATCTTACTAGTAACTTTCTTACTGGTCCTGTTCCGCAGTGGATTGAAAGCAGAGATCCTAAAGTGTATGTTTACTAAAACTACACTCTTGATCAGTTCGTATAAAATTTTCTGTTCATAATTAATATTATGTTAACATACATGTTTATCTATTATCAAAATCTCTGTTGTAGGATGTGAATATACAAAGCTATGTAAACTATAGCAGAATACTACAATACTATGTTAAGCGAGAGGAAACTAGGGATCTAAAGCATGATGAGTGTTTGAAGATCTTAAGGGTTCTCTTGAAAAGACAATGAATATTAAGAATGGCGGAGAAGTTACTTCAAAAAGTTGTTAAAAGAAAACTATACGGGAGGGTAGCTGCAGATGACTATACAAAATTTGGGAGGATAAAAGGAAATAAGGTTTTTCTTTTCCTTTGTGGAATTAAGATGTTCTTTGTAAAAGATGCATCGAGGAGGATAAATGAAGGGTTTTAGAATCAGTGGTGGTGTATATCTAGTTGGACTTAGAAGTGTTTAGCGGGTGAAATTGTGTCTTGGCGTTTAGAATTTCTTAAATTATCATATATTAGGAAATTGTCTGAGGAGTGACGAGAAAATATTCTGGTAATATATATGATATTTTCTGCCTATCTAGGCAATCCCTTTTCCCTGGCTGGATGCTGGGACTGGATTTTCCAGCTTAATATTGGAAAATTAGTTGTCACATGCCTGAGAAATGAATCTGATGCAGGGATTTTGTCAAGAGTGACTAAAGTTTGAATAAAAGAAATTATAAAATCAGAGAGTTGAATATATAAAAAAAATGAAACACAAGTCCACAAGGAACACAATTAAATTGTCAAATACAAATCCTCAACAAAAATGGTCAAGGAAATGAACGGTTATAGACAATTAAACAAACATCCTCAATTAACCAACCGATATACGCAATCACAATTCACAACTAACCAATTAATCATTAATAATAAATTAATGTTCTTGGTATGGTTAATCAAATATGTGAGCTTGGAATGTTGAAGAAAAGTTAGCTGCAAGGCATGACAGGTGTTTTTCAAGTGTTTGGAGTGCTTGATTAGGTGTGTGGTAATCAAATAGTGTGATAAATAACCTTTTAATGATAATGGAAGGAGCAGATATAATGTTGGAATGTTATAACATTTGGTTTCTATTCCGTAGATAGTGGATTTTTTCTGTTACATAATGGATTGCTAGTATTTAAAATTTTAGTTCTGCTAACTACTAATTAATTTCTGTTTTTTCTTCTTACATTAGTTTCCGATTAACAATATAAACTCTGATGGAATTCATACGCTCGTATGCAGTCAAATAGATCTTTCTCACAATAACTTTTCCAAGGTGCCACAAACTTGTCGGGAAACACTGTAAGCCTTAGAGTCCACATGATTTCTTTTCTTGATCCACATTCAGCTGAAACTTTACTTTATCATTTTCATCAGAAACTTGTTCAGAAGCTATTCTGGAGGGAACAACTCGTAAGCTTTTAACTTGTTTCTTATTGAATATTGAGATGAAGAGATTTTAGTTTAGGTTTACACCAAAAGGTTTGTGCTAAACTTCTTCTGTATGATTTAAACCAGAGAACTTGGTAATTGCCTCAGCCGCTTTCCTTGTTTAGAGGGTAAGTAATCTCCATAATTCATGCTAACATTATTTTTTTTTGTGGCATCATGAAATATTTTTACGAGTGATAGAACTGAAAATGATAGATAAAATGACTTCAAGGCCCGACCAGGTTAAGTTTAATTCGTTCCACTAATTGATGCAAAATGGTTCCATCGAATATCTTAGAAAAGTCCGTGATATTCTTCAATTTGCACTATTGAAGAATATCCAACGGACAACTCTATGAATTACTGGATTGTTGTTTACTAAGTATTGTATTATGCAGTAATACAATAAGTTAGAAGATCAAGAAAGAATAAGGAAATGAATTTTTCCAAATATATTTTCTAGAATGCTAAATGTGTCCCTTATTTAGAGTGTTTGAATAGGTGTCATTTGGTAAGTTACAACTTTTCAAAATAAGAAAAACACTAACTGCTGCATGTTTAGTTATTGTAGTAGTTACAAACAGTTGCAACTTCTGGCTTGTAACTAACACCAATTGTTGTTCCAGAAAATAACTACCATTGTTGCTTGTTGCTTGTTGTATCTATTATTACAACATTATATAGGCCATTTCTATGGCACTTAATATGTATTTCATTTTCTCTTTTCAACTTCATATATAAAATCAGCCCACCCAAAATTTAATTAAAATTTTTGAAAATCATTAACATCGTCTAGATATTTTAATCTGATTATATCCAACAATTAGGTTTGCTCTTTCCTTTTTAGTATCTCTGATCCTATCTAACAGAAGTAAAATTTTGATGTTTCGTAGATAGGTACTCACTGCATATTAATTGTGGTGGAAGCCAAACTACCATTGGAAAGATTAATTTTGAAGCGGATGAAGACCCAGTAGGTCCGGCAAAATTTGTTCCTCTGAGGAGAGACTGGGGAACTAGTAGCACAGGATACTTTTTGTATCGTAACGAATCTATAGACGAATATACAGCAAATAATATATCTGTTCTCCCAATGAATGACTCTGAATTGTACATGAAAGCTCGGCTCTCTCCTTTATCTCTCACTTATTATGGCCGTTGTTTAGCAAATGGAAACTACACTGTAACACTTCACTTTGCTGAGATAATATTCAGAGATAATCGATCTTTTCAAAGTCTTGGAAGACGGATGTTTGATGTTTATGTCCAGGTTAACTATAACACTATCGATGTTTCACTCATTTTGTGTGAAGAAGTGTATTTTCGTACTAACTAATTAGCTTGCTACAGGATGAACGAAAACTAAAGGATTTTGATATCGAAAACAAGGCACAAGGAGTTGATAAGGCGGTAATATACACAACTAAAGCACTTGTAAAGGATAAAACTTTACAAATTCGCTTTGTTTACACCGGGAAAGGGACAACAGCTGTCCCTATGAGAGGAACATATGGCCCTCTGATATCTGCTATTTCTGTAGAAGCTGGTAAGTTTTGCCCTGCTTAACGACTGTCATGCATCTTTCTACTGTGTAGCAGTGTTCTCTCTCTCCCCCTCTCCCTACTTAATAATGAATTTTATTTAGGAATATTCTGGCCATGAATAGAACTGTGTGTACAATATAATATCTTTTGCATCTTTCTCCTGTTTTGTAGATTTCAAGCCTCTTTCGGATGGAAAACGAAATATATACATTGCAGTCGGAGTTGTGGCTTTAGGATTATGCCTTATACTCGCAGTTCTCGGTATTGCTTGGTGGAAGGGCTATCTAGGGAGGCAAATGTCAAGAGAACAAGGTGTCGTATTTCAATTTGTTTGATTTAAAGGGAATAGCCAAAATTCCATATATATGATAGGATTATATAATTTTTTGTTTTACCCTGTGGACTACAATGATATATAGCAAATGAATTTAGACTTGGTCATGTTAATGTGATCATCTCTTAGATTTGGGGATGTCAGTAAATGTGACCATCTTTTAGATTTAGGGATTTCATAAAGTAATATTTTGACTCAAAAGACAAACTTTTCTTTTGAGAAGATAGATAACTCATGAAGATGCAAAACTACTACTTGGTTCGTAAGATTCATTTCAACATCAACATATGTTCTTCTGCAGTGCTGAGAGGATTAGATTTGCAGACTGGCGTATTTACCTTTCAACAAATTAAAGCTGCCACTAACAACTTTGATGCTGCAAACAAGATTGGGGAGGGTGGGTTTGGATCTGTTTACAAGGTATGTAGCAATTTAATTCTTCACCTTTTGTACTTGAAAAAACAAATTATCAACTCGACACGCTTTTTTTTTCTGTTTTATTTGTGGGGTTATGACAATGGGAGATGAGCTTAAGTTACATGGACTCAGATGGAGTCCGACACGGATACTTCTCAATTTTGTCACTTTGTTACACTAAAATAAAATCTTCAGCACCCATACCCTTTGACCTAGTCGAGTGTTGGACACGAGTACTTTAAGTTTATGGCAATGTGAAGAGTCAATGTAACATAGGAGATGAGCATCACTCAAAAGGTTTGTCACAATTACATTTCCCTTACATTGCAGGGTATATTATTGGATGGTACTATAATTGCTGTTAAGCAACTTTCTAACAGATCAAATCAAGGGACCCGTGAATTTGTGAATGAAATAGGCATGATATCTAGTTTACGACACCCAAATCTAGTAAGATTGCATGGATGTTGTGCTGAACGTAAGCAATTACTACTAGTGTATGAGTTCATGGAGAACAACAGCCTCGCACAGGCTCTGTTTGGTAAGTTCAGTTTTTACTTCCCCATGTATATTATGCTACTTAAACTAAGTGGGACTGATGATCATCCACAAGAAATATTATTCTTCTTTCTATTATTTTTCCCTTGAATCCTGAGCCAGAATCTTCAGACTCTTCCATTTATTTGTATATCAATGTCACTTGCAGGTCCAGAGGAATCACGATTGTTTTTGGACTGGCCTACCAGACAAAAAATTTGTATTGGCATAGCCAGAGGCCTGGCTTTCCTTCATGAGGAATCAATTCTGAAAATTGTTCATAGAGATATCAAAGCTACTAATATACTTCTTGATAGCAACCTCAACCCAAAGATCTCGGACTTTGGTTTGGCCAAGCTTGACGAAGAGGAGAACACTCATATTAGCACTAGAGTTGCGGGAACTATGTGAGCTCTTTTTTTCCCTATTCTATTCAAAAATATTTTTTACTTTACATATTCCTTTCTTTTTTACCCTTTTTAGAAGCTAGTGAAGAATTAGCCAATTTTTTTTGTTTTAATGAAATCACGGGTGTCCAAAACTCTTAGACAATTCCACTAATCCCATGGGTACATGTACCCCACAAGAACCTTGCACCAGGAAAATTCAAGCAATAAGCTTGTGTGGGTATCCCGTGGTTTTTCATGATTATGTGGGACTTGAGGTACACAAAAGATCATCTGGACGAGTAGAAGTGTGAAATCACAATTTTCATTTGTAATATTATTTTGCAGAGGGTACATGGCACCAGAATATGCATTATGGGGTTATTTAACAGAGAAAGCAGATGTGTACAGTTTTGGGGTTGTTGCACTTGAAATTGTTGCTGGAAAAAACAACATGAAATATCGTCCAAACGAAAATTATGTTTGTCTTCTTGATTGGGTAAGACTATATTACTTCTTTGCATGCCTTTTGAGTACTTTATGCTTAAATTTTCTTTCTTCAATTACCGAATTGTTTCAGGCTCCTGTTATACTACAAAATGGAAGTCTTATATACAACTTATAAATAATTGTTTCAGGCTCTTGTTATACAACAAAATGGAAATTTGATGGAGCTTGTGGATCCAAGGTTGGGTTCCAATTTCAACAAGGAAGAGGCAATGAGAATGATTAGAGTAGCTCTATTATGCACTAATCCATCTCCGGCACTTAGGCCAATCATGTCTTCTGTAGTAAGCATGCTTAAAGGCGATATCAACATTCAAGAGTTAAACCCGAATTCAGGTATCTATGGCGACGATTTCTTCAAGTTTCAAGCCCTCAGAGACAAGTATAACGAGCAGGAAATGAGCAGCTCAAGTCAATGTGAGACCTCCATGCTTTATTCTAATGAAATAAACAATGGCTCCTCCACCACATCTGCCCATGACTTGTATTCAGTCAAACTTTAGTCTTATTAGCAAGTAATATTGATATATATTCTCTGTTAGCCAATTGGCCTCTGTGGTTGGAATTCTTGGGATATAAATGTAAAATACTCTGTACAAAAATAATTTTGAAAAAATATAGCTATAAAAATCTGGTGTTCGCAGCATTGCTTCCTACTATGTGCATTCATTCGAACACAGTTTTTTTTTCCACAAGTCTTTGCATTTTCTTTTTTTAATTTACTTACCAAAAAATTTCAAATAATATATATGCTTAATAAAAAAATTAATTTAGAAAACTCGTGCCTTTTTATATCCTAAAGAAGGAGTGTTTATGTTATAGATTTCCCCCCCCCCCCACCCCCACCCCCACCCCCACCCCCACCCCCACCCCAATAATCAAGCACTTTTCAGAATTCATTTAGCTCATTTACAAAATCAAAACTCATTTTGACAATTATCGTTAATCAATGTTAATAATTAATACAGTAAATTATTTAAAATATATTATGATGTATAAAATTGTTATTTTAAAAATTACAATAAAATCATATCACAATTTTAACTTTAGTATTTCACAAATTAATTACAAGAAAATTCAATTCAAATTAGACTCTTTTTATAGTAAGGAGGGAGTAATAAACAACACATTTTCAGCTTATATTTTAAAATATACTATAAGTACAAGCTACTTGTGACACTCTTTTATTTTATTTTATCTTTTCATTTTTCAATTCCTATTTTCATTAGATATATACTGACTGTGTATACATATGCATGTAGCTATTGTCAGTATGTAAACATGTAAGTATGTGTATATATATGTATATTATTTATATGTATGTGTGTGTGTGTGTGTTTGTGTATATACTCATTGAATCAGTCTGCGATTTCAGTGGAGATTTGTATGGCATTCCGACAAGTACACAGGTGAACATTTAGTTAGTTTGAATTGAAAAACTGTTGTGTTTAATTTATTTTTTCACATCATTTTAGGGTTCAATTTATTCTTTATACCCAATAACATTGACATTTACAAAGGGATAAATCAACTTTTGGTACTTGTACTGGGACACGACTTATAATTTGGTACCCGAAATGAAAAAAGTTGCAAATTGATGATTGTACTCGAAAAATGTTACAATCCGTTAAACATTAGGGACACGACTTACAGTTTAGTACCCGGAGTGAAAAAAGTTACAAAATGGTGATTGTACTCGAAAAATGTTGAAATTTGGTGCTTGTACTTTCTAATTTTTAAATAATCGTTAAAATTGATCCAACGGGAGAGACAAACATACAGAGAGAGAAGCGAAGTCGACGCGAAGAAGATCCTCGATGTTTTGTTCCATCTTTCCTTGCCTCCCACATTCGCACCATTGCTCTACAGTGGCACCGACTTGGGAATTCTGGTGTAATCCATTCATTTTTATTGCATGAACTACAATTTTCTTCCCTGATTTTATTTACGATTCCACTCCAAGACTAGCTCATCTTTTCAATTAAACACTGAAAATCCTTTAATAAATATATGGGAACCAGTAATCAATGGAGAATCGAGACAAGAAGAATGAGAGAAGAAGAAGGACAGAAAAAGAGAACCCTAATTTTCAAACAGAATAAAGATGAAACCCTACTGTGTTAATAAAGTGTAATATTTTTTTAGTACAATCACCAATTTGTAATTTTTTTTCACTTCGGATACCAAATTGTAAGTCGTGTACTTAATGTTTAACGGAGTGTAACATTTTTCGAGTACAATCATCAGTTTGTAACTTTTTTCACTCTGGGTATCAAATTGTAAGTCGTATCCCAATACAGAAACCAAAAATTGATTTATCCCCATTTACAAACACAACTCTCAAATGGTCCCTGCTGCTTGACTTTTAAACTCTTTTTTTTCTTTGTTTTTCAGTGAACCAGTTTATAGAATTAATTGTAGGAGTACCCAAATTTGTGAATGTTGTGACGCCTCCAAAATAGGTATACATCACCCATCTTGAGTCGCCAAATATATGGTACAAAATTCAAAAACAACTAAATTATACAACAGTCGTGTAAAGTACGCCAAAATACATGCTGTGAGTTTTAATACAAATATTATCTTCTAGACAATATCTACTCTCAGAAAAAGTTCCCAATACATTTATTGTCACACTATTTAACAGAATAGTGAGGATTACTAGCTAACACTATCATCCAGAATATCACTCCGTTCCCCGACTCGTCCCAACTACGTTCTCATTTCCTGAAGAGAACAGTGAAAGAAAGGGTGAGCTCAACTAGCCCAGTAAAAAATATTATGACTAAGATAATGCAGAATAAATTATCATTAGTCCTCAACAATGTTAAACTGATAAAATACAATAGACATCAAGTTTAACTGCAGCGGAACAAGCAATCCATCAAAAGAGTCAAGTAGAAAATAAAATATACTATCTTTTATGTTTTAAAAGGTTTTTCATCACTTTTATCGCTGGGACTCAGCAAAATAAATAATCTACATCATCCCTGCACTACGGCCAATGATATTCATTAGGTTCACGACCACAAATTTCATGCACTACGGGTGTAAGACCCCAAATAATTAATAAATGAAATTTAATTTCCTTTAATTATTATTTTGAATAGTAAGGGTTGATTTGAATAATGTGGATAGTTATGGGTAAAATACGCAAACATTTCAAAATAAGCAAGTGGTTATAAAATATTCATTGTTGTCGGGGAATATTCGTTTGGTCGTGGAATATTCGTACTGTCGGGGAATATTCGTACGACGGCGCAGCCATGTGTGGGCCCCATAACGGAAAGCGATTGGAGGAAGAAAACGACAAATATAAGCTGTTTAAAAATAACGGCGTAGTTGTTACCGTTTACACTGTTGGAATACCCGGTGATTAAAATACAGTAATACGCGTTGTTGCACAGTAGCACATGGTATTGCACAGTATTTTGAATTATTGATCCTTACGTAAGAAGGCACTACTCAATAATTGCTACAGGAGTTACTGTTCATTACTTTATTGATTCAATAATTGCTGCGTTGATATTTATATTATTATTGTTTCAATAATTGTCATTGCACAGTATTTTCAATTATCAGATCAATAATTCATATTATTTGAATAATATTATCAGATAACATTATTGGCAATGTCTAGAAAGTTCTGTCAAGGAGAGGTTTGGTCATCTAATTGCGCGCCAGTAAGGAGAAATCCTTATTGGAAAGCCCCCTCTATCCTGTGAACGGCCTGGTTGTCGGTACTGTGATTCGGTAATATTATTTTTAATAATTAATTATTGATTATTATGATAAAGAAAATATTTATTTTATGTGGATATAGATGGAGAAAATTTTTAATGTGACAATTGTTGAAAATTAATATTTTATCTTTTTCTGATAAAATAATATATTATTTTAATAATATATTAACGATGATATTTTTACAATGAATGTGGGATATATGAGTATATGAGGAGGTAGAGTATTTTTGTGGTATTAAATATTTAACACATGTTTTGTGTGTCGGTGGACATAATTTTTGACCGAAAATTGAGTATAGACTGTAAAATCGCCCGTTTGTGGATTTCGGTCAATTTCTGTTTGGAATTTGGAAAAATTTTCTTCTGCAAAGTTGTAGAGAATGGAATTTCCCATGGAAAGTCGCGAGTTTCGAATTTTTCTGATAAACAGGCTATTTTCTATGAATTATTGAAGTTACGGAAAATAAAATGATTTTTTTATTAATTATGGTGGGACCCACTTTTTGGTTGGTAAAATACACACATGGGCTGCCATAGGAATTCAGAAATGGCAGGCTTGAATTATCAACAAAGCATGCGTAGAGATTAATATGATTAATATTATTATTTTATTAATTTAGTCTCCTTTGGCGTTCTAGCATTTTCCTATAAATAGGTGCTTAAGTTAGAATTGAAAATCACACCAGAAACAAAGTTTTCTCTCTTTCTCTCTCTATATTATCGAGCGTATTCTTGTGAGTATACTTTGAGTGTTGCTATACGGTCCGAGTTTCTGTCAGCACTATACCGAAATTCAGTCAGAAGTACAGTTATTTTGAGGTAAGTGATGTTATTTTTTTCTAAAATGATATTTTTTTTCTTCAATATCATTATGCCGAAATATTGGTGAACGTTTTTATCAAATTTGGAACTTTTGTGCCGGAGTTACTATTCACGTATACGGTACTATTCACGTATACGGCACTATTCACGAATACGGCACTATTCACGGAAAAATTATTTTTTTCTCTTTTCGTCCAAAATATCTATTGTGGATACTAGCTTTGATTGTATCCATGTTTTGATCATTCTTGAATTTTACACCACTATGATTATTTTTGAGGTATTTTTGGACATGGATAAAACAAAGTACGAATCCTTAATCCTTAATCCTTGTCATTTTGTTTCACTGGATTCGTTTCTTTAAAAATATTTTTTTATCATCTTCAGTCTTAAAGGATGTTATTATTGAATATCTTTGGCCTGTAGTGCAAAGATGAATGATTTCTGATGAATATCTTTGGCCCGTAGTGCAAAGATGAACAGGTGTTTAGATGAACATGACCAACAGATGAATATCCTTGGCCTGTAGTGCAAGGATACATATATGATTCAAGATGTGTATTGATTGATGTTACAGGGATAAAAATACTGTTGATGGACTGTTAAATTCATAGACATTAGTAGATTTCATCCTCTACGTAACTTTTCTATGAATTAATATTTTCCACTGCGAATATTGATTTAAAACTTGTTGTCTATTGTATTCTATCAGATTTTTCCCTGTTGAAGACTAACGATAATTTGTTGTATATTATCTTGGTCATAATATTCTTTACTGAGCTAGTTGAGCTCACCCTTTTCCTTTTTGTTCTATTTTTCTTCTCAGGAGACGAGAATATAGCGAGTACGAGTCGGGGTATGAATTGATGGTCCTTGAGAGAGTTGTTTAGTAGTCCTCACCATTTTTGTAAAATAATATATCAATAATTGTATTGAGGACATAGTTGGGTATGTATATTGTCTAGATGACAATGTTTGTATTCAAACTCACAGTTTATGGGTTGTAAAAGTTGTGGTTGTTTCTGTACCATGTATTTGGCGACTCAAAATGGGTTGGATGGAATGGACCTATTTTGGGGGCGTCACAGTTGGTATCAGAGCTTAGGGATATGATCTCTGGCGGAGATCGGGGAATAGAACTAGGAGGGGAGAGACGAGTAAATCCTTCGCTAGTTTGTCCTACCTAAGCTTATGTGTTAGTTGGTCAGTATATAGGGATATTATGTGACATGTGATTTGCTTAATTAACCCTTGTTTTATGGCAGTATTTAAGAATGGCAACCGAGAATGTGAACAATGGAGTTAATGAGACCGTGGAGATGCCTGTACTTACCAACAAGGAGAACGTGCAACAGGCTGGTAATGTTCCTCCTGTGAACAACACCACTGATCAGACGATGAACGACGCAATGTTTAGAAGCTTTTTGCAGTTCATGCAAAATCAGACGAGGGAGACTCGTGTTCAAAATACAGGAGGAAATGATAACAATTCACGGGTTGTCACTGCCAAGCAGTTCAAAGAGCTGGGACCACCAGAATTTAAGGGAAAGCCAGACCCGATCATGGCGGAGACATGGGTCAAACAAATTACAAAGATATTCGATGTCTTGGGATGCACGGAGGAACAGAAGGTTCCATTCGCCACCTTTATGTTCCGTGGCGAGGCAGACTACTGGTGGGAGTCTGTGAAGCGTACCCATCCAGCCGCACTCAGTATGTCTTGGGAGATGTTTCAGAAACTATTTAATGACAAATACTTTCCTGAAAGTGTTCGTCATATGAAGGAAGTGGAGTTCATCAGATTAGAACAAAATAACATGACGGTGTCTCAGTACGAGGCAAAGTTTGCAGAGTTATCCAGGTTTGCACCTCATTTGGTGGAGAATGAGGAACGTATGACGCGGATGTTTCTGAGAGGTTTGAAACCCGGCATACGACAATATCTCATCTCTCATAAATTTTTCTCTCTATTCAGATGTTGTTAACAGGGCTCAATTGTTGGAGCGAGATAACGAGTACGGTCAACCGAGGTACCACAATCAGGATCATACCGGAGATAGCAGTCAACAAAATAACGATAACCAGTGGAGAAAGAAAAAGACGGACAAAAATGGTAACCACTTTGGTGGTAATCATGGCCATGAAAATAGGAGAAGCGAGTCAGGAGGAGATTTTAAAAAGAGGAGATTAAACAACGACCATGTGAAGACGATAGTGCCGGCAGCAACTGGTTCTAAGGGAGGAGAAAGACCACCGGTTATATGCTATAAGTGCGGGAAAGAGGGACATATCAGTCCAAATTGCCCACAACAGTTCAAGGTATGTTATAATTGTGGAAAGGAAGGACATATCGCTCGAGATTGTACGGTAGCGAAACCTAGTTCAGCGGGGACGGTGACTCAAAAGACTGTCCCAGAAAAGCCAAAGTCAATGGTTCCTGGAAGAGCGTTTGTTGTGACTGGTCAACATGCGAGGAACCCAAACGAGGTGATCACGGGTAAGCTATTTATAAATTCTTGCGAAGTTTATACCTTACTTGATACCGGTGCTACCCATTCATTTATCTCTCCTGCTTGCGCTCAACGTTTAAACTTGACTCCGGAGAAATTAGACTTTGACCTATCTGTGGAAACTCCGTTAGGAGAAACTATTATCACATCCACTGTTTATAAATCTTGTTTGATTCAAGTTGGCACCATCACCTTACCTGTTGACCTTATCTCTTTAAAGATACTTGCTTTTGATGTGATTTTAGGGATTGATTGGTTAACTACTCATCATGCCGAAATTGATTGTTTTCGTAAGGTTGTTAGTTTTCATATTCCTAATCAACCTGTTGTTCGAATTCAGGCAACTAAACCATTAAAATCAATCACTGTCATATCTAATCATAAAGCTATTCGTTTATTAAAAAACGGATGTCAAGCTTTCTTAGCCCATGTTATGGATTTGAATAAAGACACGTCAAAATTGAATAATATTCCTGTTGTTATTGACTTTCCTGACGTATTTCCTGAAGAACTTCTCGGTCTACCCCCAGAACGTGAAGTTGAATTCTTTATTGATCTTGAACCTGGTACAAAGCCCATTTCTAAAACCCCATATCGAATGGCTCCTATTGAACTTCAGGAGTTAAAAGTCCAACTACAGGAGTTATTGGACATCGGTTTCATTCGTCCTAGTACATCTCCTTGGGGTGCTCCTGTTTTATTCGTAAAGAAGAAAGACGGGAGTATGCGACTTTGTATTGACTATCGGGAATTGAACCATGTCACCATTAAGAATAGGTATCCTCTACCTCGTATTGATGACTTGTTTGACCAGTTGCAAGGAGCACAATTCTTTTCAAAAATCGATCTTCGTTCTGGATATCATCAGCTGAAAATTAGAACTGAGGATATTCCAAAGACTGCCTTCAGAACTCGGTATGGGCATTATGAATTCTTAGTCATGTCTTTTGGATTGACTAATGCTCCTGCTGCTTTCATGGATATGATGAACCGAGTATTCAAGGATTATTTGGATCAATTCGTTGTTGTCTTTATTGATGACATCCTCATATATTTCAAAAGCCGTGAAGATCATGAACACCATTTGAAGCTGGTACTCCAAAGGCTTCGTGAAAACATGTTATATGCTAAGTTGAAGAAATGCGAGTTCTGGCTTGAGGAAGTAGCATTCCTTGGGCACGTGGTGTCAAAAAATGGAGTATCTGTTGACCCGACGAAGATTGAAGCAATACAAAGTTGGGAGCAACCGAAGTCGGTCACTGAAGTACGTAGCTTTTTGGGCTTAGCTGGTTATTATCGGAGATTCGTGGAAGGGTTTTCTCGAATTGCTACTCCATTAACTCAGCTAACTCGGAAGGATACAAAATTCGTATGGAGCGAGGAATGCGAGAAGAGTTTCCAAGAGCTTAAGAGGAGACTTATTTCGGCACCTGTTCTAACAATACCATCTGGTTCGGATGGATTTGTTATCTACAGCGATGCTTCCGGCAAAGGGTTAGGATGTGTTCTCATGCAACGTGGGAAAGTCATAGCCTATGCCTCGCGACAACTTAAAGAGTATGAGAGGAATTATCCTACTCATGATCTAGAGTTGGCAGCAGTCGTTTTCGCGCTAAAGATCTGGAGGCACTATCTATACGGGGAGAAAGTGGAGATATATTCAGATCATAAAAGCCTCAAATATTTCTTCACGCAGAAAGAACTCAACATGCGGCAACGACGTTGGCTCGAGTTGTTGAAAGATTACGACCACACTATTCAATACCATCCTGGAAAAGCGAACGTGGTAGCTGACGCATTGAGTAGAAGATCATATGCAGGAATGAGTGTAATGATGTCAAGTATACGCATAGAGCCAACTTTAATAGAAAAAGTTAAGGTTGCTCAAGCCACCGATCCGGAGTTGATGCATATGAAGACGAAAGTACAGGAAGGTGCCATTCCAGAAGCGAGAATTGATGAAGAAGGAATACTTCGAGTCCACTCCAGACTTTGTGTTCCTAACGATTCTGATTTAAAGTACAAGATCATGATGGAGGCACACAATACACCGTTTGCAATTCATCCTGGAAGTACCAAAATGTATCGTGACCTTCGACATACATTTTGGTGGAACAATATGAAAAGAGAGATTGCAAAGTTTATTTCAACGTGTTTAACTTGTCAACGTGTAAAGGCGGAGCATCAAGTGCCAAAGGGTCCATTGCAATCACTTGAGATTCCGAAATGGAAGTGGGAACACATTACTATGGATTTCGTTACGGGCCTTCCTACGGTTTCTCAAGGCATCAATGCTATTTGGGTTATTGTTGATAGATTAACCAAGTCTGCTCATTTCTTGCCGATACGGGAGACTTATTCCCTTGAACGTCTTGCTCAAATGTACGTAAATGAGATTGTAAGATTGCATGGCATGCCAGTATCCATAGTTTCGGATCGTGACCCAAGATTTACTTCAAGATTTTGGGTTAGCTTGCAAAAAGCTATGGGTACGGAGTTACGATTCAGTTCGGCATACCATCCTCAAACGGACGGACAATCAGAGAGGACTATTCAAACTCTTGAAGATTTATTAAGACTCTGTGTCCTAGACTTCAAGGGCAGTTGGGATAAATATTTACCATTGGTGGAATTCTCCTACAACAACAGTTATCAGGCAAGCATTGGTGTGGCCCCATTTGAAGCATTGTATGGACGAAAGTGTCGCTCTCCAGTATGTTGGGACGAGGTGGGTGAAGCAACATTGTTGGGACCCGAGTTAGTACGTATGACTACGGAGAAGATCCAAACGATTCGACAACGTATACAAACGGCACAAGATCGACAAAAGAGTTATGCGGATCTTCATCGAAAGGACGTAGAATTTAGTGTTGGGGATCATGTATTGTTGCGTGTTGCCCCATGGAAGGGAGTTACAAGATTCGGGAAGAGAGGAAAGCTTAATCCACGATTTATTGGTCCGTTTCAAATTCTTGATCGAGTAGGTAATGTAGCCTATAGACTCGCGTTACCTCCAAGTATGTCTCGTGTTCATAATGTTTTTCATATATCTGTGCTTCGTAAATATGTGAAAGACCCAAACCACGTCATTGAGTTAGAACCGGACGAGATAACCGAAGATTTAACGTATGAGGAGGTACCTGTCAAGATTTTGGATAGGAAGGAGCATGTCCTACGCACGAAGGTAATACCACAAGTTAAAGTATTGTGGAGGAATCATGCTATAGAGGAAATGACCTGGGAGTTGGAAACGGAAATGAAAGCAAGGTATCCTCACCTTTTCGAAACACCAGGTACGTATGTCAATTTCGAGGACGAAATTTCATAAGGAGGGGAGGTTGTAAGACCCCAAATAATTAATAAATGAAATTTAATTTCCTTTAATTATTATTTTGAATAGTAAGGGTTGATTTGAATAATGTGGATAGTTATGGGTAAAATACGCAAACATTTCAAAATAAGCAAGTGGTTATAAAATATTCATTGTTGTCGGGGAATATTCGTTTGGTCGTGGAATATTCGTACTGTCGGGGAATATTCGTACGACGGCGCAGCCATGTGTGGGCCCCATAACGGAAAGCGATTGGAGGAAGAAAACGACAAATATAAGCTGTTTAAAAATAACGGCGTAGTTGTTACCGTTTACACTGTTGGAATACCCGGTGATTAAAATACAGTAATACGCGTTGTTGCACAGTAACACATGGTATTGCACAGTATTTTGAATTATTGATCCTTACGTAAGAAGGCACTACTCAATAATTGCTACAGGAGTTACTGTTCATTACTTTATTGATTCAATAATTGCTGCGTTGATATTTATATTATTATTGTTTCAATAATTGTCATTGCACAGTATTTTCAATTATCAGATCAATAATTCATATTATTTGAATAATATTATCAGATAACATTATTGGCAATGTCTAGAAAGTTCTGTCAAGGAGAGGTTTGGTCATCTAATTGCGCGCCAGTAAGGAGAAATCCTTATTGGAAAGCCCCCTCTATCCTGGGAACGGCCTGGTTGTCGGTACTGTGATTCGGTAATATTATTTTTAATAATTAATTATTGATTATTATGATAAAGAAAATATTTATTTTATGTGGATATAGATGGAGAAAATTTTTAATGTGACAATTGTTGAAAATTAATATTTTATCTTTTTCTGATAAAATAATATATTATTTTAATAATATATTAACGATGATATTTTTACAATGAATGTGGGATATATGAGTATATGAGGAGGTAGAGTATTTTTGTGGTATTAAATATTTAACACATGTTTTGTGTGTCGGTGGACATAATTTTTGACCGAAAATTGAGTATAGACTGTAAAATCGCCCGTTTGTGGATTTCGGTCAATTTCTGTTTGGAATTTGGAAAAATTTTCTTCTGCAAAGTTGTAGAGAATGGAATTTCCCATGGAAAGTCGCGAGTTTCGAATTTTTCTGATAAACAGGCTATTTTCTATGAATTATTGAAGTTACGGAAAATAAAATGATTTTTTTATTAATTATGGTGGGACCCACTTTTTGGTTGGTAAAATACACACATGGGCTGCCATAGGAATTCAGAAATGGCAGGCTTGAATTATCAACAAAGCATGCGTAGAGATTAATATGATTAATATTATTATTTTATTAATTTAGTCTCCTTTGGCGTTCTAGCATTTTCCTATAAATAGGTGCTTAAGTTAGAATTGAAAATCACACCAGAAACAAAGTTTTCTCTCTTTCTCTCTCTATATTATCGAGCGTATTCTTGTGAGTATACTTTGAGTGTTGCTATACGGTCCGAGTTTCTGTCAGCACTATACCGAAATTCAGTCAGAAGTACAGTTATTTTGAGGTAAGTGATGTTATTTTTTTCTAAAATGATATTTTTTTTCTTCAATATCATTATGCCGAAATATTGGTGAACGTTTTTATCAAATTTGGAACTTTTGTGCCGGAGTTACTATTCACGTATACGGTACTATTCACGTATACGGCACTATTCACGAATACGGCACTATTCACGGAAAAATTATTTTTTTCTCTTTTCGTCCAAAATATCTATTGTGGATACTAGCTTTGATTGTATCCATGTTTTGATCATTCTTGAATTTTACACCACTATGATTATTTTTGAGGTATTTTTGGACATGGATAAAACAAAGTACGAATCCTTAATCCTTAATCCTTGTCATTTTATTTCACTGGATTCGTTTCTTTAAAAATATTTTTTTATCATCTTCAGTCTTAAAGGATGTTATTATTGAATATCTTTGGCCTGTAGTGCAAAGATGAATGATTTCTGATGAATATCTTTGGCCCGTAGTGCAAAGATGAACAGGTGTTTAGATGAACATGACCAACAGATGAATATCCTTGGCCTGTAGTGCAAGGATAAATATATGATTCAAGATGTGTATTGATTGATGTTACAGGGATAAAAATACTGTTGATGGACTGTTAAATTCATAGACATTAGTAGATTTCATCCTCTACGTAACTCTTCTATGAATTAATATTTTCCGCTGCGAATATTGATTTAAAACTTGTTGTCTATTGTATTCTATCAGATTTTTCCCTGTTGAAGACTAACGATAATTTGTTGTATATTATCTTGGTCATAATATTCTTTACTGAGCTAGTTGAGCTCACCCTTTTCCTTTTTGTTCTATTTTTCTTCTCAGGAGACGAGAATATAGCGAGTACGAGTCGGGGTATGAATTGATGGTCCTTGAGAGAGTTGTTTAGTAGTCCTCACCATTTTTGTAAAATAATATATCAATAATTGTATTGAGGACATAGTTGGGTATGTATATTGTCTAGATGACAATGTTTGTATTCAAACTCACAGTTTATGGGTTGTAAAAGTTGTGGTTGTTTCTGTACCATGTATTTGGCGACTCAAAATGGGTTGGATGGAATGGACCTATTTTGGGGGCGTCACAACGGGCCAAGGATATTTGTGTATTCATCAATGGTCATGATCATGCCAACAACTGTCCAACAATGCACTACGGGCCAATGAGGACTTTTATCACATCTTTTGTAATATTACGGTCATGATTACACCGAATAATCTCTGGTCATAATCATACCAAGTCCATCTATGCACTACAGGCCACAGATGACTTTCAAAAAAATATAAACATGAGGATGATGACAATGATATAAGAGTTCAATAAAACAAGTTCACGAATTAATTTATTCAGGAACTAATAACGTCCAAATTGTCAACATGATACTGCTTTGTAGAGTGAAATTCAAGAATGCTCAGAAGAATATTTTCATGAAAAATACTGGATGAAGCGCAAATATCAAGGATATTCCACTAATATCATGGAATATAGAAGTCAAAATTTTAACCAACTGAGTATAATAACGAATGAAATAACAAAAGAAATCACCATGCATGCGGTACTTCACATAGACAGTTTATTCTAACATAATAATAATAACGGAATCAGGTCAGGTGAAATTCACACCGACAGGATGTCCCAACAGAATAATAAATGCGGAATAATAAATAATGGAACCAGGTCCGACATAAAACACACAGACATGATATTCCAACAGAATAATAACAAAGACGGAACCAGGTCCGGTGTAAAACACACAAACATGATATTTCAACAGAATAATAACAAAGACAGAACCAGGTCCGGTGTAAAACACACAGACAGGATGTTCCAACAGAATAATAAAGACAGAATAATAGAAGAATGTCACCAAGTATTGGGTAGCCCGCGTATACAGGTTATTCCAACAAAATAATAAGAAATGGAATAACAGAAGTTCTCTTCATGAATATAAAAGAATAATATCCCTTAACGTAAAAGAAACTGAATATAAGAGTAGTTAAGTAGCAGAATACTTTTCTTCTTTCTCTCTACAGCTTATCTCTCTAGAGTTTCAGTGAATTCGTAAGAAAATAATGAAGGAATGAGCTTCTATTTATAGAAAAATGGAATGCATAGTAACTAACTCATGAACGGTCCAGATTGATTTATTTTAATCCGACGGTCCATATTTAAAGCAAAATCTTTTAAATAAAATATAATATATTCTATTTATAATTATATAATAAAACAAAATATAATATAAATATATATATATATAATCACATGGTATTTAAAAAACACCACCACCCGTAGAAAATTTTCAAGATTCCCCCCACCCATTTTCTTTCTTTCAACGTGGGTCCTATGTGTCCCCCTCCCCCCAACATCTCTTAATCACAAGTGGTCCCATTATAAATATATTGAATAACTTTCTACCGATTATTTTAAAAAATGGGTAAATAGGGATCCGTAAAATAAGCAAAACTTCATAAAAATCACCTTAATAATTTTAACAATATTTATCATCTTTATTGCAATTCACAATATTAATCGACCAGGTCATTCCCAGGAAAGAGGGTGCTTTCCAATAAAGATTTCTCCCTATTGGCGCGCAATTAGGTGACCAAGCCTCTCCTTGACAGAACTTCTAGACATCGTTAATATTGCAAATAATAATATTAATAAATTTGTCGTCTAAATTATTGATTTTAACAATATATAAAATATCGACAATAATTGAATCAAATAACGTGAGATATTATGCAACAATTACTATAGCAATAATTGAACAAAACTGAATGACTTCTCACGTAAGCATCAATAATCAATACCGTGTGCTACTATGCAACCACGCGTATTACTGTACTTTTACTACCGAGTAGTTCAACAGTATCAACGGTAAAACTTCCGCCGTTATTTTCATAAAAGTATTTTTATCGTTTTCTCAATCCAACAATAATTCTGTTGTGGGGTCCACCAATGATTGCGCCGTTGTACGAATATTCCCTGCTAAAACGAATATTTTTCGACCAATCGAATATAATATAACAACTTGCATACTTTGTAGAATTTATAAATATTACCCACAACTATAACATTATATTAAATTTATTCCATAATATTCAAAAATGATAATTATAGAAAATTCATCTTTATTCAAAAAGTCGGAGTCTTACAAATGTAGGACTTGATAAAGGTGTGTTTTGAAAATTTGATTTGGATTCTCAACCACGGCCAATAGTTGGTGGCAACTTTATGTCGTACATGCTATTCAAGAAGTATTTTTGAGTTTCGGCCCAAATATAGGCGTGGTGGGATTCCTCCACACCAAAAAAGTAATACTCCCTCTCGGCTCCATATTATAAGATTATAATTGACTTTTTGAATAACTTGACATATTTTGAAAATCAAAATTGACATATATTCCTATACTTTTAATTAATACAATGACAGTCCATGTATGGACCTGATAAGTTTCCCCGTGTTGAGAAGCGGCAGTATTTTACTTAATCATATGTTTGTCCTATAATGAATCCAAGCAATATAGGAGCAATTGTAAAATCCTCCCTAATGATTCCTTTGTTACAAATACAATACTAAAAAGTTACATCTTGGATAAACTTTTGTGGTAGTTATTGGCAGAAGTTCCTATGAAAATCACGAAGAAGATAACATGGTGGAACAGTAGGCACTTAAAGAAGAAACTAAGATAAATATTATTTGTGGAATATATCAAACTGCTAGTCTATTCTCCCCCCGGCCCCTCAAAATTTGGAAGGTTATCACGAATTCAAGTGTCAATTAATGGCAGCTCATGCTCATATCAAGTTGAAAATAATCTTCTTTTGTCTGATGTGTAGACATCAATTATGGGTCATCATGTTCCTACGTACATTTCACATTCTATTCAACAATTACAGATTCATGCATATAAAAGTTTATAAAGAGGCAGATGACACTATTTTTCTTGGAGCCAAACAAGAATTGCTCTGTATACCAATCCATAGTTATCAACTAGTCCACGACTATTAATAGTCTGGAGTCAAGTCCAACGGAAGACTTGGGGGATGTTGCTTAACAACTTGACATATATATATATATATATATATATATATATATATATATATATATATATATATATATATATATATATATATATAGCTTTCCATGTATTAGCTCAAGGAATTAAGCAAGAGGAGATGGAAACAGCTTTTGATACTTCTAGTTCTCTATTAATTTTCATGCTCGCCTTTACCATACTAGCATGCTTTAAAACAAGTTTCGTTGAAGCACAGGCTGGGCAGCTTCAGCAGGAGGAATGTAAGTGTCCTAACAAAAACTTCATTCAAAAGTCTAGGAATACATGATTTCTGAATACATCCTACGTACATTACTAAGCCCAAGAGATCGAGATGGAGATGGTTGTCTAGAATATGTTTGATATATGGAAATGAGTCCCTTATGTAATACCCTTTTGCCTCTGTTTGGTTCGTGGGGGAGGTAACCGATCTCCTTATCATGTTTACTTGAGGATATATTAATAATGTTCTCCTTAGTTGAAGCATGCTTAATGTGGATAAATTATTATGTGCCCAACTTCTACCAACTGGCTTCTGAAATTACTATGAATTTGATTTATGCAGTGGAAGCACTTAAAGAAATAGGTATTCAATTGGGCAAAAAGGACTGGGATTTCAGTTTGAATCCTTGTGATGGGAACTCAAACAGGAACACACCAAAAATGAGCGAATATTATAATAATTCTGTCATTTGCAAGCCCTACCCTGGTGGAGTATGGCATGTAGAAGAAATGTATGCTTCTTGTCATTAATATATCATTTTGTTGCTTAAATTTTTATGTGCATGATGACTGATAACATCAAATATTTGTGAATTAAGTAATTGCACTGGAGTTGAGGCCTAATTAGCTAAACATCAAATTAGAAGCATTATCTGTCCTTGTTACTAAAATTTTGCATTTCCCTTCTATATCTACTGACTGTGCATGATGAATAAAGTGTTTAGTACAGTAATATGGCAATATGATGAGATTTTGGCCTTGTCTTTTTAGAGTATTTGCACCGCCGATTGCTCTTGGGATTGTTTTATTTCTCTTTAGTATTTGATAATTCGTCAATTCATTCAGATAGTGAAACTGTATCAATTATGAACCTCTTTTATTCCTGTTGAAACAGAGTTCTTAAAGGGCAGGATCTTGATGGTATACTTCCACCATCCTTGGCAAAGTTACCCTACATCAAGAACATGTAAGAAATTAATACTTTCATGTCCGTACGCTTGTTTCTTGACATGTTAATTGGATTTTTATGCTTCCATTAGAAAGACAATACTACCTATTGTTGCAGTGATCTTGCTCGCAACTATCTCCATGGCACTATACCCCCAGAATGGGCATCAACAAAGCTGGAATATTTGTAAGTAATGCGTGCATTGCAACTTCTTTATTAATCATCAATGTTATAGAATTAATAAACAGTGTGAAGATATATATATGTATATATATACACTCCAGGTCTGTCATCGTCAATCGTTTATCAGGAACAATTCCAAAATATTTGGGAGATATTACCACTCTTACATATATGTATGCTCTCTCTCTCTCTCTCTCTGTCACATAAAAACACATACACACGCCCACACACTCAGGGACACACACATACATGCCTTTTATCAATAATTTGAAAAAGATAATCTTTTCAGGAGCCAAGAATACAACTTGCTTAAGGAAGTGTTAAGGCTTAACTTGGATTTTTTTTAATATTCTTCTTGATATTGTAAAGTTTATTAATGTCATGTCTCATCTGTGGCATCATTTTATTTAATCCAGTGCATTCTAAGAGTATATTAAGAATTTAGCTTATGTTTCAGTTCTGCTACCTCTTTTTTAGTGATCTAAACTGAGATTTTCTTACCAGAGCCCTTGAATCAAACCAATTTTCTGGCAGTGTTCCTTCTGAGCTCGGGAAATTACCTAATTTGGAATTTTTGTAAGACCTTGTCATATCCTTGAACCAAATTTGTGCAATTTTATGGACCAACTAAACTGTTTTTATAACTTGGAATTCTAGGATTTTGTCGTCCAATCGATTGACAGGGAGGTTGCCAATGACTTTTGCTGGGCTAACAAAATTAAAAGATTTGTAAGCTTGTCAGTAGAATAATTATGAGTTAATCATTATTGTTTATCATACTATTAATTAATTAAGCACCATACATTTTCTTGCAACATGCAGTAGGATCAGTGACAACAACTTCTCTGGACCAATACCTGAATTTATACAGAACTGGAACCAACTTGGAAGACTGTAAGATCATTAGCCATCCTAATTAAAGTACCTTTTAAAATTTTGGTATAATACACTTCCTTCCTTCTATAATTATTAAATTAATTTTGTCAATGAAGAGAAATAGGTGCAAGTGGGCTGGAGGGACCAATTCCGTCAAATATATCTCTTCTCGACAAGTTAACCGACTTGTGAGTGTAGAACCAATTAAATGTATCAAGTGTTTTGGCTGATTTTGTTATTTTTTTGTTTCATTATCTACCTAATTAGAGAGTTTTATGTTTTAAGTGATTAACACAACACATGCTCTTTTATTTTCACAGGAGGATTACTGACATAAATGGGCCTATTCAGGGATTTCCTAACTTAAGCAGCAGTACGGGACTAAAAAAATTGTATGGTGAATGATTGTGTAGTATGTCTATTGGCATAAAGGCTTATGAGTCTGATCCTGCATTAATTATTTTGACATACTTCATCCTAAATTCAGGGTACTGAGAAACTGCAACATTTCTGGACAAATCCCTCCATATATCTGGCGACTGGAAGTTATAGGCACGTTGTAAGTAATATTGCATGACAAATCTCAGAGTCAATGTTATGGACTGTTTTACTTGGGTATATCTTACGCAATTCCGTTTGTTTGATCATGTCATCTAATTAATTCATGGTGATTTGGACAGGGATTTAAGCTTTAACAGGTTAGAAGGACAAATTCCATATAGCATCAGCTCTAGAAAAATTAAATTCGTGTAAGTATGATGATGCCTAGATTTAACATTAATTTTTAACTTCCAAGAGTTGTTTGCGAACTAGTTGTTATTACATTTTGTACGTACGTACTGTTTTAAAAACCAGTCCAAGTCTCTATTCAAGTGTGTGTATATATATATATATGAGCAAGATACTAACCACGGCTGCTTTGCATTAAATAGGTTTTTAACGGGCAACATGCTAAGTGGAAATGTGCCTGAAAGAATCATGAAGGATGGAAGTAGCATGTACGTCATTAATTATATATCTAGTCTAGGATGCTTTTTTGTGGTGGGGGTTGAGGCTCATTACTGCATGATATTATCCTTGAAGCTCATGAGTTTTTCCTTGCATTTCAATCACATTTATATTTTACAAGATGCTGACATTCAATTAACTAACTATGATGATTGTGTGCAGTGATCTTTCCTACAATAATTTTACATGGCAAGGCCCGGAGCAGCCCACTTGTCGGCAGAACATGTTAGAATATATAGTAATTCTGTTTGTCATTTCCTTCCTGTATGCTGCTATTCACTACTAAATTGAAAATTTCTATTTTTTTCCATTAGGAATTTAAACATCAACTTGTTCAAGAGCTCTTCTTCAGAGAACACCTTGTGAGTTTCTTTTTCTAATTGCTTGTCTGAAATTTTTATGTTCAAATTTTGTTGCTGAAATGTGAGGGAGAATTTTTCTTCATTAACAGAAAGGGAATTCTTCCTTGTGAGAAAGATTTCATCTGTCCTAAATGTAAGTTTGTTGGTGAATTTAGAAAGTCTTTACATGATCAATCAATCTATTAATTTGTATCATGTGGCGGCAGATGGGTGTTCTTTACATGTTAATAGCGGCGGAGACGATTTAAAGACGAAAGAAATTAGTAATGGAAATGTTGTAGTGTATGAAGGAGATGGAAAAATTGAAGGTGGTGCAGCAACATATTACAGAAGTAAGAATTACTGGGGATTTAGTAGCACTGGAGACTTCATGGACGATAGAAATCATGAAAACAAATATTTTACAGAAACTTTATCTAATTCATCATCAAACATCCCTCAAATGTATACAACAGCACGCCTCTCTCCACTCTCTCTTACTTATTTCTGTTATTGCTTGGAAAACGGGAGTTATGCTGTAAATCTGCATTTCGCCGAAATACAATATACAAATGGCAATACATTTAGCAGTCTTGGGAGGCGGGTATTTGATATTTATATTCAGGTAATTAATTATTTAGTTATGTTGTGAGTAGTAGTTTTTCAAATTACATGAAACTGATCCTCCTCTATTCTATGCATGCATGTTTCAGGAAGAATTAGTTCGAAAGGATTTTAATATTCTAGACGAGGCTCGTGGAGCCCAACGGCCAGTGGTCATACCATTTAATGCAAGTGTGACAAATAATATCTTAGAGATACGATTTTATTGGGCTGGTAAAGGGACTACACACATTCTTAAAAGAAAAGTTTATGGTCCAATTATATCGGCTATTTCGGTTACTTCCAGTAAGTATTTTCTTTTTCTCCATATAGAAATCAAAGGAAATTGCTTTTAATGTGTTTTCAGGTATATATATGACATCAGTGTTGAGTTTTTTGAGTGTCAAGTTGAAGTACAATTTTAGGTTTAGGTTGGGTTTAAGACATATCAGCCTAAGCTTTTGTGTCAAGCTGAGTTTCAACAGGTGTATTGAGTTGGTCTTCCTAGACTCCCTATCAAATTGATATCAAAGCCAGGATCCATGATCCTTGTAGACTCTCAATTAATGGATAGGCCCGGCCAACATGCAGAGCATTGAACAGTTCTTAAGTAATGCTCAAGTCTTGGCGCGTTGTTGAGGTTTTAAGTTCACAACCCAAGTGAGTAGTTTTGATGATGTTGGGATCCGCATGTGAAGGGGGAGATTTGATAAAGTAACATGTGAGTTGACATAGTTCCATATCGGTGTTTGAGTGTGAAGTTGAAGGCATAATATATATATTTGTGCCCGAGACTTATTAGCTTAAGCATTTTGGTCAAGATGGGTTTGAGCAGGTGTATTGAGTCTTATGAATTTATTTATGACTGAGCTACGTACAAAATAATGGTCATATATATATATATATATATATATATATTTGTGCTATGTATTTTGCTGTCTACTAGCATAACTGTTGTAATTTATATAAATCTATATTTGGCCATATTTGCAATATGTCTGTTGCTGTCATCTTCTAGCATAACTTTTATGATTGGACAGAATTTAAAACTTGTAGAACTGGTGGAAAGGAAGAAGAACAACATTGTTTATGTTGTTGTTGGAGTGGTGGCATTATGCGTTATTACTTCAATATTTACCATCCTTTGGCGGAAAGGCTATTTGAAAGAAGGAAAAGGTGAGAGGTGTATCAATTGCTAAATCTAGCCAAAGCAAATAATAAACTCATGAGGATGAATAATTACTACTGAGTTTGTAAGATGCACTCCAACATCTTAAAATATGTTCTTCTGCAGTGCTGAGAGGATTAGATTTTCAGACTGGCGTATTTACCTTTCAACAAATTAGAGCTGCCACTAACAACTTTGATGCTGCAAACAAGATTGGGGAGGGTGGTTTTGGATCTGTTTACAAGGTATATGGCAATTTTTTCCACTTTTTCTTACTCTTTATTTTGGTTTTTGGGGGTTTGGGGGGGGGGGGGGGAAGTTATGTCTCCTGCTTTCTCTATGGGATTATGATAAAGGGACATGAACATCACTCAACAAATTATTTAAAACTGTATTTGCATTACATTGCAGGGTATATTATCATCAAAACTGTATTTTACATTACATTGCAGGGTATATTATTGGATGGTACTATAATTGCTGTTAAGAAACTTTCTTCCAAATCAAATCAAGGGACCCGGGAATTTGTGAATGAAATAGGCATGATATCTGGTTTACGACACCCGAATCTAGTAAGATTGCACGGATGTTGTGCTGAACGTAAGCAATTACTACTAGTGTATGAGTTCATGGAGAACAACAACCTCGCACAGGCTCTTTTTGGTAAATTCAGTGTTTACTTAGACATATATATTATGTAATTTGAATGTGGTTACCAGAAACACTTATGGACTGGTTAAGAGGGTACAAGGACACGGACACTACCTATGGTTAGAACACACAAGACATCTAGTTTTCATACCATGATTCATCACCATAGTACCCGGTAACCCATTTTGAACTTATGGGAATGGTGATCATCAACATGACATTATTTACCAAATTAAACCCAGTACCAACTATTGCTTCTTATTCATCTGCATTCTCTTTCATATTGGTAAATAAATGTCACTTGCAGGTCCAGAGGAATCCCGATTGGATTTGGACTGGCCTACCAGACACAGAATTTGTATTGGCATAGCAAGAGGCCTTTTTTTCCTCCACGAGGAATCAAGTCTGAAAATTGTTCATAGAGATATCAAAGCTACCAATATTCTTCTTGATAGCGACCTCAACCCTAAGATCTCGGACTTTGGTTTGGCCAAGCTTCACGAAGAGGAGAAGACGCATATTAGCACTAGAGTTGCGGGAACTATGTGAGCTCTTTTTCCCCTCTTCTATACAAATAAATTCTTTTTTTTTTCTTCTTTCTTTTTTCTTTTCCTTTACAAAAGCAGTGAATGAAAATTTATCTAGGACTGCTCATATTTTCTATATACTCTTAGAATGAATCTATATACTTGAGATAATTGGTGCTGAAGTTATTCCATACATAATAGTCAACTTGGAAAGTTCATTGACATGAACTGAAAGTCAAATTTCATCCAAGTACAGTATGATTTGCACGAAGCATTTACGTTCATATTTATGTTAATTAGGAGTTGATCAGGTACACAATTAAGAGCTCATATAGCTGTATACGAAGTAAGAAATCAGCTTTTCATGCATTTGCAATATTATTTTTTGCAGAGGGTACATGGCACCAGAATATGCATTATGGGGTTATTTGACAGAGAAAGCAGATGTGTACAGTTTTGGGGTTGTTGCACTTGAAATTGTTGCTGGAAAAAACAACATGAAATATCAACCAAGCAAAAACTATGTTTGTCTTCTTGATATGGTAAGACTACATAATTACTTGTTTGCATGCCTTCGAGTACTACCTAGTTAGTTAGTGCATGTCTTTGAATTCTTAGCCTCCTCCTCCTTTTATAATTGTTTCAGGCCATTGTTATGCAACAAAATGGAAGTTTGCTGGAGTTGGTGGATCCAAGGTTGGGTTCGGAATTCAACAAGGAAGAGGCAATTAGAACGATCAAAGTAGCTCTATTATGCACTAATCCGTCTCCGTCGCTTAGGCCAACCATGTCTTCTGTAATGGGAATGCTTAATGGTGGAATCAGTATTCAGGAGGTAAACATTGATTCAAGTATATATGGTGAAGATTTTTTCAAGTTTCAAGCCCTCAGAGACAAGTACAATGAGATGCAAATTAGGAGTTCAAGTCAATCTGAGACCCTCATTCATACTTCTGATGGCATAAACATTGGCTCTACCTCCACATCTTCCCATGACCTCTAATCAGTCAATCTCTATTCTGGTAGGATGTAATATAGATATGTCAGCTCATTTGGTCTATGAACTTCCATCACAAAACCATGCCTCTAGTCTTTGATTAATATATAATGTAGAAGAACATAATATTTATTTACCCTGTACGTAATTATTTTTAATTGCATGATTATTTTGAATTTTAATATTTTGCGAAATTAAATTCAAAAAGTCGAGGTGTATCTATGATTTGGGAATAAATGAGGTGGTTGAAACTAAAATGTCACTGTCTAGCTAGACAAATCTATCTAATAAAATACAAATGATTTTGAATTTTCAGCTCACTCAATAAATCATCTGGATTGTCCAAAGTTTGAGATAAATCCCACTGTCCATACAGTGCCGGAGGCACGGGACAGATCTAGTCCTTATATATGTAGCATGAACATGAGTAGGATGGATATTTTATCAACTGGATTAACTCACTTCATTAATTATGATTAACATTGAAATTAAGGTAAAAAGACTTTATTAACTAGATTACATTTACATATAATTAATCGTTTGGTATAACTCTTAATTCAATTAGACTGCAATAATAATTTATCAAAGAAAAAGAAAATAATAAAGGCCGCATCTATAATCTTTTTGAAATATATAAACTAAAATTACCGACATATTTAATTTCTCAACAAGGCTTTAGCTAGGTTTCTTCTTGGTCACCCTTTATATAATTTGTAATATGAAAGTTTTACGTTTATAATTTTAAAACAAGTTGTCGTCGGAGTTTGATCATATATGTTTGTTTTACAAATAATAACGTTGTTTTTTCTTGAATATCTTAGAAAAAAAAAGTTGGAAGGAAAAAAAAACTAAAAGGGAAATACACAGGAGTAATGATAGAGACATAACTTATTCTATAACTATTTTATAATTTACTGATGTAGCATACTTCACATCAACATATTAATAAACAAATTAATTATTTCAATATAATCTTCGATCCCATAAAATAAAATATATCACATCAATAAATTATATCTATAACATTATTCAATACACAAAACATATCATGCATGTAGCTGCTTAAATATATCTCAACTAAAAGAAGTCGTAACAAATAAATCCAATCCAAATCGCCAAATTAATCTTGTCCCCATGCATGGATCTTTTCCACGTGGCAACATAATTTTAGCAAATTCAGCCACGTCATCACCCCCACATGTACACGTGTCTCCCACGCAACAACCCAATGCACCTCTCCTCCACTATAAGCTCCTAATGACTTTCCTCACTTCTCGAACTTTAACGACAGCATCACACAAAATTAAATTAACAGCTTTTTAACTAATTAATTAAAAATGTCTTCTAGTGACAAAAATCCGGGTCCGATGCCGGCCGGCGATGGATCAGTGCCGCCGGGGAAGGCAATGACGGTAAAACAGCAAATGCTGGACAAAGGAGCTCAGATTAGTCAGTCCCTGAAGCCCATAAAGCAGATAAAGCAGCATGTTTGTAGCTTCGCTTCATATAGCCATGACATGACTCGCCAAATTGAGACTCACCATTACGTGACTCGGCTCAACCAGGACTTTCTCCAGTCTGCCGTTTACGACTCGGATGACTCCAATGCCCGTCTCATCGGTACCTACCTACCTACCTACCTAAACACACGTGATAATTAATCTTTTTGTCTTTGAAAAATGAGTTTAAATTTAATACACTAATGCGAGCTGTGTTTGAATTATTACACGTCACGTGATTAAAATAAAAATAATTTTGTTAAACAATTTAGTCTGACAAAATTTTTTAATGAAAAAAAAATTATAAACAATTATGCATGCATGGTTGATATATATATATATATATATATATATATATATATATATATATATATATATATATATATATATATTATTACTGTGGGCAAGGAAATCGTACATTGCTAGGGTTAGGGTTTTGTGTTGCCTGAGGAGGCGAGAAATCCAGGAAGAGTACGGAATTGATTGGTTGATTGAAGATGGGAGAATGACAAGTGGGCGATTACTCCAACGACGCGTGGCAGAACCCCTAGAATCCAAGAACCGTGTTAGGGTAACAGGGATTCCAAGAGCCTTCTTGAGTCCTTCGAATTTAGAGAATGTTCAAACCCTTTCTAGTGCTTTTAGGTGGAATCTCCGAGCCTTTAAGTCACCAAAAAGGGTCCTTCGATCTTCCAAGGGTCCAAGTCTTGTGTCTCCGGAGAGGTCCAAACCCTTTTAGTGCTTTTAGGTGGAAAATCCGAGCCTTTAAGTCACCAAAAGAGTCCTTCGATCTTCCAAGGGTCTGAGTCTTGAGTCTGAAGAGAGGTCCAAACCCTTTTAGTGCTTTTAGGTGGAAAATCCGAGCCTTTAAGTCACCAAAAGAGTCCTTCGATCTTCCAAGGGTCTGAGTCTTGAGTCTGAAGAGAGGTCCCCTTTCCAAATGGAATGGAAGGGGTATTTATAGGGTTTTCTGGAAAGTAGTCATGTGCAAGGCACATGCCTTCAGGAAAATTCCAGAAATACCCTTTAGTCCTTAGAGTAATGCCCATATTGCCCTGTCCTTCTAGCCACCAATCCAATCCCTCAATCAATTCCCAAAACGAGCTGCCTCCACGAGCCTTCTGCCTCGGGACCCGTGGAGGCTTCTCTCGGGTCTCGCCTATTTTCACATTTAATGAGGTCACGGAACCCTAATTGTGCATTTAATTCAATTAGGTCACGTGAACCCTAATTTGCACTTGGGCCCACATTTGCCCCCTGCGCGAGAGTCACGTTTTTGGAGTGACGATCGTGCAAAATACTTTAACTCTGTCCATCCTGCTTTAAATTTTTAAAAAATTCGCGGAGCTCGATCTTGCAAGTCCTGAAAACAGAAAATCCTTAGAGAGGGGACCCCTAGGGGAGCTCTCCCAAGATACCTTAAAAATCTTTCCCAAATCCTGCTCAATCTTTGTTTCCTTAATTTTTTCTGGAAACTAAGATAAGATAAATCACATTAAATTTGGAAGTCATATGTTACCAAATCTAATAAATATTTTCTCATTTTATTTTAAAAATAAGATCAAATCTTCCCAATATATATATATTAGATATAATATTAATTATATATTATATATAATTAATATCAAATCTTATTTTATTTTGAAAACAAGATCAAATTATTTCTAATATTTTGGAAACTAGATCAAATCATTCCCATTAATTTAGAAATAGAATATTTGTTTCCTTAATATATATATATATATATATATATATATATATATATTACTAAGTAAATAAAATTTTATTTATTTTGAAAAATAAAATAAAATCTTTCTTTATCAAATCAAATATTAATTTTTTTTTATTTCCAAAATCAAATCTTGATTTTATTTTGGAAATTAAAACTTTATTTATTTTTTGAAATCAAATCAAATCTTTCTTAATTTGAAAAGAGAGATTTTTTTTAAATCAAATTAAAACCATAAAATCATATGAAATAAAATAAAATCATATGATTATGCATGAATTTTATTTTGGAAATTAAAACTTTATTTATTTTTTGAAATCAAATCAAATCTTTCTTAATTTGAAAAGAGATTTTTTTTTAAAATCAAATCAAAACCATAAATTCATATGAAATAAAATAAAATCATATGATTATGCATGAATCACGCTAGCCACAGATTTAATTTTGGAAATAAAAATTTTATTTATTTTTTTGAAATCAAATCAAATCTTTCTTAATTTGAAAAGAGATTTTTTTTAAATCAAATCAAAACCATAAAATCATATGAAATAAAATAAAATCATATGATTATTCATCATGATAGCCACAGTTAAAATTTGATATGAAATATATATATATATATATATATATATATATATATATATATATATATATATATATATATATATATATATATACCTCCCCGGCCCAATTAAAAAATAATTGTCTGTAGATCTTGGAAAAGTTAGTCCTCCATTTTTGCATGAGTTTCATCCTGCAATCTCGCATAGGTCATAGCCAAGTCAAAAATACTTCCATTTCTGGTGGAGCCTTTGTAAAACAATATAATTATTGCTGCTTTCAATTCATCATAAATAGGTAGATATTCTCCACCGTGAATGCGCTTGAAATTAACATTGAGTTGAACTGAAATTCGCTTTCCTTAAGGAGAGACTTGCCATGCCATGTGCCGAACCCTATGCATTATTATTATTATTATTATTATTATTATTATTATTATTATTATTTGAAAATAAAATAAAATCTTATTTTATTTTTTCAAAAATAAATAAATAAATAAATAAATAAAACATTTACTTATCTTATTTTTGGGAGGTAAGGATTTGATATCCACGACCACGTCTTGCATCCCAAATTGCAGTAGGAAATGCTACAGGTTAGATCTTGTACCAAAATGCTAGCCAAATCCTTGAGTAAATGTTACAGGTCCTTGTACCATTTTGGGAGGTGAAAAAGTAAATGTTAGCCACGTCTTGTACCAAAATGCTACAAGTCTAAAAGACCTGTCCCTCATTAGCCAATAGCAAGACTTGTCCTTCATTAGCCAATACAATGTCACAGGTGCTATAGCTCATGGACTTTTCCAACAGCAACTCAGCAAGACATGTCTCATACACGCTAGCCCAAATCTTTTTTTTTTAAATAAAATAAATAATAAAATACTTTACTTATCTCATTTTCAATAGGTAAGGAATCGCAATTCATAATCCATGGCCGCATGTCTTACTTCTAAATTGTAGTAGAGAGCTTTGTTACCACTTCACTTGGGCAATACTTTTTATTTGTTGTAAGAAGGAACCTTTTGAAGCTATGCAACAATACATGTTATTCTATTGCATTTATAGCCTCTAGGTGGAAATCATGAACTTTGAATTCGAAGAGGAATGCATCTAGCAGCTTGAGTTATATAGGTATCAAATTCCCCTCTTTTCATGAACTTTGACTTAATGGCCAAAGACATGTCAGTTATTTAAAATCAAATAAATTCTCACTTTCTTCACAGGTAACAAGGCTTGCTTCCTAGATAATGATGCAACATCAATCACCTGAATAAATAAATTATCACAGCCTTCATTGGAGTCTTCATTGGCCAATTCCTCATAATTATTTCATCTCTCTCTCTATATATATATATACATATATATATATATAGGTAATTGTAGCCTTTCTTCTATTTTCCGAGCCCCATCACCTTGATCATATCTTGGTTTTTTCCCTCGGAATTCATTAGAAAAAAGGTTATATCTTCGCGGCGAAGGAACATTCATCTCAAGCAATTGATTGGTAGAGCAACAGGACCTCAAAGGTACAAAGGGTGAAAGATGTTCCCAAGGGGGGCGAACCCCTTTTTTTTTTAAAAAAGGAGGAGGAACACCCCCTACTTGAAGAAGGAGGAATAACACCCCCTACTTGACCCTAGGAGGGGAGACCTATAGGGAGCGAGCCCTATGAACATACTTTCTTTTAGAAGTTCTCTCATTTTCAAAATTAATGAGTCATCGCGAAGGCACCGAGTGAACATACTTCAAGTTGGGGTGAATAAGAGATGAAGGGGATCTTTCCTCTAGGTACCCGAACCGTGAGTAGCTTCATTCTGGAACATTGATCAACGAGCTCGGAGAAGTAAAAGGTAATAGGGGAGAGCCTCCATAGGTGTTCGAACCCTAGGGGCCAAACCCTAGAAGACTGCCTCTTCCTTCACTCTCTTTTTCCTTCTTCATTTCACTTGAATCTTGGTCGTGTCCTAGCTTGGTTCCCTTAGATACTTGATCGGATACATCTTCATAGGGCCCTTCTCCAGATTTTCTTGCAAGATTGTCTTCTGAGACTTATTCTCGAAATGCACAGTCTCTCTCTATTATCTGTGAGCAGAGGACTTAGAGGTGTTTAGTTATAAAGTTAATGACTTCTCGATCCTTCTTGGGCCTTGACATGTCTCCCTTCCGTGCTAAGCTGAATTTCTTTACTTTCAGTTATCATGTTATTGCACTTTGCTCGGAGGTCACTTCACGTTCTCATGAGAATGACTTTCTTTATGTAAGGGCCTCAAGAGCTTCAGGACGTCATGGATAGATTGAAGACTAAGCTTCGGGAAATTGATTCATCTGCCCAAGACCTTGAGCTAGGAACTGTTAGCCTGAAGTTCGAAAGGCTCGAGATACTGCCATTGTCGACTTGGAGGCCTTAGCTATGCTCCCAGTTCAGTTTGATGTATCATGACCTTTGGATTATGACTTCACGTAGCTTTTATTTCTTCCATCACTTTTGAAGATAAAGTGTATTATCGAGGATTTCAGGGTCAAGTATCTTAATCACTTTTGAAGTTGAAAGTATATCTTTTTTCGGGTTGAGGGCTGATTAATCAGGTGCCTCATCACTTTTGAAGTTGAAAGTATAACTTTTTCGGGTCGAGGGCTGAGTAATCAGGTGCCTCATTACTTTTAAAGTTGAAAGTATAACTTTTTTGGGTCGAGGGCTGATTAATCAGGTGCCTCATTACTTTTAAAGTTGAAAGTATAACTTTTTCTCATTACTTTTAAAGTTGAAAGTATAACTTTTTCGGTCGAGGGCAGATTAATCAGGTGCCTCTTTACTTTTGAAGTTGAAAGTGTAACTTTTTCGGGTCGAGGGCTGATTAATCAGGTGCCTCTTTACTTTTGAAGTTGAAAGTATAACTTTTTCGGGTCGAGGGCTGATTAATCAGGTGCCTCTTTACTTTTGAAGTTGAAAGTATAACTTTATAAGAAATTTGTTCTGATCAAAATTTGATGTATTTATTTAATGATCAATATATAATGCATTTATTTGATAATAAAAGCACAAATGAATATACATTTTTTTTCATTTTCTAGTGTGCTAGGGCAATAGCTTATCCAGTATTATGCTTCTTATTATAGTTTGATTTCACCAACCGCTACTTTTTCATGATAAATTCTCCTCATATTGCGACAATTCATGGTGGAGTGTCCTGGGTATTGATGATACACGCAAAAGTCTGTTCTCTTCTTCATGTCCTCGGTTACAATGAATCTGGGTTTTGGAGGCTTCACCATTCCATTTTCCACCCATTGCTCATACAAATCTTTAAATGTCTCCTCACCACAAGTGATAGCTTCCGGCTCTGGCCAATTTATATTCTTTCCGATTCTTTCCCTCTTGCCCCCCTGTGGCTTTGACTGAGAGTCTGTCAAAGCCATAGTAGCTGTCCTCTTGCCCTTCCAGGTAGCAGTCAGATGGTTCACAGATACAGCCATAATTCCTCCTAGGTCCTGTGCAAAGGTGGAAAGCGTCGCAAAGGAATCACAAGACTTAGTGATCAAGTGGGGCTTGAAGGCGTCGAGGGCGCCGTTGTTGCAAATACTCACTAAATTCTTCTCTTCAATTGGCTCCACACATTTCCGCGCCTGAGCCCGAAATCTGTCAACATAATCAGATAACTCCTCATTCGAATTTTGCTGAATTCTCATAAGCTCTATAATTGAGACTTCTTTCTGAACATAAAAGAATTTTTTGAAAAACTGGTGTTTCATATCATCCCAGTCTCGAATTGATCCCTTCTCCAAATTGTAGTACCAGCTGAAGGCACCGTTAGTTAGCGTCTTGTTAAACTCCCTCAGTAGAATATTGTGGTTGTTCACTTCATCTAGTCCCAACCACGGGGACATCGACTCCACAAATCTTGCAATATGCTCTCTCGCATTCTCTTTCTCTCCACTATACTTAGGGAACTGCGGTGGATGTTCAATGTACCCAGCAGGGTATGGTTGTCTTCTCATGTGTGCCGGGTATGGTGGGGTGAAATCCAATTCCGCAGGCCTGACTGTCTGTCTACGCATTTGATTGATTACATCCATCATGTCTTCCCTTGTCACATATTGATCGGTTCCTGGAGCCTTTTGGGACGTCATCGTATACTGGTTTATTTGAGGTGTATGTGGAACAAACACATGTTGATGCACACTTGCATCATGTAAGATTGGTTGTACTTGCTGGATTATTGGTTGTATATGGCTTGGGATGGTTTTTATATGCACTTGTTAAAATACTGGGAGTTTAATCGGGATGATGTTTGGCTGAGGCTGGCTAGGTTCCAATCTAAGTGGTGGCACATCACCACTGTTCTGGGGCTCCAAGTTGATGACTGGAATCGGTTGACTCTCCATTACTGGAGGCACAATCTGATTCTCTTTGTTGTTGTTGTTGTCCTCCACTTCTCCTGCTCGTCCCCCCTGCGAACTTCCTGGGAACATGGTCTTAAAAGTGGGGATTTGCATCAACTGCTGGCAGAAATTCCCCATTTCTTCTTCTTTCCTTTGCATCTCTAGTATCATCGTCATCATCATTCCCTGCCCTTCTCGTGCTTCCTTCAATGCTTTGAGCATCTCTAGTTGCACAACATTCATCGGGTCTCCACCTGCATCCTCGCCTTGCCTTCCTGCGTTGGTTTGTTGTTGATTGGCCATATGTGGTGATGTCGAACTTCCTTCCGAAGCGTCTTCAATAAGTGGTTGGTCAAAATCAAGATTTGCGCCTTGGAAAGCTTGAGTTGTTTGCCTTGGAACTGGATTTGGTGAGGTAATACTATTTATTGGTGAAAAAAGCTCTTTCTGTAGTTCTCCTACTTCGAGTTGTGGGCATACCCTTCACGAATTCTACACCTCCCCAGCGGAGTCGCCAAATAAATGTGGGCAAGGAAATCGTACATTGTTAGGGTTAGGGTTTTGTGTTGCCTGAGGAGGCGAGAAATCCACGAAGAGTACGGAATTGATTGGTTGATTGAAGATGGGAGAATGACAAGTGGGCGATTACTCCAACGACGCGTGGCAGAACCCCTAGAATCCAAGAACCGTGCTAGGGTAACAGGGATTCCAAGAGCCTTCTTGAGTCCTTCGAATTTAGAGAATGTTCAAACCCTTTCTAGTGCTTTTAGGTGGAATCTCCGAGCCTTTAAGTCACCAAAAAGGGTCCTTCGATCTTCCAAGGGTCCAAGTCTTGTGTCTCCGGAGAGGTCCAAACCCTTTTAGTGCTTTTAGGTGGAAAATCCGAGCCTTTAAGTCACCAAAAGAGTCCTTCGATCTTCCAAGGGTCTGAGTCTTGAGTCTGAAGAGAGGTCCAAACCCTTTTAGTGCTTTTAGGTGGAAAATCCGAGCCTTTAAGTCACCAAAAGAGTCCTTCGATCTTCCAAGGGTCTGAGTCTTGAGTCTGAAGAGAGGTCCCCTTTCCAAATGGAATGGAAGGGGTATTTATAGGGTTTTCTGGAAAGTAGTCATGTGCAAGGCACATGCCTTCAGGAAAATTCCAGAAATACCCTTTAGTCCTTAGAGTAATGCCCATATTGCCCTGTCCTTCTAGCCACCAATCCAATCCCTCAATCAATTCCCAAAACGAGCTGCCTCCACGAGCCTTCTGCCTCGGGACCCGTGGAGGACTTCTCTCGGGTCTCGCCTATTTTCACATTTAATGAGGTCACGGAACCCTAATTGTGCATTTAATTCAATTAGGTCACGTGAACCCTAATTTGCACTTGGGCCCACAATTACCTTCTTCAGGAGTCTCATTTTTAAAATTAAAAATTTTAAGCTAAAAAGTTTGTTAGCTTATATAGCAGTGTTGATATGGTAATAAAATTAAATTTTGATGGTAATTGAGAATTTACATCATACTAGAACGTTAATTTTTAGTTAACATTGGATTAGTTACCGGCCGGTACGGTGGTTGTTTTTGGATTGTTACGTGAATCCAGGAGTTGAATATATAGTATCTGATCGAATTTTTGAAGCTCTTCCACCTGAGGAACAGAAGCTTTGGCACTCTCATGTTCATGAGGTTACAATATAAATTTATATTATTTGCTTTCTTGTTAGTTTTTTCATAATTTAATTGGAATGGGTTAACCATATATATAAGATTGTAAAATGGTAGTTGTTGGATCAATGGTCCAGATTACATCAGGACTATGGGTGAATCCAGGGGTTCCAGAGATGATTCAGAGGAGTGACCTCCAAGATCTTGTCCCTACCTATGGCAAGTTTTGGTGTTCCTGGCAAATTGACAGAGGTATATAAAGTCCACGTACACCAAGTTAATTGGCTTCTTCACTTATAACTAAATTTTTAGTTTAGTTTTTAGGTTGTATTGCTATGAAATTAATATTCTCCCTCTAGTCCAAAAAAAATTAAGATCATAAATACTTGAAGAACACATGCAAGGTTCTTAAATATTTAAGTAGTTTAATGAAGTAGTAATTTTGTGCAGGTGATAGGCTTCCATTGGGTGCACCAGCACTGATGATGTCTCCACAAGAACTGAAGTTGGGGATGGTTGAGCTAGATCTAGTTCAAAAGAGAGATGTGAAATACAAAATGTCAACCGATGAACTCAAAAAATCAAGGGCTGATCTTGTGGTACCGGAATTTATAAACCCGACGGCGGACCACTGGAAAAACTCTGGGAAGGGCTTTGCTATTGACATAGAGGAGACAGAAATGAAACTAACGGCACCTAATTTCCCATGATCATCATCTTAAAATCAATTAATTAATTCATGACACTGACTTAATTGTGTGTTTTCTGTTTTTCAATTAATTCTTTTCTCCTGAGCTCGGATTTTTAAGATCATAATAATTAATTAGTACTTCAATTTAAAGGAGCTATCATATATATTTCTTGAGGTAAATGAACTTGTGCTATTTAATGTCACTTCCAGGTAGTGTAGTCTCAGTGTGACTAGCATAATTGAGTTTTTCTTATTTATTTTTTCTAATATTGTGGTTTAATTAGAATGCTATTGTTTATATATATATATATATATATATATATATATATATATATATATATAATTGATATTTGGTGTTTTGGTATAAAATTCTTGTAGTAATAATGGAAGAAAAATTGTGAGATGATATATAAATTCACTAAAAAATATTTGCTTACACTGCTATATGGTGAAAATTGAATAAAGTTTAATTAATCGTATCAATTTTAATTAGTTACATGCACTCTACTAATTAGTTATTTAGTTGAGTAAGTGGCATTCCTGTTCAAAGTTATAATGACTAATTACTAAAAGGGGATAAATCGATCGGTCTTCAAAACCCCTTTTATGATCAGTTTTATCAATTTTGGTGGGGTGCATGTACATGTAACTCTCAACCTCTCAAGTTATTTTAATTGTTTGATACTGTTACTATTTGACTGCAAATACATTTACTTATAGACTCGGGCATGGAAATTTAATTAAGTACATAAGGTAAATTTCTTTTTTCTGTGTCCATATTCTTCAAATAATTTGTACACTTAATCAACTTCATACTTTCAAAGCAAAAAGTATATATAAATTAATGTATTGGATAATAATTAGTTGATATCTCATAATGCACAGATATATGGATTTAATGGTTATATCCGATTATATTATTATACATATTATTTTAGAATTTGAATCACCTCCATTACACTTTCTCTTTAATTCTATCTAATACATCATATTTGAGGGAATATTTGAGGGAGTATTAAATTTAAATAAATTTGTTTATAGAGAGACATTTTATTTTAAAAAATGATATATATTATAAAAATTTACGTTAATTTTTAAATTATTAATTATATTTTTTTTAACAAATAAAATCTTATATAATTTTTATGAATTTTATATATTAATAAATTTCGCAATTATAATTTAACAAGCAAAACTCATATGACCAACTATAGATTAAAACAAAGCCTAAATTAACATTTAACATGCATATTCTAACGTGTCTCAAAGGGGAAAATCAAGCAAGACAAGTGTCCCTAAAGCTTCACCAATTTTTCCATCAATCTTCCACGTCGACTACCCATGCATGCATGTGTATACGTGGCCCCAAAATAATCAACCACGTCTCCCCATTACATGTATCAAGTACCAATACAAAACCCTACAATAAAAGCATCTATCTTCCTTTTCCTATCAAAAATCAAAACTCCCATTTCACAAGCACAATAAATAAATAAATACCATTTGCCAATTACTTGTAGCTACATTTCTTTCCCGGCCGATGGCGTTGCACAGACAGACCGGCGGAGAGGAACCGATACCGCCGGGGCAGCCAATGTCGAAGGAACAGCAGATGCTGGACAAAGGGGCACAAATGATGCAGTCCCTTAAGCCCATAAAGCAAATGAACCAGCACGTTTGTACCTTTGCCATGTATAGTGATGACATGACTCGCCAGATTGAGACTCACCATTATCTGACTCGCCTCAATCAGGACTTTCTCCAGTCTGCCGTTTACGATACAGACGACTCCTACGGCCGTCTTATAGGTAATTTAATCATCCATTTATATACTCAATTGATCCCTCTAACATATAAGACCTTTTATGACAATTTGAATATTTTTGAATTCAATATTTGCAAAAATGTGTTTTCTTTTAGGCATGATAAATATACATTTGGTTGACTAAGTGCTAGTACTATTTTATTTATTTTGGGGATTTCTATGGTGCTGGTTCGTACGTGTTAATTAGAGAGTAGTATTGTATGTGACTTTTTTTTACAGGGGTGGAATATATAGTGTATGACAGAATATTTGAAACTCTTCCTCCGGAGGAACAGAAGCTCTGGCATTCTCATGCCTATGAGGTACTAATTAATTAATGTTTAACCAATTTATGGTATAATTAATATAAATTGTAATTTTAACAAAAAAATGGATAATATTCTTGTTCTCTAGATCAAATCAGGCCTCTGGATGAATCCACGGGTCCCAGAAATGGTTGTGAAACAGGAACTTGAAAATATTGCCAAAACTTATGGCAAGTTCTGGTGCACTTGGCAAACTGATAGAGGTATTACTAATTTTCTAATTTTCTTAGCTTAAAAGCGGTAATAGATATTAAATATTTTTTTAATTGTGTTTGTTAGAAAAATAGTTTTGATTATTTGGTAGTATTATATTAATTAATCTGCATGCATGCAGGTGACAGGCTGCCGTTGGGGCCTCCGGCACTGATGATGTCGGCACAAGCGGTTAAATTGGGGATGGTGAAACCAGAGCTAATACAAAAGAGGGATGACAAGTACAACATATCTAGTGAGGTTCTTATGACTTCTAGGGTGGAGATTGCCGAGCCGGAGTGGTTGAATCCGCAAGCCGATTACTGGAAACAGCATGGAAAGGGTTTCAAAATCGACGTTGAGCCAACCGAGATGAAGCGGAGGGCGCCATTTCCTTGAAGAAGTATATATGTGTATATATGAGTACTTATTATGGACATATTGGGGATGTGGGTTTTAGGTATATATTTAATTTCAAGGAGGTGCAAGTGCATGAAAAGATACAATATGTATTAATGTACGTGTTGTGTGTGTATATATAAGTACTCCATGTATTAGACCATGCATGCATATATCTATGTTCAGTTGCGTGTTCTTATGTGGTGTTAATAGTATGATAGACTGATAGTAATAAAGTTTGTATGTACTGTTTATGTTTGATCAGCTGCATGGCATATAAATTATCTTTCATTACTTCTTCCTACAATTTTGATTTTTGAGGTTAAACATATATAAAGCATATACAAAAATACAAAAATATGAATTTTTTATGTCTACCATCCGCTTCAATAAATTTGCGTCAATATGTGCTTAATTTATAAAATTATAATAATGGTGTTACGTGTAACCTGAAACTAAATAATAAAAATTTATGTTATTTTATATTATGATCTTTTCATCTTTATTATTAGTTTTTTATATAATCAAAATAACATCACTTTGTATAGAATATAGATATATTACTTGCATACCCTAAAGGGCATTTACCGCAAGCCCTTTGAGAAAATATATAAGAAAAGAGAAAAGTGTACATAGATTTCTGGCCATTATAAGTGTAACATACTAAAACTAGTCTTTTTAATGCTGTCATTTCAAAATATATAAGAGTAATTAATTAAAAATTTAAAAATAAGGAGATATTTATTAATCACATCTCTTACTATTAATGCTAGTCTAGAGCAAGGATTTGGTGTCACCTTCACGGTTCCACTCTTCATTTTGTACATAAATAAATAAATTAATTACCAAAAAGAATTGTATAAATTATCTATATTCGCTAAATTAAATTAATTACTAAAAAGAAATATATAAATTATCTATATTTGCTAAATTAATTGAATTATCTATATAAAGTATTCTGTCCATAAATTCTACTCTTTTATCATATCAGGTGCTCTACCATAACATCACCTCCCAAACAAAGCTTTAACTTAATTTTAAAAAAATTGGTCTATCAAAAATAGGGCAAAGGTGAAAAAAAAAACATGCGGTTTTGCCCGAAGTTCCACTTAGCATATGATTTTTTTCCTTTCAAAAGTATCCTTGCATGACATTACAAATTTCAGGTTAATTATGCTCCTTCCGTTAATGGACATGTCACATAGACTACGTGGCTGACACATGGACATATTTTGCTGACGAGACATAGCTAACAATTCATACGTGGAAAATAGTAAACAATTCAAATCAAACATATTTGTCCCAATACATGTGCCCATTGTCAATATTGTGAAACCCCAGATTTTATGAATAAAGATTTAATTTTCTCGAAATAATTTTTTTTTATATTATAGTGTGGATTTGATATAATGTTATTGTTGTGGGTAATATTTATAAATTTTGCAAAATATGCAAGTTGTTATATAATATTTGATTGGTCAGGAAATATTCTTTTTGTCGGGGAATATCCGTACGACGGTACAATCATTGGTGGACCCCACAACAGAATTATTGTCGGATTGAGAAAACGACAAAAATATTTTTATGAAAATAACGGCGGAAGTTTTACCGTTTAAACTGTTGAACTACTCGGTAATAAAAGTACAGTAATCGTGTGGTTGTATAGTAGCACACGGTATTGATTATTGATGCTTACGTGAGAAAACACTTAGTTTTGTTTAATTATTGCTACATTAGTTGTTGCATAGTATTTCACATTATTTGATTCAATTATTGTTGATTTATACGTTTTGTTTTATTAGTATTATTAACTTAATAAAACAGAAACATCTTTTTATATAAAACAGAATACTTTATTAAAGTTATTCTATAAATAGAATATATTATATTTTATTATGCATAGTGTTTGCATAGTGCATGCATAGTGTTTGCATAGTAAAAATCTTTTTATATAAATAAAATATATTATATTTTATTTAAAAGATTTTGCTTTAAATATGGACCGTCAGATTAAAGTAAATCAATCTGGACCGTTCATGAGTTAGTTACTATGCAATCCATTTTTCTATAAATAGAAGCTCATTCCTTCATTATTTTCTTACAAATTCACTGAAACTCTAGAGAGAAAATTATAGAGAAGCTATAGAAAAGTATTCTGCTACTTCCCTACTCTTATATTCAATTTCTTTTACGGTAAGGGATATTATTCTTTTGTATTCATGAAGAGAACTCCTGTTATTCCATTTCTTATTATTCTGTTGGAATAACCTGTATAAGCGGGCACCCCTATACTTGGTGACATTCTTCTATTATTCTGTCTTTATTATTTTGTTGGAATATCCTGTCTGTGCTATACGCCGGACAAGGTTCCGTTTTAATTATTCATTCATTCTGTTGGAATATCCTGTGTGTTATACGCCGGACCTGGTTTCGTTTTAATTATTTAATATTCTGTTGGAACATCCTGTCGGTGTGAATTTCACCTGACCTGGTTCCGTTATTATTATTCTGTTGGAATAACCTCTCTATGCGAAGTACCGCATCACTACCACAAAACAGTAAATAGACAACGCGGAAAAAACGTTGTGGTTTCTGTCAGAAAAACGTCGTGGTTAAGGATATTGTCTATTTGACACCCTTACACAACGTTTTAAAAACGTTGTAGTTAAGCACAATACACAACGTTTTTAAGGAAAAAACGTTGTGTATTTGTTTTCAAAAAATTAGCAGATGCTTAAAAACGTTGTAGAAAGTATGATTCCACAACATTTTTTGGTTAAAAACGTTGTTTAGCATATAAAACAACGTTTTTAACCAATTCATACAACATTTTTAAAATGTTGTAGATAAAGAAAAAAAAATGTTGTGATTCACCTATATTAAATTTAAAAGGTCTAAAAGGTCTAAATTCTCATTTAAATTTAAAGCCAAAATATATCAACCATTCAAAATACATCTCAATAATACCATTCATTTACAATTTCAAATTACTACATCCACAAAATATATACCAAACTATCCATATATACATCTCAAATTCACTTTTCAATCCATAAAATAAACCAAACTATCCATAAAATTAAAGTTACTACCTAAGCATAATACTTGAGTTTCAAAGAATATGATGAGCATCTATCATGCCAAAAGATAAAGAGCAGTAGTCTGCCAAATGTATTCCACACTGACCATCCGAACCAGCAGAAAAAACTTTGTTCTGGCATGGAGCTGCAGCCAACGCATTCACATTACCCTTGTGATAAGAAAGGGCTTGCAAAAGGGTACCATGCTGACTGTCCCAGAATTGAACACTACCGCTACTATCCGCACTGACAAGGGTAACACACCTGAAACCAAAACGAAGCAATCATTGGCAATTTAGCATCATGAAGCAACCAATAAATCTATTAACATCAATCTTTTGAACTGCATTGAACAGAACAACGGATGTCGCATCATTCACTACTCCTTCGCCGAAGACTAGGCTGTAGAGCAAAGGAGTTTCATCTTGGGGCAAAACCTACATTTTATTTTCTTACTCAGAGTAATACAAGCAAAAACGGCTTCCAGTAATTGTGATTTTCAACATATGAACTCATATATACAACTCTAACTGTTATGACTAGGAGGGGGAAAGGGATGCTGGATACAGCTAAAGGCACAAAATGCTAATAACCCCAGAAATGTGAACAGTAAGAAAGAAGTGGAAATCAAGTTCTTGATAGGAATAACAGAAAGTAAAATTAACTGCTAAAGAACAAAAGGCTGGACAAATTCACATGAGACAACTTACAAACCGGAACTTCTACAAATGCATGGTTTTTAACCTGAAACAGGGATTGCTGCCCCACCCATGGGGGTAGGAAGAATATGGATTACAAATTTGAAGATCATTCTATTTATCTATATAGCTTTCAGTATGGTTTTTAACACAACCAAAACACCTCCCGGAAAGTATTAATTCTAGCAAGGTACAAACTGCTATATAAGATGCAACAGGTATCATAGCTCGGCAACCGTAATATATCATCATCCAATATGACAGGAAAGAAAGAAAAGGCAGGTTAATTATGAACAAGAAACAAAGATAACATTAAGCTACGCGCATACCTGAACTTGTTTGGCTCAGTATAGAGCGAACTTCGGGTTCAAATCCCATATCAAGCATTCTATCAACTTCATCTAGAACCTACAGAATGGAAAGATACCAATGGATGAATAAAGTCTAGTCTCATCTAGTGGAGCTGACACTGAAAGATACCAATGGATGAATAAAGTCTTTTACATACTTTTATCTTAATTTATAACATGATACTCATTATGATTCAGAAGAAGAATAACATGAGATATTTAGCAGCTAAAACCTAATAGAAGCTGGGAGCACCTGATAACCGTGTGAAAGCTGGCCACCATGAGGAAGATCGAGTGCCATTATTCTGTCATGAGGTTTTAATAATGTTGTATATACTTGAAAATTAGATGGAGACCCCGAAAGAGGCTGCACGTTCACTGCATCATAAATGTGATAACAACTACGGGGTCAAAACATCTCTGACAGTCAAAACCAGAACTTCCATGTACATTTTTCAGCATAAAACTTAATACTCCCCCGTTACAAAATATAAGGGCAAAACATATGCAAAATGCAAAAGAAAATGCTCCAATATTTTGAAAAGGATGGAGTATTTATTTCTTACCGTAGTAAATCAGATGCAATACCTCCCCATTTTGCAGGATCCAACCGAAATGCTTCCAAAGCACGCTTCTGACACAAGGATTCTGCCATGTCAATGTACCTTGAAAGCATAAATTATCTTGATTTCAAAACAAAAAACAACCAGAATAGGCAGTATGGATAAACCATATGTATATGCTAATGCTAACCCAATAATAAAGGCCAATAATTATTTATGTATGTTGAAATGTCTGTAAATTAGAGGAACAAAAGAAGTAGAATCTGCATACTCATTTCCTCCATAGTATCTAGCACCAGGATATCCTTCACTGTATTTGTTAGTCATAACAGATCCAACTGCTTGCATCACAGAAACGGAAGTGAAATTCTCTGCTCAGTTTCAAAATGACAAAAACTATACAATCAAATGATTGACCTTGTAAACTTTATAACAATTGAATATGCTCTTAATCGGCCAACTTTTTGAAGGCCCTTTCTTCTGCAAGACATTTCTGTTGCGTCACTTGAAGGCTTCAGTTTTACCAGGATCAGGGTGATGCTCTCATTGTGCTTAAAGTAACTAAGTTTTTGAGGGCTTATCCTCTGCTACATCAAGTTCCGCCGCATTTCATTCCGTCAAAAGGAAAAAAAGGAAACATTTAAGAACAACAAATGGGCAGCATAGTATGTGAACAAGAAGATGAACTTAAAATCATGATGAAAGGCAATTTAACATCCCAGAAAAGAGATCATTTCATTAATTCCAATATTCATTATATGCCATCAGTTCTCAGCAGGATGTGTAATTACTCACCTACAGATTTCGGATCTCTATGTACAAAGAAACTTGCTGCAACTATCAGGTAGCAAAAGAGGAGCATCAGTCCTTTAAAGTAATTGGAAGTTCCATCCTGCAAACACAAGATTACATTCAATGCAGAGTAAACAATGAAAAGTAGAGAGACAGATTCTTCACAGAATTTCAATAACCAAAAAAGAACTTGATAAAATAAGAATCTTTTAGTAACTTTTCTCTCTTAAATTTCTGAGTTTATCTGAGGGTAATTAATCTCAGAGAAACAGTACCTTCCATTGTCTTGCTTTTTCAAGTTCAATAATGTCAGCAATCTCAGGATCAACGACCTCGATTGGAGCATTCAACTGCTTTGGCCACTGTAATTAATTTACAATTCCACGTTAAGAATTGGTGAAAAACAGAATGAACTCAAGCTTGAATTCGAAAAGGATTAAATAGTAAATAAAGAGAGAGGATGATAAGCTATTATTACCATGACACCAGATTTTTCTTTCTCATACACAGCTTCGCTCGGCAAAGATGACTACCATATACAAACAACATCATTCATTCATTCGGTAGAATGAAAATAGGGAGAGATTGAAGAATTGCTCTAGTGAAAATAGTTTTAAAACAACTTCAACTTCAACTTTTAAAACAAATTCAACTTCAACTTTTAAAACAAATTCAATAACAAAAAAATCACATTAGAATTTAGGTGGGATATTTATTTATTTTTTATAATTGCACAAATCCTCCCACGAATAACACTAACAGTAAAGCACAATTACTCAATAAGATCAAATAGCCCCACAACATTGGTTCCAATCATCAAAATTAGCGACCTCATTTCAAAAATGAAATAACAAGACCCAAAATCGGGAGCAAGTTCACAAATAACAAGACCCAAAATTCAGAAGAAACCCCTCTCCAGACTCCAATGAAAATTCATAGACACAGTCAGAAGAAAATCTGAGCAATTAAAAGCGAAACCTATAAAGAAATGGAGAAGTAATTACAGAAGTGATAGATATGCAATCAAAGGTAGCAGATCGGGAGCAGGAATCGCAGACTACTTAACAACGAAGAACGGGAAAGAAGAACGGAAGAACGGGAACGAAGATCAGGAGCAGGAATCAAAGGCTTTGTCTTAGGCACTGCAGACTACTTAACAACGAAGAACGGGAGCAGGAATCGTAGAGAGAGCGTCAGCCATAGCAAAAACCCTAGAATTTTGTGTCTGACCAAACCCGACCAGACCATACCAGTAGTGAAAGGCGTTTTCTGATCTTCTGTAGCTCGAATCGATCTCCGACTGAAACATCGTATGTGCCTCAGCTGATGGCCACAGTGGTAGCCGAAGTTTGGATCGTAGGAGAGTAGGAGAGCAGGGCACCCACTTCGTAGAGAGAGAAAGTACAGAGATAAGAGAGAAGAAAGTAGATTTGTTTTAATTTCAAATTTTCATTTCAGCGTCTTTTTTTTTAGCTCCGTGTTTTCTTCATAGACAACGTTTTAAAATAAAACGTTATCTAATTAAAATTAAAAAAATGTTTTTTTAAATAGGTAACGTTTTTATATATATATTTATAATATTTTTTTTAAAAACGTTGTAAAAAAAATACCACAACATTTTTATAAAAAACGTTGTCTATTAAGCGTTGTCTATTTACTATTTTGTGGTAGTGCATGCATGGTGATTTCTTTTGTTATTCCATTCGTTATTATACTCAGTTGGTTAAAATTTTGACTTCTAAACTCCATGAAATTGGTGGAATATCCTTGATATTTGCGCTTCATCCAATATCTTTTCATGAAAATATTCTTCTGAGCATTCTTGAATTTTACACCACAAAACAATATCTTGTTGACAATTGGAACGTTATTGGTTCCTAGACAAATTAATTCTTGAATTTTTTTTATTGAATTCATATATCATTGTCATCATCCTCATGTTTATATTATGTTGAAAGTTATCTGTGGCCTGTAGTGCATAGATGGACTTGGTATGATTATGACCAGGGATTATTCGGTATAATCATGACCGTAATGTTACAAATGATGTGGTAAAAGTCCTCATTGGCCCGTAGTGCATTGATGGACAGTTGTTGGCATGATCATGACCATTGATGAATACACAAATATCCTTGGCCAGTAGTGCATGGAATTTGTGGTCGTGACCCTAATGAATATCCTTGGTCGTAGTGCAGGGATGATGTGGATTATTTATTTAGCTGAGTCTCAACGATAAAAGTGATGAAAAACTTTTTAAATCATAAAAGATAGTAAATTTTATTCTCTACTTGACTCTTTTAATGGATTGTTTGATCCGCTGCAGTTAAACTTGATGTCTATTGTATTTTATCAGTTTAACATTGTTGGAGACTAATGATAATTTATTCTGTATTATCTTAGTCATAATATTTCTTGCTGGGCTAGTTGAGCTCACCCTTTCTTTCACTGTTCTCTTTAGGAAATGAGAACGTAGTTGGGACAAGTCGGGGAACGGAGTGATTGTCCAGATGATAGTATTAGCTAGTAGTCCTCACTATTCTGTTAAATAGTGTGACAATAAATATAATGAGGATTTATTTGTGTTTGAATACTGTCTAGAAGACAATATTTGAGTTAAAACTCACAGTATGTATTTTGTCGTACTTTACACGACTGTTGTATAATTAAGTTGTATTTGTATTCAGTACCACGTAAGTGGCGACTCAAGATGGGTGATGTATACCTATTTTTGGGGGTGTCACAGTTGGTATCAAAGCTTAGGGATATGATCCCTGGCTGCGATGTGAGATAAGAACTAGGAGGGGAGAGATGGAAAATTTCTTCGCTAGTATGACCTACCTAAGTTTATTTGTTATTAATTGGTCGGTCATAATATAGGGATAATAGGTGATATGTTATCTAATCCTTGTTTTGTTGCAGTGTTTGGAAATGGCAGCTGAAAATGTTCACAATGGAGTGAATGAGACCGTCGAGACCTTTAATCACTAATCAGGTTAATGTGGTGTTAGACGAAGGACAAATTAGAGATATCTACGTGGTGAATGAAGAACTAATAGTTGCACCCGTGCTAGTTGCAGAGGTAGCAGCTGAGAGTGAGGAGGAAGAGGAAGAAGAGGAACCTGAGGAGAATTGGTTAGACGAATTTTATAATCGAAACTTAGAATTATAAAATCGTATTCATGAGTTAGAAGAGCAGGCTGAAGAACGGCAGACGGCCGTGGAGCAAAAAGATGCAACAATTCAAAATTGTGTCACCCGATGTGCGATGCTTGAACAGAAGCACTCTTTGGCAGAGTATAAGATATTAGAGCTGGAATTTGAGAACCCGCTGATCAAAGTTCTGATGAATGCAGAAACAACTGAACGAAGAAGAATAGATGATGCGTGGGTAACAGCCGCACGACGCGTTGATAGTGTAGAAAAAGACGTCCGATCTAATAAAGCCAAAATAGATGAAATGGATTTTGCTTTTTGGACAGCAATTGGGAGAATCCAACATCGAATTCGGAATTATCCTGTGCATAACGGTCAACCCCAATTCGATATGGATCGGAGAATAATGATTCGAATCATGAATCAGGAATGTGACGAAGCAACTAAAGGTAGAATGTACTCTATAGCAAAGCCAAATTCGATAGTTTAAGTAAGAGCGTTTGTTGCGAAACCCGAACGAAGTTATTACGGGTAAGTTAATTACAAACTCTTGCAAAGTCTATACCTTATAAGATACCTGCTCTACACATTGATACCAACTATGACTTCAGGCATAGTGTTTGCATAGTGCCTGCATAATGTTTGCATAGTAAAAAAATTTTATATAAATAGAATATATTATATTTTATTTAAAAGATTTTGCTTTAAATATGGACCGTCAGATTAAAGTAAATCAATCTGGACCGTTCATGAGTTAGTTACTATGCAGTCCATTTTTCTATAAATAGAAGTTTATTCCTTCATTACTTTCTTATAAATTCACTGAAACTCTAAAGAGAAAATTATAGAGAAGCTATAAAAAAGTATTTTGCTAATTCCCTACTCTTATATTCAATTTCTTTTACGGTAAGGGATATTATTCTTTTGTATTCATGAAGAGAACTCATGTTATTCCATTTCTTATTATTCTGTTGGAATAACCTGTATAAGCGGGCAACCCTATACTTGGTGACATTTTTCTATTATTCTGTCTTTATTATTTTGTTGGAATATCTTGTCTGTGCTATACGCTGGACCTGGTTCCGTTTTAATTATTTAATATTCTGTTGGAACATCCTGTCGGTGTGAATTTCACCTGACCTGGTTCCGTTATTATTATTCTATTGGAATAACCTGTCTATGCGAAGTACCGCATGCATGGTGATTTCTTTTGTTATTTCATTCGTTATTATACTCAGTTGGTTAAAATTTTGACTTCTATACTCCATGAAATTGGTGGAATATCCTTGATATTTGCGTTTCATCCAATATCTTTTCATGGAAATATTCTTCTGAGCATTCTTGAATTTTACACAACAAAACAATATCTTATTGACAATTGGAACGTTATTGGTTCCTGGACAAATTAATTCTTGAATTTATTTTATTGAATTCATATATCATTGTCATCATCCTCATGTTTATATTATGTTGAAAGTCATCTGTGGTCTGTAGTGCATAGATGGACTTGGTATGATTATGACCAGGGATTATTCAGTATAATCATGACCGTAATATTATAAATGATGTGGTAAAAGTCCTCATTGGCCCGTAGTGCATTGATGGACAGTTGTTGGCATGATCATGACCATTGATGAATACACAAATATCCTTGGCCCGTAATGCATGGAATTTGTGGTCGTGACCCTAATGAATATCCTTGGCCGTAGTGCAGAGATGATGTGAATTATTTATTTAGCTTTGTCTCAGCGATAAAAGTGATGAAAAACTTTTTAAATCATAAAAGATAGTAAATTTTATTCTCTACTTGACTCTTTTAATGTATTGTTTGATCCGCTGCAGTTAAACTTGATGTCTATTGTATTTTATCAGTTTAACATTGTTGGAGACTAATGATAATTTATTCTGTATTATCTTAGTCATAATATTTCTTGCTGGGCTAGTTGAACTCACTCTTTCTTTCACTGTTCTCTTCAGGAAATGAGAACGTAGCTGGGACAAGTCGGGAAACGGAGTGATTGTCCAGATGATAGTATTAGCTAGTAGTCCTCACTATTCTGTTAAATAGTGTGACAATAAATGTAATGAGGATTTATTTGTGTTTGAATACGGTCTAGAAGACAATATTCGAGTTAAAACTCACAATATGTATTTTGTCGTACTTTACACGACTGTTGTATAATTAAGTTGCATTCGTATTCAGTACCATGTAAATGGCGACTCAAGATGGGTGATGTATACCTATTTTTTGGGGCGTCACAAATATAACTTTCTCATCTTATTATTTTATTATTATTATTATTATTATTATTATTATTATTATTGTTGTTGTTGTTGTTGTTGTTGTTTTACTCTTTTCATTCTGAAATACAAAATTAGTATTGGAGTTTTAAATTCAATTTAAATATTTGTTAACAAAAAATATTATAATTAATGATACCTTTTATATAATTTATAATTATTATAATGTACTATAGAAATTAGTCAAAATTTATTTTTAAAATACCTCAAATAATAATAATAATACCGGTCTCTCTGTTGCAAGCAAAAAAAAAAACTACCATCAGACCACCACATCAAAACCACCACTTACGAAACATATATAGAGTAATCTCAACTATGATATGTGCATGTTATACACGTACTAGTAGTGGCAACAAGATGGGAAGAGGCAATGATGGTCTAATTCGAGAGCAAATCCTCTGTCCCTATTTTTTATGTCCCCTTATGTCCCTCTATTTAAATTTTGACATCTGACCTCTTACTTTACACCAATTAACTCTAAAATTAAATAAGAGGCCAGGTGTCAGCTCTCGTCTAATTCAGTCCTTATTTGTTGAGTCAGTTATAGAGTGGGTGTTACGGAATAAGCTTTGGGTAGTGAGTAACAAAGTGGGTGCTATTCTTTATCCTATAGCATAATGGGTCATGTTTATTTACCTTCTTGTTAATTTCTTTACTAGTTTTATGGCTATATATAGCCTGAATGGATTGAATGAAGGGGGGAGTATCACCAAAACTATTTCCTCCCTATCTTAATTCTCTTCTGCTCCTTAATTTCAAATTCCTTCGTACCAGTGGTATCAAAGCCAGGTTCGACCATGGATACTCGCGGCAAAAGGAATGCAGAATTCCGCAACGATGTCAATGAAATCTTAGCGCGACACGAGACCAGTTTCGATCAGGTGAATGCATCTTTACAAGTAGTGTTAACTAAGCTTCAAGCGCTTCAAGCCTCCCATAAGCATAACACCATCCCTTAAATTTGTGAATTTTATTCCTTGAGAGAGGGTATGGAATGACCGATTTCAGTCAAGAATGAAATGAATCATTTCACCATCCCTTAGCCAATTCCAATCCTTAAATGCAATTGCTTTGAAAAAATTCACCTGTGCTTGCCTTACTAGTTTCCCTGCCTGACCCAATCCCCCAATAGAGAAAGAATTAAAAAACTGAAAGTAATGAAAAGTAATGGCAGAAAAGAGGAAATAACTATACAAATAATAAAAATTTCATCTCCATAAATAGTGATGGTTCTCTTTGAGAACAACCCAGGACATTGATTTGATTGAACCGATCACACCATCATTGCAGTTTGTGTTACAAATGAGCATAACAAAATGTGTGGGTCTCATTGTTCAGGTCAGAACCAGTAGCTGCTTTGTGCATTTCTAATGCAGATGAACTCTTGGCAGGCATTAATAGCAAGCTGGGTTGTATGGGTAAAATATCAGCTTCTTTTGGTGCCAGTGAATAAAAGACAGATGGAACATGACAATACAAATCCTCTTTAACGCTACTCTCCAAAAATCTTACTCTCAAATTCTTTGATAAAACATAATATAACTACTCAACATACCATGAGTCTTGCTATACATTGTTTACAATGTTATTGGTAAGAATTATAAGGTGGTCCTACTTAATTGGCAATCAAATAGTGGACGCAAACGATTCGTAATGGCAGATATCTAGTTAACACATAAACCAATCTTCCAAGCAAAAATTATCCGTAAAATGAAACTTGGTTGTAATGCAAAAACTTAAACTCAATCAAAACCCATATGAACTAGTCAAGGTCAAGAGAAATTTTAGTTAAATATTGTGAAGGAAATGTAATGAAAAATCTATAACTGAAACGTTAAGAGGACATTACTGACTACTGTAGTTTTAGGTTTAGGACAACTGTATCATCAGATGTAACACCCCAGTCCCACATCGAAAGATAGGGGGAAAATCTGTCTGTATATGAGGAATTAAGTAACTACCAATAGTACCTTCAAGTCATGACCTTTTGGGAGCCTGTGGTGGGCTAGATGACCCAAGAAGATACTATTGGGCCAGTGGTTTGAGGCCTTATTTGGATGGATTTGATTCGATTCGGACTTGGGATTTGACCCAAGATTTGTTCCGGACTCGGGATTTGACCCGAGTTGTTTCATATGGTATCAGAGCCGACTCTCGAAAGCTCGGGTCGGGTCATCCGATCGGGTTGCCGGAGGTGGGGACACGAAGGCTGGTGGTATTATCCCACAATGGAGAGATGAAGGTCCGGAGGTGGGGACACGAAGCCAGCCGGTATTATCCCACAATGGCTAGAGAGGCAAAGATCTTTGGGCCGTGTGTGTGATCGGTTCTGACGGGGACGTCAGAAATTTAAGTGGGGGAGTTTGTAACACCCCAGTCCCACATCGAAAGATAGGGGGAAAATCTGTCTGTATATGAGGAATTAAGTAACTACCAATAGTACCTTCAAGTCATGACCTTTTGGGAGCCTGTGGTGGGCTAGATGACCCAAGAAGATACTATTGGGCCAGTGGTTTGAGGCCTTATTTGGATGGATTTGATTCGATTCGGACTTGGGATTTGACCCAAGATTTGTTCCGGACTCGGGATTTGACTCGAGTTGTTTCATATTATTACAATTTAAAATATATCTTTTGGTTACAAATTAAATATTATATATTAAAATTATGGAATTTATGAAAATATAATTTGTATGAGTTCATAATTTAATTATATGCTTTATATTTTATTTTGATAATTAGATCGGATTGAGGGAGTTTAGCGGGTGATAATTGGATTCGGCGAATTATTTTGGTATTATATTAAGGTACGGATTCCGTACTTTTTCAGCGAGACTCTTTTAAATATAGTTCGTTCGTTTTGTTATTCATTTAGAAATTTGGTATTGCCTCTCAGGATTATTTCTTGTTGTCAAAATTATTGAGATAGTTTCGTTTTGGCGTTGATATCGGAATTCCTATTTGTACTCTTTGAACTAGTTAATCGTGCCAATATGTTTTGGGGACTTTATTCGTTTGTACCATTGTTCGTATATTTTTCGTTCACATTCGGGAGTTATTTTGATCATTTATATATTGTGATAATTAATAGTGTTTGTATTTGATAATTCGATTTCATTTGAATATGGTCATGTAAGCCTTGTGATTTGAACCCCTTTTGGCTTACATTTTGTAGTTTGATCCTTAGGGTATACTTGAGCTAACCACCTGTGGGGGTACCACAGGCATGTCCTCTTGACACAAGGGCATGACACCTTCCGTGGTGGTGTGATCAGTCCACGGCGTATCCTTTTGTATGCTCTGGGTATGAGCTTTGGCCATTTGATATATTTGTTCAGGATACGTATGGGTCGACCCAGTATTTGATTTGATTCGATTTGTTTGGCGGATTAGTGACGTATGTGTCGTGCGTACTATCCGATTTGATTTGTATACATCATGATACTGATGTATTTTGTTAGCCTTTGGCTATTTGTATTTGAGCTCAGTATGAAATTTTTACCTTACAACCATTTGATTCAGCCTTATTTGTTTGGGATTCTTTTGGCTATAATTATTCGATTGACAGTGTTAGTCATTTGTAAATGGACTCTCAAATTTTGATATATTCGTAAGTCGTTTGTAAATCACATATGTTCATTCGTTCAATTCTTTTAGATTCATTACTTTTTGTGATACATTTATTCATCTTCATATCCGTACTGGGCAATTGGCTCACGCTGTGTTCTTTTTCCGGCAGGTAATCAGGGGTGATCAGGATATGTGGGATGAGAGCTACCTTTGATCCAAATGAGTAGATTAGTTTTGAGAATTATTATTAGACTTAGTGTTCATAATATTTTGTTAATGGATGTTTGGGCCTTTTTGGCATTTATTTCTTATTAGTAGAGACTATGTAAATGTGGAGTTACTGCTATTTAAATTGGAGTCTGTGACTTTTGGTATTAAATTTTATTGGAGATATTTTGAGGTTTATTAGAGGTTTGTATTCATTATGTTTGTGCGTGACATCCCTTTTTCCTTTTGGGAAAGGGGGTGTTACAGAGTTGGTATCAAAGCCGATTCTCGAAAGCTCGGGTCGGGTCATCCGATCGGGTTGCCGGAGGTGGGGACACGAAGGCTGGTGGTATTATCCCACAATGGAGAGATGGAGGTCCGGAGGTGGGGACACGAAGCCAGCCGGTATTATCCCACAATGGCTAGAGAGACAAAGATCTTTGGACCGTGTGTGTGATCGGTTTTGACGGGGACGTCATAAATTTAAGTGGGGGAGTTTGTAACACCCCAGTCCCACATCGAAAGATAGGGGGAAAATTTGTCTCCATATAAGGAATTAAGTAACTACCAATAGTACTTTCAAGTCATGACCTTTTGGGAGCCTGTGGTGGGCTAGATGACCCAAGAAGATACTATTGGGCCAGTGGTTTGAGGCCTTATTTGGATGGATTTGATTCGATTCGGACTTGGGATTTGACCCAAGATTTATTCCGGACTCGGGATTTGACCCGGGTTGTTTCATCAGAGGTCTAAACGTATACTAAAATACATTTAGAAGAAACTTTTCACATAGGGTATAATGATACCTATTGAATCACACCGGAACAATAGAATTATAATGCTCGCCCAGTCCAAATGCATGTCGATGGTATGATAGCATGATGCTTGAACTGGATGAGCCAGTCCCATTGTCAGATTTATACTCCTTCCCCATCTCCACATCAGGGAAGGATCCCGAAAATATCATTATATGCATCTTCAGGCAATGAGTTAAAGCACCAAGCTCTAGTTGTCCACCCCATGCCGCAGTTGACTCCACTTCTCTACAGTAATTCTCAAACCTTTCCGCAAGCGAATCATCGTTAGAATCTCCATCAGCCATATTATCTGACATAAAGAATGGGAGGAAATCAGGTGCATGTTTCCTCATATAAACTGCAACCATTTCCCGAAGTTCTTGGTACGTGTAAGGAGAAGAACCTCCTGACTGGACCGCTAACTGATTTTCAACAGCTCTGTAGAGGCAGTGCCCATCAGGCTTTATCTCATTGACAATCAGGCCAAGGGGTGCAAGCTTTTTCTCCAACTTCTCATTTTCAACCATTCGATTACTTATGATGCTGCTCTGCTCTTCTTGTATTCTTTGTTCTCTAGCTGCTTCTTGCTGAGCTCTTTTCTCACGCCTCTTGACACTCTTACTGGGCTTTGAATGGTCAGCTTGGCTGGTGACAGAGACTCCAGCTATGGCCTTCACCAAAGTGTCATTGCCTTTCTCCTTCCCATTGCTATTGCTATACCCTAACAAAGCAAGTTCCTCTGCATGTTTCTCTTTGAGCTCCGCAGAAAGTTGAGCAATCTCATCCTCCACTTGTTTCCCTGCAGCTGGGATATCTCTTTCCTGCAATGCTTTATATTAGCATAATATAGGTTATAAGCACAAATATAAAATTTCATCATAGGTACGCTACTTGATCAATTCACTCACAACGTCTCAACATCTATCACTGCCGCATCTTTTCACCAGCAACCAAGTAAGGAGGCCAAAATAACTAGTATGTAGAACAAAAAACACTTCAACCGTGATACTAACCGAATTCAATGTTGAAACAATAATTCTTTGTACCACAAATTGGAATAGAACAATCGGAGTTGGTCAATGGATATGTAATTAGTCTGTTCTATCTTTGGGCAGGGATCAAAATAAATTCAATGTTTCTGAAAATGCGACCTTCAAATTTAATGCATAGATTGCGTTATTGATGGCAATTATAATCACCGAGATATAAGACACATGTAGAAATACAATTCATTGTACAAGAAATCATTTAGAATTTCATAGATCAACTAGTGTAACTCAAGATTGTTTGGTACCCTGTCCAACTCCTTCCTTGTTGAAGACATTTGGCAGAAGAGCCAATTTAGCCGAGACACGTGAAAACTAAAAGAGTCTTGGCAAAGTCGTTTTCTGTATCACATTAACACTGTCTAGGTACATGTTTATTTCATTCCAACAGTCTGAAATTCCCAATTCAGAGGGGAAAAAATAAATTCGAATAGGGCGATTGCAACTGCGAAGACATTTGCCACCACTTTCTTCCACACTAATCATCATATACCACTTCAATACTGGGAAACTAGAAAACTCTGGCTAGTAAAGTTCGACAGTTATGTTTATACGGTCTCCTTCTCCAGCGAACTTTAAATAGCGAACTATAAACGAACCGGCTATAGCGATAATTTTTTGAGCTATAGCGACGGTTCGAACCGTCAGCATAATTATGTCGTCGGCTTTGTATGCTATAGTGTCGGAAAAAACCGTCGTTATAGTTGGTTCTCTTTTGAAGAAGGGGACCATAATTATGTTATCGGCTTTGTATGCTATAGTGACGGAAAAAATAACCGGTTCGCTGTTTAAGGTTCGCTGTAGAAAGGGACCGTATGTTTATATATCCCTCTTAAATTTTTATCATTTCTCATAGGCCATGTTTTATTAATTGAAACTTGAAAGTACGAAAAAGTCTCTATTGATCAGAAGTACTTCAGATTCATTCTCCGCAATCCTGCTATTAGTATCCCCTCCCCTCCCCTCCCCTCCCTGTTCAGTCATGAAATAATATATATATATATATATATGTATATATATAGGGAAACGATCCATAACTAACGTTATAAAAAAGAGTCTAGCCTTACAACACATCGTGACCTTCCATATTAAGATCGGACGGTTTAATAGAGTTTCCGTCCGCAGTTTAGTTTTCAATATTCCGCAGTTTAATACCGCGGACGAAAAAAATGACCAAAATACCCCTCTTTATAAAAGTCTTTGTCCGCAATATTAAACTGCGAACGCTTAGTATGATTGACCAATTGAAAACGACGTCGTTTTTAAGTGTCGTCCGCAGTATTAAACTACGGACGCTAAGTATGGCTGGCCAATTGGGAAACGACGTCGTTTTTTTTTTACATTCTTCTTTCATCCCATCTCAGCCTGGTCAAGTACACTCACTGAAACCAGCTGAAAGTAACAACTATATGCTACCACTGTTTTTGGATGTTTAATAGCAAAAGGGAAATTATGAAGCCTCACCACATCCGCATATTGTAAGAAAAGCCAGTCGTGAGGGACATTATTAACTGAGTAAATAGTGTCCTTCGGTTCCACCACTAGGAAAACATATATTTAACAATATTAAAAATAGATTCCACTGCAGAGGCAGATTGAAGAGGTAAATAATAAGACTTTTGTAAAGAAGTATGTATAGATGCAGAAGAATGTGATTCAAAGAAACAACAAAATACTTACAGTTACCAAGGCCGCCCCAACCTTTCTTAATGATGCCCCTTTGTCCAATAATTTCTAGAGCTTCAACAATTACTTTTGTCATTTTCTCTTGAACATGCTAAGATGGAATGAAAGAAGAATGTAAAAAAATAAAAAAATCAGGCTCCACAATTTAATAATGTGGAGCCTAGAAAACTAGAAGAAATTTGAATTTGGCCAACAATACGACATCGTTTCCCAATTGGCCTACCTGACTTAGCGTCCAAAGTCTTATTTAAAAACGATGTCGTTTTCAAATTGGTCAATCATATTTAGCGTCCGCAGTTTAATACTGCGGGCAAAGACTTTTATAAGGATGAAAATTTTGGTCATATGTCCCGTCTGCAGTATTAAACTGCGGAATACTAAACTGCGGAATACTGGAAACTAAACTGCAGACGAGAACTCTATTAAACCGTTCGATCTAAAAATGGAAGGTTACGATGTGTTGTAATGCTAAACTCTTTTTTACAACTTAGCTATGGGTCCCCATATATATCTATAAACTGGCAGCTCCCCTCCTTTCCCCAAAGGAACCAGAATAAAACAAATTACAAGGAAATAAATAATCATAGAACATAATAAATAATAAAGAAAGACAACGATATCAAATCCACGAAGAAAGAGGCATCTGTCATAAACACATCACCTGTGCCTAGAAAGCATATCTTCACGAGTTTCTTGTTTCTTCTGAGGTGCATTTTCGAAAACCTCTTCCAACTGCTTGTCCTCCACGTTGTGGGCATCATCCATTGGAAACCCTGAATATCATAAAAATGAACAATAAAAAAAAGGGAAGAACGTAAAACAAGACTTAACCTTGCAGCTTCCCAGCAGCCAGTCAGTGTAAACTGGGTATCTGCTATCAATCACAAACCTTATCTTTGTAATTTACACATTTTTCCTTCTTCTAATCCCGTACTTTTGCGCTATGCATTATCAGACCATATATGTGTGAATGTGTGTATTAGAGAGACATGATCATGGGTAAGAATTGACGTAATTGGGGAAAGAAAATTCATAGTGAACTATGGTATACGTAAAGTCTAGTAATAATGTGTTACCAACCAATACGTACTACTATATATCACATTTTGTCATGTATGTATGCATGACATCATTCTGTCAAAATGAACCATTAAAAACCATAAATTTAAGAAACATACCAAATAGAAATAACACGGCAAGAAGTAATATGAAATGGTATAAAAATTCAGTATTCGTACTAACGCTACAACTAGATTTTTTTCCCTAGGCATATCATAAACTTCAGGTAAGTAACTGCAACATTCCATGGATCTATGACTATCAAATAACTGTCAAATGTATTCATCATTAACATACAGAAATTCCCTTTTGTAGCAGTTAAAAAATGAGACTACATAACCCATGTTATATCATGCATATACCCAATCGATAAAAAGAATCTCCATATCCATTCATGGCAAACAAAAATCAAATTATAAAGTAATGAGAGTCATTATACAATCTTACCAGTCAAAAACAACATATATTACAAACAAACAATACTGCCCCTTTTAAACAAACAACTTACCTGCATTTTAGTAACTAATAGGAACAAAATAGCCCCATATTCAGCTATTAGGACAAAAGGATCGTCTCCAAATACACAAAAAATCGTCTTTTTCTACTAAAGATTCAAACTTTAATCAAATAAAAGTCTTAACTATTGATCCATTAGTTTAGTTGAGCTGATAAATCACCTCAGTGCATTCGCAAATGCTATGTGTTCTTCAAGTTTTTTATCTAAAAATTCAAATAATGGAGGTAAGAGAGAATTACACAGAAATCGAAGGGGATGAGATTGCTTAAGATGTCGTAGATTTAGCGTCGCCGGCTCTTACAGCGCCGTTGCGGCAATCAGTTTTCTTTATTCCTTTCTCTGCGTGAATATAGAGCGAGTATTGAAAAAAAGCCCTCGAGTATTAAGACACTGTTTGTTAGTTTGGAATTTTGGATTGAAAAACTCGAAGAAGGGTGTGAATGAATCTATCTAATAAAACACAAATGATTTTGAATTTCCCGCTCATTCAATAAATCATCTGGGCCGTCCAAAGTTTGGAATAAATCTCACCATCCATCTATCTAATAAAATACAATCTATCTAATTCTATCTATCTATATCTATATTCTATATCTATCTAATAATCTATCTAATAAAACACAAATGATTTTGAATTTCCCGCTCATTCAATAAATCATCTGGGCCGTCCAAAGTTTGGGATAAATCTCACCATCCATCTATCTAATAAAATACAATCTATCTAATTCTATCTATCTATATCTATATTCTATATCTATCTAATAAAATACAAATGATTTTGAATTTCCCGCTCACTTAATAAATCATCTGGGCCGTTCAAAGTTTGGGATAAATCCCACCGCTCATACATCTATCTAATAAAATACATCTATCTATCTAATAATCTATCTATACAAAATCTATCTATACAAAATACAAATGATTTTGAAAAAAACTAATTTCCCGCCTACCTATAAAAAAATCTCAACCCTCAAAAGTTTGAGACAAATCTAGCCCTTCATTTAGATAAGAGAAACCGATTGGAACAAATCTGCGATCGACGGTAACAAAAGCATACTAGCACTGCTCTTCTTCTCCAAAGCATACGGAGAGAGAAAATCCAGCGAGAAAGAAAATCGAGACTGGTAAACCCAGCGAGAAAGAACACTGACAAAGTCAGTATACTAACAAAAGCATACGGAGAGAGAAAATCCAGCGAGAAAGAGAACCCAGCGACGATTCCAGCCACGATTCCGGAGATTCCAGCGACGATGACGACCGGAGAAAGCCCAAATGGTCCCAGCGGCCTGGAAATGCTTCCGGCTACAGCAACGGTAACTAAACACTGCTCTTCTTCTCCTTCTTAGTTTTTTATTCTTTGGAAAATCTGTGTTTTGGGTTTTGAAATTAGCGAGACTGAAACCCCTGTTAAATTCAGAATCATGCCGAATCCTTGGTTCCTATTGTGCGATCCAGCCACCAAACCAGTATTTGCCTCCATTTCTGTCCATTCATCACAGAAAATTTTGGCTCGCATAAATGTTCTTCATACTTTTTAACATTGAGAGTCTAGGCGGGTTTTCACATGGTAAATTGTTAAATGATCTGCAGGTTGATTCTTAGCATTTTTTGACTATTTTGAACACGGAAATTGTGTGTTACATGGTTAAAGTAGGATCCTTTCTTTGTTGTTCTTTATAGTCCACATTATCGATTTCAAATTCTTATAGAATGCCTCTATTTGCAAATACAGTATGGGCTTAACCCTATGTATATGTGCTTAATGCCGTGTTACAAAGCCAAGTCCCTCTGGTCATCATATAAATGACCAGAACTATATTTTCCCAAATTTTAATAGTTTCGAGTTATAACTTTCAAAACTACAGTACTCTTCTCCATAGAGAAGATGGGTATTCCAACTCGAACTGGAGGTCCAACAATGGGGGCAGATATGCTGAGCGAGAAAGCGGCCATGATGAGAGAATCACTGTACAAGAGTCAATCCGCTACGGACAACATGGTCTCTATGCTTGGCTCCTTTGACCACCGTCTCTCCGCTCTTGAGACCGCCATGCGTCCAACTCAGGTCCCAATTTTCTGGTCTTTGATCTGTTCTTCTATACCCATTTCATTCCTGTTTCTGACAAACCATATTTTTTAGAAGGAAAAGGAAAAGTTTTCCGGAAAATGAGAAACAAGAAACCAATTTAGAATTTGACTAACTTCTTAATTCTTATTGTATGTTAGCAAGAGAGAGATTTGATTCTCTTTATTTCCATGTTGATTTCAACCCTCTGTTTGGTTACTAATAAAATTAAGGAAAACTTAAAAAAAAAAGGAAACGATTTTTCATACTCAAGTAAGGAAAGAGGAATCTAATTCAGTATTCTGATCTATTTATGCTTATGAATTTTAGGAGCTAGATTTTTACTGGGTCTGATGTTAAAAAAGGGAAACCTTATTTGGGTTTGCTTTATTGAACTTTGCTTGGCTTGGTCTGCTTAGTACTACTAAAGGGTAAGGTGAAAGTGGAAACAAAGAAAGGAAAATCATAATTTTTAATTACAGTGACTGAAACCAGCCACCAAACCAGTATTTGTACACCAACAAAACTGAAACCCCTGTTAAATTATTGGTTTGTTTTGATACAGATCTTAAAATTAAATTTGAGATGGGGTTTTGCTCAATGGGGTTGTGTTTGATCAAATTGATTATAAGTGTAATGGGATAACTTGATTATAAGTGTGAAAATTATTCTTTTGGGTAGCTTTTACTAGATTATCTGCAGTATAAGTAGCGTTTAGATCTGAGTCTTCAGCTAAAAATTGGTTCTTTACATGAAAACTGGGAAATGGGTACTGCTTAATTTTGATTTGGACTGTTAAATTTGGTGTGTTTTTTAATATTTTGATTTTTGGTTGATTCCTTTTGTAAGTGTGAATGTTGGTTGTATAACTGTATAAGAATGAATAACCTCAAAGTTTTGATTTTTTTTTGTATCCTTTTGTTCTCACGGATCAATTTTGTTTGAATGATCAAAACTTCATTCAAACAAAATTGATCCGTGAGAACAAAAGGATACAATAATATGCTAAACCTGAGATTGAGATTGAATTGTTCCAAATTTTACATGCTAATTTATTTGCTTAACCACGATATATGAGGTCCTTTAGGTTTTATGGCTTCTTCTTTTTGTTTTATTTTTCAATGACTGTGTTTGGTTGCTTCACTTTCCAAACCTTAAATTTGATTAAGGATTAATTGGGCATTTTGGAAGTGTAATTTTGTATACTATTACTTCTTTTGATTTGTTTATAAACAATTGCATAATAAGGTTAAATTGTTTTTCAAATGTCAGGATTTGTTCAGGCTATATTGAAACCCGGTACACTGGAAGATTTTGCACTTTAGATTGTTCAAGAAGCCATAAAACCTCAGGTTGAGAACTTTCCCCTCTATCTCATATTCCTTATTCTGTGTTAACGTGTCTTGATTTTTAATTTTAGTTGCTGGGTGCATGTTAATGTTTTAGTTAGTGTGGAGGGATATATTGATTAACCTTTTGATTGCATATAATTTATTGAGATAATCCGAAAATTATTAAATTTCCTAATACAAAAGCTTACGTTTTCAAATTTTATGCTCGGATGATGCTGAATACGAGCTAGAGAAACATAGAATTTATGAATGTGAAATTAGGGGAAAGTACCGAAGATACCTGACAAAATAATCCCTGTTGTTGGATGTTCCAATTGATGGAGCACGGACTGCAAATTTTATTTCAAAATTTTGTATGATACAGCTTATTAGTTTGCGGGACGAGTTAAGGAAGGTGAATCACTCGGTTGTGGAGAAGGGAAAACCTCTGATATAGTGTCCCAGGAAAGCTTATCATCCTTTCTACGCCTTCGATCCAAAAAGGCTGGTCTCATAGGTGTAGCAAACATGTCGACCCTGCAAGTTAGCATTGCTACGATTTCTGACATTGGTGGTCTTAGGTTTGCATGAGGCTGAAGACATAGAAGAGCCACTTGGATTGTTTGCATAACATCCCTCTCTACAAATCCATTTTCTTGCATTCTCGGATCTACTAGATCGATCACCTTTGACCTTTCAAAGAGCTTCCATGCCTAACATTAAAATAAATATTTATTATCTAGCAGTTTTTCACAATTTCACTCCGTCCTCACAAGTGTAAAATGACCAAATTGTAAATGTTGCATTTCTGATTGCAAAGTAAGATCTGTATTTTTCCTGCAGCTAATAATTTCAAGCACCAGAATTCCAAAACTGTATATATCAGCCTTTTCAGATAATTCTCCTCTAATGGCATATTCAGGGGCTGTATAACCTCTGCAGAAAAGGGAAAGCAGATGATTGTACAACATGTATTGAACCAAGAATTAATAATTTGACAGAAGCATATCGCGTGGTCATCCATTCTTTTGGGATGAGTTCATCACATGCGTTTGTGATTTGTGATATGGAAATGGAGTATTTCTTAGTTGGTCGGTGAGTGGGCTTATAGACTAAATGCAGACAGAATTTCTCATTTACATAATTTCTGAAAGAAAGAGAAATTCTTAATTTGTTTTGTTCAGGGAAATCTCACAAGTTTATCAACTAAACTTAAAAAATGTTCACTTGGATTTGAATCAAATGATAAATCTCCTTGGGATCCTTTCTAAAGTTTTGATTATCTTAGGGGTAGTTGCTGACTTGCATAACTAGCAAGAATATATTTTTCTTCTTTCTTTTTTGACAAATATTTAGGATATTCGGGAATGGAATATATACACAAGACTACAAGGATATGCACCAGGGATTAAAAAGCAAACAAAACAAGCAGGAGGAGAAGCCCTTAAGTCCAGCAACTACTGTTTCTGGGCCAGGTCGAAAAAGGGCAGCTTCAAGCAACAACATTTCAAGTATTTAAGCAACATTTTTATTAGATCAAATGAGTGTGATTGTGATGATGGCAATGGCACTTCAGTGGCAGAGGTCATTGTGATGGTACCAGACATTAAAATCCTTTCCACTGAAGCTTTAAATCAGAAATTTTATAAAATACAGAACATTTGTATATCCTGCATGCTACTTATCATTTTCTTTAAAGACCAATAATGCACGCATTTGTTATCTAATAAAGGGGCCATTGCTTGATGCAATTGAGTTGAACAATTGGTTAGATGTTACTGAATTAAATGTCCGGAGTCATGATTTAGATATATTTCTATATTAGCTTGAATATATAGTGAATAATTAATGGCAGGTCATGTTTTAAGAATATGAATCGTTCGAAATAAGGATTGTGACCTAATAAGTAGGTTTGTGGGGCCCACATGTCAGGCGGAGACCCACATTATGCATGTGTGTATGTGAGTATTATGTGAGCCTTTTTTATATGATAGTAGCATTGTTGTTGTGGTTAAGTGGCTTGCGGTACTAAATCGTGATAGTGGCTGAATCATTGGCAAAGGGATTATAACATTCCATGAAGAGTCATACATGTAAAGATTCATGTATGACTCATGGCTCATTGCCTCAGTTATTAAGTTGAGGCCCAGAATATATACTTAGTAGGACATGTATGAACTGTGAAGGGGTATTCATTTGTAATCAATGTGGCCCTAAGAAGCATATAAATTGATAAAAACAGGTCAATTATAGGAAGATTCAATTTGAGATGGTTTCTGTGATTTTTGTTTGTCCGTTCCATCAAATTTTACACAATAATGTTGTTTCTTAGCTGAACATGTTTATGTAAAAAATAAACTCTAAAACCTGCACATTTACATTTTAGGATCTTTGTTTCACTATTCCATCATTTATTCGAGTCCATTTTTCTCTCAAAGAAGGGAGAAATCAAGACCTGGCATCAAATCCTTTTCCTTTTCCTTCATCATGTCTGGCGATCACCAAGGCATCGCAACACCGCCAAGCGGCGAAGTTTACATAGGTGGGGGCGGAGGTATTAACATTCACGATAATGGCGGAACTGGAAGGTATTAACATTTGCGATAAGCGGCGAAGTTTACATTTGTAATGTACATTTTATTCAATTCTATAGATTTATTTTGTTCTGCTGAATATATTAAGGCTTTTATCAATCGATTGCAGTGTTAATGTTCATTCTTCTTGAACTGGAGTCTTATCAAATGTTCTTTTTCCCCCTATTTTTTATTTATTTTTGGTGGTGGGTGAAATTATAGATTTTATAAACAAGTAAAATGTATATAAAAACTAAAGGGGGCATCAGCAAATTTGGTAGGGCTAACCTGTTGTTTCTCAATCTATTAGAATATAAATGATATACATGCTTACCAATTTTTTATGTGACTATACGTAATAAATAATTGTCTTTGAAGTTGCAGTTATTGTGCCAGCGGTAGTGGGGGAAGGGGTTATGGTGGCAGTGAGGGAGGGGGTTATGGCGGCGGCCGTGACGATGATGGCCGTGATGGTGGAGGCAGAGAAGGTAACTAATACTCTACTCATTTTCTTCTTTAAAGTAAAAACGAATTTCTCCTTCTGAAATTGTAGAGATTTGTGCTTGAATTCTTCTCAATTAGTACTAAACTCTGGCATTTGTGCTTGAATTACACGGCTAGAATGGGGATATTTTACCTACGCAGTGTTTATCCTATAATTACACGGCTAGAATGGGGATATTATTCCCTTTTTCGAGTACACGGCCAAATTATATCTGTTGCTTGCCTAGAATGATGTGATGTATCCCAAATTATAAACTAGCCGGATATAATGGGAATATAATTACACGGCCAAATTGTAAATTATATCTGTTGCTTGCCTAGAATGATGTTGCTTGCCTAGAATGTTGCTTGCCTAGAGCATTGTTCTTTTCCATAACCAAATTCTATGTATCGATCAAATTCTATCGTTTTCTGTCAAATATAATTTTGCTTAACATATAACTTAAAAAGTGAATTCTCATTCTCTTCCAAATTCTTATTAAATATAACTATAAGAAAATTCTATTTATTATTATTACATATCATTTTAAAAAGATTACCATTAAAATCAATTAAAGTTTTGAAAATCATCTGATTTTGTTTTGGGTTACACTTTACAAAAGAACGATGGACTACTTTTATTTAAAAATAATTATGTGAAAAAAATTAAGACTTACATTAACATTAAATAGAGGAAGAAAAAGAGGCTTTTATGTTCCTCTTCTCCTACTCTTAATTCTTGGCCGGATTAAGATCCTCTTTATTTTAAATAAAATAAAAAATCTCTATTCTTTGTATATTTCTCATCATTTCTCTCCTGTCATCACACGACCATTTCATTTTATTTAAAATGAAAAGATCCTAATGCAATTTCAACCAACCCAACCGTCTAAACTTTACTAACGTGCCAGACAGTCATTGGTTGAGAAGAATCGGTCGGCTTGAATGACTCCCTCCCTTCCCTTCAAGGGCAATGAAACATGGAAGATTAAAAAACATCAAAATCTATAATAATAATAATAATAATAATCTATCTATACAAAACACAATTGATTTTGAAAAAATTAAGTTTCCCGCTCAAGCTATTAAACGATCGGGACCGTTAAAAACTTGGGATAAATCTAACCGTTCAATAATAACTATTGTACTACAAGGGTAACAAAACACGGATGGAAAAAACAAGGGTTTCAGACTTCACTTGCTTCTTCTTCATACTCTCTATCAATCGGTTCCTCCCCAGCTAAAGAACGGGTCCGATCGTGAAACTCGACGAAGCGGACGTTTGGAACTCCGGCCAGGCCGCGTCGCCGGAGGTTCGTAAGGTGGTGCTGGATGTCGGCGCCGGAGGAACAGCGTCTTCGTTGCCGGTCAACGTGCCGGACTGTTCAAAGATACTGAAGCAGGACTATGGAGAGGATCGACGGAGAGATAGCGACGACGAAGACGGCGACGACGGTGGGGATCGAATTCCGCTGCACGAGTTTTTAGCCAGGCAACAATCTACGGTTAGCCCAATCTCTCCCTTCCTCTCTGAACTGGGTATTGTTAGAGAGTACCATTACGATTTAAAAAATAATAATTGTAGATGCCATTTGAACCCATGATTTTAGCTCTTCTTGAGGCTTTTCGTGGTCCACACAACTTCCACAGATACGGACACACTTGAACATAATTACTTCAAATGATTTTTTTCAATATTAAACTTCAAAGAGTTAATTTTACAACTTTATTGAGAAATAATGTCAATTGTATCAAATGCTACCTTCTTTTTCATTAAAAAAAGGAAAGAAAAAAAGAGAGAGTAGGACTGTCATTTCAAGACAGAGTTGGTAGTAGGCAACAAAGATTTTGTCCCCCTACAGTTGTTCAGCATTACCAGATATAATATTTCACGAAGTGAAGTCCACAACTTCATCAATCATGGAAGAATTAGAAGGGATATCCACAGGTTGTTTACAAGTTACAACTGCTGATCCTTTACAAATGATCCAAAGACAGCATTAATCTAAAACTCTTTTTGAGAGAAGCATCATTATACAAATTTCATCTCCAAATTACGTACTTGAGATTATTCTGTTTAATTAGCCTTTCTTAACTCTCACTGCAACATGAAGTCTACTTCTTACCTACATTTTTTAATTTCAGTTTGTCTTCAAAGTACTCAAAGTTATATATGAGTAAATGTTGGCCTATTAAAAGGATAGATGAAAAAACCTCACGTTTGTAGGCAATTAAACCACAGTTAAATGTTCATTCTGTTTCTACACTTGCTCATGTTCTGGGTAAAAGAATTCAAAGTTGTGGTCTATGTCTGTAGACTCTGTAACCAGGTTGAAGTTATGCAAAATCTGGTCAGAAATAATCTTCTCAAAATCTGTTAAAATTTACTACATTTGTTCAACAAAAAGGGATCCATTAGTAAAATTTGCGAACTTTAAGTACTTTTATTCTGAGTTTCCCCCTAAATTTATTGAGTGTTTATTTTAGTTGTGATGGCATGATACTGGAATTGTGATGAAGAACTTGGGGATATTCTGTTATTTAATACTGTCAACAAAAGAAATGGGACTTTTTTGGAACAAAAAATTGACAACAACGACTCTTATACAGATACTAAAAGTTTGAGTTATATTATTAGGGATAGATTTGTTTGGTTTCTGACTTTCTGTTAAATGAAGGTAATTTATGGCATCTTAATCCGGACAATTTTTTGAGTGATTGAGGGATGGCTACCATTTTGACAATCCCCAAAGGCAGAAGGGCTGACTTGATAAAGGCTTTTACCATTGGTTCGCATTTTTCTTCTTCGAAGTTATTTAAAGTTAATTGATTAATTTGGTATATATATTTTTATTTTATTTTTATGAGGGTGTTACTGATTGTTAGTTTATCTGTTGCAGAAGTTGAGAAGTTTCTTCAGGTGTGTGATCCTGGTGAGTTCTTTTTTTTCTCTCTGTTAATTATCCTATTTTCATGGCATAAGTCTTTGTGATGATTTTATTGTAGTCCTGGGTGATGGATAAATAATAGGAAATGGATCCTTAGATGTATTTATAACCTTTGAGTTAAAAATCGGATGGAGTATTAAATGCATTTTGTAGTAATTATGTAAATTGATGGTTTTTGTTTTTACTCATCAGTCTGTGGTTTTAGATTGGCATCCAGTTGCAGTGCTTGCATTCCAGTGTTGTCTTGCCTTTTATCCCCTTATTTGTCTAGATCATGTAGAAGTGTAATCTGTTTTTTCTTATCCTTCTCTGTTAAATGGTTACTTGAATGTAGGGAAGCAATCAAATTCATGATATCAATACACCCTATAAACCCCCATGCTGAACAAAGATGGGCACAAAGAATGAATTTTAAAAAGACGGAAGAAAAAATGAATATTTGAAAACATATATCAATACACTCTCATTCTTGGACATATTTCCTTCATATATTCGAGCTCTCTCAGCCCGAAAGAGCATCCATAGCTTTTGTCTTCTCAATAGATTTTCTTCTTTACTTCCCAGCCATAAAAGTTGCACCTTCAATTCATTTCATGAAAGTATTTAACTGATCATATGCCTTTTCTTCGTCTATTTTGGCTCTGCAGTCATTAATCTTTTGACCTGTGTGGATTATTAATTATTGACCATGGTGTTTGAGTTTGAGAGTTATATTATTAGGGATATGTGAAGAAATTGTGTTAATTGATATCTGTAAACTTGAGTGAAAGATATGTGAATGCCTGAATTTTCAATTTTTTAGGATTGATTGCTATGAAATTTGGGGTTATAACATACTGAGATTGCTAATATACTGAACTTTTGAATTAAGCCCACTAAATATGTGAGTTAATGTTTAGAAGAAATTTACTGTCTAAACTTTTAGGGATTTGAGGATACATCTGTATGTATGTTACATATTGAGGTAGAATTGCTTCTAAAGTTTTGAATTGATAATATGATGAGTTTATTGAATGATAAGTTGATTTCAAATGATTTTTTATGGTAAAAGTAATTGTTATTGTCTGATATAGGCACAAGGAGATAGGTTGGTTGTGTGGGGTTATAAGGAGGCTAACATGGGTTTATAGCACAAGTAAATGGCTATAAAAAGGGTGAATTAAAACTGTGCACACCACATGTTTGTTAAAAGTCCCAAGTGGACTGTTTTGGCTAAAAAGAGAATTCTAGAGGGAATTAAAGTTGGGGTTATATATGTACATCCTATATAATATGAGGAGAGGTGTTTCAAATGGCAACAAAGAGTTGCTACGGTAAAAAGCTTCATTTACAATTATTATAACCACATGCATTTGTTAGTCTTTAGATACCCTGTTATGTAAATTTTTTTAGTTTGGCCCTCTTTTTTAATTGTTGGAATTATTTGATGCCCTCACTTAGCTACCACATTCGACCAACTGTGGAGATTGGAACCACTACCTTCTGAGAAGAAATTAATGTGGCGAAGAGATATGGAATGTCTTCTAACCTGAATCCAGTAAGCTTGAGGTACGTGATATACTCAAAACTCCGAAAACCAAAGATTGGAATCAAGTATTCTATGATATATTTACTTCATATTCAGGAGTTACATTCTCTAAGATGATATATTTAAAGTAGTTAGAGCTTCAAACCTATGAAGCACCTTCTTATTTTAAAACCAATTTGATACTTCTAATTAGGATAGATGTTGGGATAAATGAATGCATAAACAACTATAATATTTATATCATCTTTCTTTTGAGCTTTTAGCCTTTGTACAACTGAAAACAACCTAAAACACAAACACATCATCATCAAAACTTCCATATGCTTGATAAATTTTTTGGAATATGACTATTTAACTACAAATGACTGGCCGATATTTTTTATTTATGTTTTTCGTGTGTGAAAAAAATCTTATTCATAGCCCCGAGCAATTTTCATGTGGGTCTGTAGTGTTTGAATTATCATGATGTTATTTAGTGAAACATTTGCAGCGATGTTAAACAAATGAATTTATTTATATCTGAACTTTTTCGTTTTCACTATATTTTGCATTTGATTAGTTTTTTTTTATACTTTTTTGAAGGAAGCAATAACTCCTTGCTCATCATTTTGAACTTGGGCTCTGTTAATTAGGTAATATGCATGCCACTTTAGTTTTTTCATTTTCCACCATCACCAGAAGCATCTTATGATCTATCGTGTTAGTATGTTATATACCCAATTTTTTTTATCTTCTTGAAAATTTTGAACAGTTTCGAAGATTCTGTTCGTCAGTACTGGATTAGGTGTGGGAGATTTCACTAAAACCGCAAAAAAGGAAAAATACTATCACGGGTAAGTTTGGATTTTTCTCATATTACAGATTTCTTTCTTTTAGATTTTGATATTGTGCATGAGGTGTTTGATAAAATATCACCTACATACCTACTTCTTACAATCTTATTCATTCATATATTTTTTGGATAAAATGTCACATATATACCTACAACGAATTCATCTGGCTTAAGGCGTTTTACTTCCATGAATTATTACAGTTTGTTTAATTCATTTGGTAGTGTTTCAATTTTTTAGATTAACCTTGCTATGACCCTGACTGCTTTTATGTTGAGGATAAGATATGCAAGTAGTTTGGTGAAAAAGGTAAATATTAGAGACTTGGATCCTTAGTCTAGCAGATCATATTAGATTTCTTTTATTTATTATTTTTTTGAAATTTATTATCTAATCTATAGACCTTCTTTACTATGTTGATCCACTGCATTTATTAAAATGACTTAACTCTACGATTGAGTAGTTTTTTTTGTTTTTTTGTTTTTTGTTTTTGGTATTTATGCTTCTCCTTTATTTCTTTTTCCTAAACTCTGAATTTTGTATTTTGAAAAAAACCTTTTTTCCTGCTATGTTCTGAATAGATTTGGTAATTAATAAAAGGGGATGTAACTAGACTTGATGAAAGGACTTTGGGAATGTATAAAATATCAATATTACATTGTTATGAGTTATTTTATATGCTAATATTTTTTCCCTTTGAATATTGAAGGAGGAGAAGACTGTCTCACAGGAAGTTTGAGCATTCCAGGCATGGCTTCCTTGGATTTCTCCCAAGGAAGCGCGCTGCTCTCCACAGAGAAAAAGGTGAACTGCTCGAATTACTTAGAATTTTATTTTTTTTTTACTCTTTTTAACATTGGATGTGTTCCTATTTCATTTTGAGTAAGGCATAGCACTGATGTCATTGTTTTGGATTGTCATTCGTCAGTTCACAGATGTACCCTTCGCATCTTTTTTGCGGTTTTGATAGTTTTTTATTTATAGTTTTTTATATATCCCAAGAAACATTGAAATATTTAATGAATTTGTGAGATTATAACAGATATAAGAGAGTTTACTCCAATACTTTGTTTTTTATATATCCCAAGAAACATTGAAATATTTATAGATAATTTATTAAATATTTATAAACATTGAACTTTTGAATTTAAGCCCACTAAATATGTGAGTTAATGTTTTGAAGAAATTTACTGTCTAAACTTTTAGGGATTTGAGGATACATCTGTATGTATGTTACATATTGAGGTAGACTTGCTTCTAAAGTTTTGAATTGATAATATGATGAGTTTCAACAACTCCTCATTAGACATTTTCGAAGGCCTCTTATCTTCAAATCCACCTGATTTTTAGAACCACAATTATTTTGTCCTTGACAATACTCAATCCTGATTCTAATCCAGAGAACGATTCGCAGTCAACAAATTGCTCACCTCTTCCTCCTCTCTATTCCCATAATCACATCAATCATAATTGCAGTACTCGACAAAGTTCTCCTCCTTAGAGCCTTTCCCTTCAAACAATTTATATAGCTCTATAACCTTCTTCTTTTGCTTAAATGTAGCACCTAGAGAATTATAACTAAACGATTCATTTTAATTTTTGCAGTCTTGGGATGATATTGCTATTGAATGGAAATGTGTTCATTCAACAAGTCGAGGGTGGAGAAAAGTTAACAAGGTTATGTGTATTTTATAATTCTTAAATCGTATTCAAGTAATCACGTGTCAATTGTTTCATTTTTGCGATACTACTAACATTTTGCTTTCTCTTATAAATAACAGATTTTTGTTACAAACAATATTTGTTGGTCGTGGACGTTGCCGATGGATAGCCTTTCTATGTACCGAATACATGGTAGAGCTTGACAGATCTACAAGGTAAATCTTATTATATGTATTTTCGGGTATATATTGAAGGATACTTGGTGTAAGCTGTAAAAAATATATTTGGTGTAAGATGTAAAGTAAAGGGTGGTGCTCAACATGTTTCTCTATTTTCTGCATATATGTATTTTTGTTCTCCGTCTTTTGTAAAGTTGGGTAATTATACATGGTTATGATGATTTTGAGTATGGAATGATGTTTTTTTTGTGGTTTGGATATATATGGATGATTGTAAGTTTTTTAAACAGGTTTAGATTTTTCTGGATATCTATTTTTAAAGGAAACTCTGCCGAAATTTCTTGAAATTAGTAGCTACTAGCTTGATATTTTGGTGATTGAATGTGTTAATTATTGAATATGTATTAATTTTTGCATGGTATGATGATTTTGGGTATGAAATGATGGTTTTTTTTTTGTGGTTTGGATATGTATGGATGATTGTAATTTTTGTAGACAGGTTTAAATTTGTTTGGATATCTATTTTTAAACGAAACTCTGTCAATTTTTTTTAAAATCAGTAGCGACTAGCTTGCCCAAATTTGCGATGGCCCAGATGATTTTTTTGGCTATATGTTTGACCAAATTACCTTTTTTTTTGTGGTTGGATCAATTATTTTTGAAGTTCTTATTTTATTTTAATTTTTATTTAATCAGGCAAAGGAGTTCCAAACTAATTTGGTTCACATGAACCTTTTAAGCAAGTGGGTATTATTATGCTATTTCAAAACTACAATGCTTTTACCTGTTAATGTATCAGTGACTGGTATTGAATGGACATATTTGTATGATGTATTGTGCTTAAAATAGTTTTACTAATCAATAGCATATAGGTGAAGAGAAGTGCTTTTAAATGTGCTTGAAGAAAATATGAAGGTTATTGCCATTGTGATTGTTTCTAATTTAATAAATGTAGTTAACTGTCCTAGGTCAAATTTATTGTTGAGTGAATGTGGATGTTGGCTTTAGTTGTTTCCTTAATAATTTTATTTTTTCTTGCCAGACTCGATTTGTAAATAATGAGTATGTAGATACAATTTGTGGTAAAATTCTTGACTTCTTTATTTTTTTGGGTGAAATGTCTATCTTGATTAAAAATTTTCTTATTTACAACAAAAAATTTCTAATTTTTACCAAATATATACTCTTTAAACATTGTAACTCACATTTTTCATTTAGATTTATCTTTAGGTATTAAATAATTACACGAATATTAGTAGTGCCGGAGGCACGGGTTAACCCTAGTCTATCTAATAAAATACAAATGATTTTGAATTTCTAGCTCACTTAATAAATCATCTGGGCCGTCCAAAGTTTGGGATAAATCCCACCGTTCATACATCTATCTAATAAAATACATCTATCTATCTAATAATCTAATAATAATTTAATTTAATACAAATGACTTTAAATTTTCCGCCCAATCAATAAATTATTTTGGTCGTTCAAAGTTTGAGATAAATCATATTGTCCATACAGTGCCGGAGGCACGGGACCCAGCTAGTATAATATATATTACTTCATTTGTTTTCTTACTTTTTGCATTTTAAAATAGAAGATTAAATTTGATTTGTGAAAGTTAATATTAGAAACTTTTAAAATAAAAATTTATGAAAATAATATACTCGTAATTAGTGATAATTTTTGAATAACTTACAAGTTTTATATGTATTATTTATAAATAAATAAATTTATATTAAATTTAAATTTAAAAAATCAAAAAGTGATTTTTTAAATTTAACCCCCACTCGCATGCTCCCACAGTCCCCCAAAAGCGCGAAGCTCACGCGCTTTTCCTTCTGTCAAAGAGTGTTTCAACTTCTTCTCCCCACCACCATCACTCCCAACTGCATATTCTTTACTTCTGTCTTTACCTAACGCCCTTCAACAACACACTCTCTCTCCATCTTTATATGTATACGCATAAATAGTTTTCAAATTAATTTGGGTGTAAGCTGTTTAATTCTGAGTTTTACTTTTTGGGTTTAATAAGTAGTTGAAATAAGCTCGTGTAACCATTGAGAAAGTCTTTATTTTTTTATTGTTAATGGAGTCAAGAACTCGGTATACTCTACTAAAGCAGTCGTCTTTAGCTCCAAAATCTGGGAGAAGATTCGGTGGGTGGGGGAGATGGGGAAGGAATTATTGATCCGGGAGTGAGAATGATGTATTTGGCTAATGAGGGTGACTTGGAAGGAATTCAGGACCTGCTGGGCTCCGGCACCGACGTCAATTTCCGGGATATCGATGATCGGACGGCGCTCCACGTGGCCGCCTGCCAGGGCCGGACTGATGTTGTGGAGTTTTTGCTAGAGAGAGAAGCTCAAGTTGACCCTAAAGATCGCTGGGGTAGCACGGTACAAATTCCTCTGTTTTAATTTTGATGGATGGTTCATATTTGTGTTTTACATGATTATAGATGGATACATTATTTGAAAGTCTAAAATAATTTCATTTATAATTTCCCTCCTGTGTAATGTGTAGAATAAATAACAGATTTGGTTTATAAATTTGAGGAGACTTTTAGCAAAGATGGAGAGAAAAACTTCCTGGATTGAGAAGTACCAGGAGTAGTTGTTTGCCTTTAACCAAATATAGTAATTTGGGTTGTATTCTACATTGATTAAATTTGCAAAATTTTGTGGAAGGTAATATTTGTTGTCTTAGTTAGCATACAACAATTGCTTGACTAGTTACGTAAAGTATATGTTAAGATATTCTCCTCATTTCCTTATGTTTCTTTTGGATAAGAGAATCAAGGGAATGCTATGTGTTATTTGTTACTAGTTTTCTTTTATTTTGTTTTCCAGAAAAGCATTGGTATTTAACTTTCTTCGCTTTTCCCTTGTGGTTGCTTTGATAGATTCTATTCATTGGGCAAGTTGTGTTACCAATTAACAACGTAACGAGAAAAATTGCAAAAAGAAATCGAAAGAAAATCAATAACACACTAGGCACATAATTTACGTGGTTCACCCAAATATAATACGTTCGCGGCCAACGAAAATAGATCTCACTATCTCAGCAAAGCATTCATAATACACTGCAGGTTTCTCTCCTTAAATAGTGCGAGTCAAAAAAATCTAACTCCCCTAGAAAGTACCCTAAAAATTTTCTTTCTCTAACACGACAGAAATGTTAAGATCTTTATTTAATAATAACTGAATTGCCAAAATTATTATTTTCTTCTCATTCCATATAATGTTACTTTAACAGCCTCTTGCAGATGCAATACATTATCGAAATCATGATGTGATTAAACTTTTGGAGAAGCATGGTGCCAAGCTTCTTGTAAGTACTTTACATTGGTTTTCGACCATATTATTTTGTGGTAGATCTGCTTTCTCTTACTCAGAGCTTATAAACCTTAAATAAATGTTTGTTAAAGTTTATTTTAGTGAGTTGCCTTTTCATACTGCTTTTAAATTTAGGTGGCACCCATGCATGTTAAAAATTCCCGTCAAGTCCCAGAATATGAAATTGATCCCAAGGAACTTGATTTCACAAACAGTGTTGAATTAACGAAGGTAACATACTTCTGTCTCTATTTTTAATGTAATTTATAGCTAGTACAGTTAAAACACCAGTTTCGTATTCTATCAATTTTTTGTTTTGTTCTACTGATGTCCTTGGATTAGTTGGGGTGGATTGCTGAATGTTGATGCCTAGTTGAACTGAATTTAGGTGATGGGAAATGCTTACAAAAATGATATACCATCTTTGGATTTACCTTCTTGTTCATAATGGACTGTAAGGGATTTGTATTACTTATTTGGATTTACCTCCTTGTTCATAATTTGTCCTCTTGTAGACGTTTTCTGTCTAGGCCTTCTTTGTCTTATGAGGTGATGAGTCTGGCAGAGGTCAATATACTACCTCCTTCTGAGCTTGAGAGTCCGACATTCCTTTCTGGTGCGCATCATAAGAGTTTACTCCATAAATCAAGTTACTAAGTAAATGTTTCAATATTGATATTAAATCTGAAATACTGAGGACTAACTAGTACTGGATTGTGTACTTGATTTGTCTAGAAATTCCTAATTCTTTCTCTCTAAAAAGATATCTTCTTCAGTCTAGTTACATACTCTACATGGTTATGCTTGTGGTTGGTCTGTCATTGTGGATGCTTTACAGTAGACCAAATAAGATATAATTGTGCTGCATTAAGACTGTTAAACTATAAGTAAGAAGTGAAGTAGTTGCACTGATCAATGGTAGGCATCTGATGGGGAAGAGGTGGATCATAAGGAGAGGCAAGGAAGAAGCAGAAGGAAATTTGGCAAGCTCATCATGCGAAGATTATCTTTGCTTTGGCCATATGAGAAAACTATGGGGTATTGAATTTCTATTTGGAAACATGAATTGGAGTCTTTTGCTCCTTTGTTAACTTAACTCTTTGTAAAAGGAGCAAATTTGGGTCTCCTTGTACTTGTCGTTTTGAAGAAATATTCTTCATAAGAAAAGCAGCGCTCTTTCATAGCTGGGGTTGCTTTCTTTTTTGTGATAAAAAGATTGTATTTCACTGACGAGGTTTTAAAGTTTTCCAAAAGCTAAATTTTTGCATGCAATAATTAGTATGTCAATTGTAATGAAATCAAAAGATGAAAAATATTCAGAGACTAAGAGAAAAGATAGAAGCTTATAAAAAAATGAGGAGGGTAGGGTGGGGTGGAGGGGTGGGGTGGGGTGGAGTGGAAAAGAAATGAAAGCTTAACAACACCCTAAAAAACTTAATATGGATGAATTGAGAAACCGAGTAGTTGTAATAAGATCAAAATGATTTTTTAAACTTGTTATTTTATTTATCACTAGTCAATGTTATTCATGTGATTGCTCCACTATACCTTTTCTTCCTATCATAGTTGTCATGGCATCGCCATTGCGTTGCCTAGGCGACGACTAAGCGTCCTGGTGTTCGAGAAGGGCAAGACAACGCCTTGGACGTCGAGCCGCCATGGCTCACGCATTAGTAGCGGACCCAAATTAAGTAATTAAGTCATTTTTTACCACGGCTCACATGGACTTTTTCAATTACTTAAGTAACTCAACCCATGACCCTAACCTATTCCATGACCTTACTCCTTTGAATGCGAGTGATGTTCGTGAGGGAGACGGAAATGACTTCATAGTTGATGACTTTGCTTGAGCTATGACTAGAGATAGTAGAGAGTGGAGATTTTTTCATAGTATTAGTTATTATGTTTTGGGTTTTAGTGTATATAAAATTTTATTGTTCAATATACTTTTGAAATAAAATATATAATGTATAAATTTACGACTTGTCGCCATACGAACGCCATGTTAGGCACCTTATCGCCTAGGCGTCTTGGCGGTCAACTACCGTCGCATCCTGCCTTGGCACCGTGACAATTATGCTTCCTATATACTTCACAAAAGTTATTAGGCTACTTTGTATTTGATAACTATAAAATGCTAGGGTACCTTCCGTGTTGCTTCTTGGGGTGGAACACAAGTAGCTGTAAAGAAGCTTGGGGAGGAACTGATTACTGACGATGATAAAGTGTGGGTGCTCATTTACAATGGAAACATTTTTTTATGCTGTATGCTAGTCATTTGAATCTGTATTCATTAGAATAGTTGGTTTTGTTCAGGAGGGCTTTTAGGGATGAGCTTGCTTTGCTTCAGAAGATAAGGCATCCAAATGTGGTTCAATTTCTCGGAGCTGTAACTCAAAGTAGTCCGATGATGATTGTGACAGAGTATTTGCCAAAGGTCTTTCTTATTTATAGCTTGTTATTATCTTTAAATTTTCTGATCCCTTAAACTGTGGTGATTATTCTGTGATCTGTTTTTGTGTTTCGTACTGACCACCTTTACTCTTTTCCAATAGTATAAAGTTTTTGACCTTTTATGTTGTCTTTGTCTCATTCCTTTCAGAAGAGTAACAAGTGTTTACTTAATAGCAATCAGCATGATATTAATAAATTAATAAGAACTGTGGAATATGTGAGTTATGCTTTGGTTATGGATGCAGACTTTGTTGTTCTTTTTTTTTTTTCCTTCTCCCTTGTCAGGATTATCTTTTGAAATTAGGTTTCAAGATGAATTGTCATAGTTTTCACTTTTTATCTGATAGTCATTCGTGTGCCTGTTGCAGGGTGATCTTTGTGCATTTCTGAAAAGAAAAGGACCACTAAAACCTATGACAGCTGTAAGGTTTGCAATGGACATAGCAAGGTCAGTAACTATCTGAAATTTTGTTGATTTTTAGTATGATTAGTACAAAGAACAAGTTATATGATGCATCATGTGAGTGTATAGTCATTGAGTTAAACACGTTTTATAAGAACATGATTAGTACAAAGACCAACTAATATGATGCATCCTATGAGTGATATATTACGGCAAATACATTTTGTAAGAAACTAAGGATTGGACATCGGATATGAAGCTCAGCTTTTGTTAGATTAAGATTAGGAATAACAACTTTGGAAATGATTGAAGTGGATTAGGATTTGAACATGTTGTTTCTTTAGAGTTTCTGAAGTAATGGGGACCTCTCGAAAAAGGTTGAACAAATATAAGCTTCAATCCTCAAATTTGTGTTTACCTACCGAAAATAAGATCTTCAATTTGTACTTGTCTGCATTACCTTCTGCGCTCCTGCCTAGAGATTTCCTTTCAATAACAATGATAATTTTCCTGGTTTTAAGGGTAGTCTAACTCTTTAAGTTTTAGGATTTTATGTGAATATTGACTAATATAACAGTTTTTCTTTGTTATGGGAGAAGACTGAAAGCCAAACAAAATATTTGCACGTCTTTTTGGCGTTTTGGCATCCACTTGGATTGTGGTTCTTCTTTACTTGGTAAAACATATTGTACTAGGTTAGTTGATGAATAACGTTTAAGCTCATGGGAAGATCTGAAGCTGTGTCTCTGGTGGGATCTATTAATGACTGTACTAACTGGGCAGATGGAGAATGCTATTGCTTACCCCATTCTTGATGAACTTTCAGGGGATTGAACTATTTGCATGAGAATAAACCAGAAGCAATAATTCATCGTGATCTTGAGCCTGCGTAAGTTATTTGTTAAGATTTGCCATGCAATTGCATAAAGGTTTCATTAAATTTTTGCTCTGAAGTGCGAGAAGTATTGTTAATTTTTGTGTAAGATAACAGGAATATATTGCGGGATGACTCTGGGCATCTGAAAGTTGCAGACTTTGGAGTTAGCAAGCTGCTGAAAGTTGCCAGTGGAGTTAAGGAGGATAGGCCTGTGACCTGTCAAGACACATCTTGTAAGTGTGCTACTTTTGGAAAAATCTTACTTCCTGCGTCCCACTTTGTTAGAGAAAGTTGAGTGTCACAAATTTTGATAACATGCATTAACTAATCATAATGTTACTGAAAAGATATAGCTTTCCAACTTTACCTGATTGACTTCTGGAATAGCATATTCAATTTTTATTTGCGAGTGGAGTATCTTTATTGGGAAATGTCAAAGTAATTTTAAAGACAGATATTTAATCATGTCTTGAAAAACTAAATGGAGGACCCACTTTTTCTATTAATGTTAAGTACATTCGAGAGATGCATATAATGGTAAATTATACTTGATACTAAACATTTGTTGTCAAACTTTGTCATATTTTTGGTCATTTGTAAAGGAATTTTTGTCCTATAAAATGGGACAGGGAGTATCCTCATAATTTAATCGTATTTGGAATCATTCTATATCAATCAGTGACAATTTGTTCTTTTAATTCTTTCTATAATTATTAATTTGGAAATAGCTACTTCACTTAATTTTGGTCAACAGTTTGGCCCGCAATTTTTTTTAATCTTTACTAGAACCAGATGTTGTCTGGCACATTCATTTGTTTTCCCTTAGTATCTCAATAGCACTTCTTTTCTACGCATAAGTAAAAAGTTGGTATAATATTTATTGACTAATACAAGATGTTTAATATTTAATTGTTAGTGAGATTTGTTTTTTGACATGAACAGGCCGATATGTGGCTCCTGAGGTTTTCAAAAATGAAGAATATGATACTAAGGTGGATGTTTTTTCATTTGCATTAATTCTACAGGAGGTAAAAGTTTCTCATCTTTCACTGTTTAACTAAATGTCTGGGAAATGCTTGCTTTTGTCATAGAAAATTTAATATTGAGAAAGGATAATTGAAAAAATTATGTTTACTGTGTCGTAGGAAAACTATATATGCATAAAAATGCTCAGAAGGTCAAATAGGACTCTTATTTCCGGACAAAGGGAGTATATTTCTGTGTGAAGTAGAAGTGGTTTGTCAAATGCTAATTTATTATCTGAAAATTAGATAATTCCTTGTCAATCATTTTTTAACAATTAAGCTGTTCTACTATTGACCTGATTTGAAAAGTAATTACCGGAACAGCTGAACCTTATAAAAGTACAATCAAATTATTTATGTTGGGATTTATGCACTTAATGACTTCATGTCTACGTTTGGTTGGTTCTATGAGTGACTCATTTGGTGGCCATAGAGTATTTATATTTTATAGAAGAGAACTGAAAAAAAAACGACATTATAAAATTTAAAATCTAGAACTTAGTCTATTGGTCATCATGAGATTCCAGTCCATTTCTTTTGTACTTATAAAAAGTAAAAGTAGAAGCTAGACTGCGCTTCTTTAACCAATTTTAGTGGTCACAACTGGCTTGATAAGTTGATATTTGTGATGTGCTGTACTCTAGTTGATTGAAGGCTGCCCACCGTTTTCTGCGAAGCAAGAAAAAGAAGTTCCTAAAGCATATGCTGCAAAGCATCGTCCTCCATTTATAGCTCCAGCAAAGTATTACACCCATGGAATTAAAGAGTAAGTTTTCTATGTTTATTATGTCTTAGGAGATTCCTTTGATGCCTATACTTACTAGCATGACAGTGTTCTAATATGTAGTCTTCCTATATAAAGCCTGCATTTACCTTATTTGATATTTCCTTGTATTATGTGCATATATCCGTGGTTCTTTTGTTACTTTCGAGCCTTTACTTGAACAGTATAATCAATAATGTAACTACACAAATAATTGAAACAAAATAGCTTTTCTTATTCAGCCTTTCCAAATGTCTCAGTAGGATGGATTGTTCTATTTCACTCCTTTTTGAGTACCAAGTATAACTCACAAGGAGTCACTAAACATATTTATCAGTGAATTTATTTCTAGTATTTGAATATCGTTATTGAGTTAATTGACTACATTTTATTGTTCTACATATAAGAAAGGACATATCTCTGATTTTCCTCGAGTTAAATCCAATAGATAATGCTTGTTGCTGTGCGAAAGATGTACTTTTGGCATTTAGCATTCCCTGTCCGATGATTCAAACATGAGGTAATCATTCAAAGGTCTATTCAGTGTTCAGTTGGTAAAAATGGAATGGAATATGAGATGAATATTTCTGAAAATTTAATAACTTGAGGAAGACTTATCCTAACTCCCTCTCTGTCTTTTACGCATCCATACCCAACTAAGACAGCGTTGACCATGATATATAACAGCACTTTTTCTTATGTTTGTGATGGATGTTGCAATTATTGTCATAAATTGATTTTTTGTTCTATTCTAGAGTTTATTCAAGCAGATTTGTCTGTGCATTGATTATAACAAAAGAAAACGAGAAAGGCAAACAAAGAAGAGAATAACTTTAATTGTCAGTGGATTGGGTTGAGTTACAATGTTTTGTTGATTTATATAGCCTAATAGCTTGAGATGGTTTTTTTTTTACTGTGAGCTGGGCTGTTCTCCATGATTTTTACCACGTGAACTGGAATGACATTGCTTTTGTTCTGCACAAACTTGATTACTTGTTAAAAAGATATCATTATGTATAAAGCACTTTAATACATTGTTAAATACCAGCGTACTGCAAACATGAGAACTTGTATTTTTCCACTGCAAAGTAAAAAATATTGTGATGAACAGTAATTGACTTCAGAAATGGAATTATAATTTGGAGACATCTGGACAAGTATATGCAGACCTTGTTTTGGGGATGGGACGAAGTTGTCTCTACAGGTGTTTTAAGTTTGGTACATGACAAAAATAGGTGCTCAGCCAAAGTTTCTTTTTGCCGAAAAACTCACACTATTTAGTAATTTATGTTATTAATGTCATTCAGTTGCCCGAATTATCTATCTATGCAAAATAATTTATATTTTTTCTTTTGCTGATAGGTTGATTGAGGAGTGTTGGAATGAGAATCCATCTAAAAGACCAACATTCAAGCAGATACTTCCACGGTTGGAGTCCATCTATAATAGTCTTGGTCAGAAGAGACATTGGAAGGTTTCTCTCTCTCTGAATCTTTGTTTTTTAGAACGTATCCACTTGAAAGAATTGCATCTTCTTGGTTATAGTGATAACTATGTTAAGCATACTTTTACAGAACCTAAAGATATATGGGCATTAACCTTAAAATCAGAAAAGCAGTACTGATTGCCAGCTGAATTTCTTGTATAACTAAATCCATGGGAAATTTTTTTACATGGACATGCAAATCATTTCTTGGGTTGTGTCTAGTATTGGAGATAATGAATAAATTGTTCGGTTTAAATAAGTGACCAGGTTATCATATCCCTACAATGAAGATTCTGTTTCTGATTTTGATTTATATTGACGTGTACAGGTTAGACCATTTAGATGCTTTCAAAATCTGGAGGCAAGGTGGAAAAAGGAGAATACCAGTCATGGTAGCCACAGCCGTTCAACTCGTTCAACCAACATTTAAGTATTGGGTAACATCTATGCCCTCCTCCTGGCTTATAAGTGTGCAGAAGTAGTTTTTCCGTAATCTAATTATATCACCGAAGGAAAAAACATTGTTCTTGAAATCGGAAATATTGGTCATATTTTTCCTTGTCAAAAAAATTATTCTTTACTTTTATCATCTCTGACTTTGAGATGGTGGGCTGAGAATGATTAATATGCCATGTCTTGCTTTAAGGAATATTGTGACTATTCATGTACATGACTTTTAGCACAAGGAAAAAGAGAGAAGGAAAGTGCTTTGTTTTTGTATAATTATATTGTTTAATAAGTAATAGACCTGGCAAACGGGCCCAAAGCCCGCGGGCCGGGCCGGCCCGCCCGTCAAAACCCGGGCTTTGGGCCGCCATTTTTAAGCCCGTGAAAACCCGGGCCGTTTTGGCCCGGCCCGTTTTTGGCCCGGCCCGTGGAGGCCCGGCCCGCCCATCAATTGTTATTTTTTTTTTAAAAAAAAATAAAGTGTTAGGTTGTGAGGCTTGAACACAAGGCATGTAATTAAATAAATAAGAGTTCAAACCAACTGAGTTACAACAACTATTTATTTTTGATGTAATCTTCAATATATTTTAACTATAATTGATAATACTAATTTATAATACTATTAAAATTTTAATTAATTGAGCTATGTAGTTAATGTATGTAATTAATTAATCGTGTTTGTTTGTATTATTGTTTATTATTAATGATTTTCTTATTTTTAATATTTTTTATTATTATTTTTGATGTAACAAAGAGTTTGCAAAAAAAAAAAATAATAATAGCCGAAGCCCGCGGGCTGGCCATTTTCAGCCCACCAAAATTCGGGCCTTTTTGGCCCGCCCCGCCCCGCCCGGCCCGGCCCGTTTGCCAGGTGTAATAAGTAAACAGGAAAGTTGCTGATACCTTCTTCTCTTAGCCTAAGGTCCTTAACCAGGGGTTGGAAGCCCTATTTTTAGGGGGTGATGGGAGTTGAGTTCGGGTATGGCCTGGATATGGCTTCTATCAGGTCCTACTTTGATCTCACTCTCAATCTATTCTCTCATGGAGAAACTTTGTAACACCCTAGTCTTCCATCGAAAGACAATTTTTTGTCTATATATAAGAAATTAAGTTACTAACATTAGTACTTTTAGGATCTTTTGAGTGAGTCTGTGGTGGGTTTAGATGACCCAAGAAAGGGTGAGCATCTATTGTGCGGATTAGAGATTTGACCCAAGATTTATTTCTGACTCGAGATTTGACCCGGGTTGTTTTATATGGTATCAAAGTCGACTCTCTAAAGCTCGGGTCGGAACATCCGATTGGATTGCCAGAGGTGGGTACAAGATGCTATTGAGCTACTATTAATTTAAGGCCTTGTTTGAATGGATTTGACCCGAGATTAAAGCTCGGGTCCGGTTGCCCGAGGTGAAGATACGAAGGCTAGTGGTATTATCCTGACTATCATTATCAAGACTTTTTTGGTAAACCTGTGGTGGAAGTTGCGACAATTACACTGATATGTTTGTTTTCTGTTGATTATATCTAATTAATTCTCTTTTTTTTATTTGGTAAAATTTGACCATGCCAGTACGCGACTGCCATATCAACTATCATGGTGGATAACAAACATGCCATCAATGATAGTTCTAGTAACAATAAGATTTATGTTGTTTTTATCAGGCAAGATTTGACATTCTCTAGCCATAAATTTGATCGGACATGAGTGATAGAGCCAATATAGGCTACCAACAATAGTCATATAACTAACAATGTACCATAAAAACAAAAAAGATTTGTATAAAGTAACGTTACAATTTGTGAAAATTTTACACTAGCAACATTAATTAATTTTTTTCTTTTTTTTAATTAGTCGAATGATACTTTTTACGTATCAAAATTAGAGATACAATTTGATTTTTGTGGTTAAACGATTGCATATTAAACTTTTGAATACTACCTCTTTTTTAAATTATTAGATTATTATTGACTGTTGAATTAAAGCTAATTTAAAACACTTTTAAACTCAAAATTTAGAGAATTTTATTAAAAATTATGAAATAATAAATTTTGCAATAAATAATACGTTTTATAGTAGTTGTCATTGTATTGACTATTTAAAAAAAGATTAACCAATTTTAAATTTAAATTTAAAAAATCAATAATATAAGAAATTAGAATGGAAAGAGAAGTAATCATACTACATGGTCAGTTTTTCCATTACTATATATAGATGAACATAACACGGATAATCTTCAGCATGATCTTATTCTTTATGTATTTTTTTGTTCCCAGTATGTAAAGTTTTAGCACTGCATGTTGTTGGAGTTTTGGTGAGGGATAAATTCACATCAACTTGAGAGAGATTCCAATAATTTCTATCAATCAAACTCTTTAAACAAAAATGTCTGCCGCCAAAATATAAATTAACCAAAAGTGAATAATTAAATCAAGCAGTGAGGAAGATTGTATTCCATATAATTTATATATTATGGTTGATTGATTACTGATAAGTCGTGCCAAAACTTTGTTGTTTTCTTCATAATTATATTGTTTAATTACCAGCTAATTATTTGGCATGACATGGCATGGATTATTAGGAAGGAGAAGGTGACTACTATAAAGCATCTAATCGTACGTGCCATATATATACAAATTAGTTTGGTTTGAAATTTTATAAGCATTTTCGAAGGGACATATATGATATAATTCTGACCGAGCTAAGCAACTACAACTCAACTCAAGTTTCAGAGAGTTTAACGAATGATCACAAGTAATTGGGCTAAAATCTATGGAAGATGTTTAATTTGGAACTCAATTCAAGCGAACCCCAAGGCGAAAATAAACTATGTGATTTGAGATTGCTAGATACCATCTATTTTAGTAAGTCCAAATCGATGCAAGTCAAGTCATCATGCATTGCACGAAATAAAGAAAAGATATTCGAGCTTCATGGCAAGACGTTCATGGTGGAATATGGTTCTAAGTTCATTTATTTGGTCCAATCAAAGATTCATGATTTGTGGAGGACGTGAAGGATGAACAAATAATATTAAAAAGCATCAGATCGAGTAGCAGCCAAGTCAGACTAGCGCGGCCGCGCCCTGATCTAGTACAATATTAGCGTTGTCGCTCCCTTCTACAAATAAAAAATTGTTCTCTGGACTTAGAGTGCGGCCGCACCCAAAGCCAGTTCATTTCCAGCGCGGTCGCACCGCAGGGGAAATCCAGTTGATGCGTTTTTAAGATTTGGACACGAATTTGCTTTATTAATTAGTTATTTTTCACTATCTTTTCAGACTTTGATTGTAATTAGGATGCTCTTGGATTAGAGTTGGTTTTCAAATTGATTGTAATTCTTTATAAGGAATTCTAGGGTTTGCATTACTATTATAAATAGGTTTATGAATGTAATTCATAAAAACATTCAATCATTATTCAGATTTTATAAATATTGTGAGACTATTATCTACTTTTGGTTCTTTGAAGAATGCCCTAAGTTATTTTCTTAGTTTTTCTTTGAGATATATTTAACCTTAACTTATCATACAAGAATTGAATACATAGTTGTGTGTTGCGTCTTCTGCGCATCCATCGTTGATTGTACCGAGATTACCGTTTTGATATAAATGAGGGGTCAAAGTGTCGTTGGTGTCCATTCAAGACATAATTTCGAACGCGAGCAATTGTACCAATATTACTGTTTACATATACACGAGGGGTTAAGGTGTTACAAGCAATTCACCCAGCAACTTCGATAGAAATGATCCGGGTGACGACCACCTCACGCAAGTATACCGTGGAGTCCATCATTTGATATCAGAGCTAAGTCTTCTAGCGAGTTACGTATCTTTAATTTATTGTTGGATATTGTTGGTCCAAGTGTAAAATTAGGGTTCACATGACCTAATTAAATTAAATACGCAATTGGGGTTCCACGATCTCATTAAATGTGCAAATTAGGGTTCGCATAACCTAATGGAATGAAGATGAAAAAAATCAAAAATAAATGTGCTACACCCGGGAGAAGCCTCCACGTGTCCCGAGGCAGAAGACTCGTGGAAGCGACTTATTTTGGGAATTGATTGAGGGATTAGATTGGTGGCTAGAAGGACAGAGCAATATGGGCATTATTCTAATGACTAAAGGGTATTTCTGGGAATTTTCCTGAAAGCATGTGCCTTGCACATGGCTACTTTCTAGAAAATCCTATAAATACCTCTTCCATTCCATTTGGAAGGGGACTTCTCTTCAGACTCAAGACTTGGACTCTTGGAAGATCAAAGGGACCTTTTTGGTGACTTAAAGGCTTGGAGATTCCACCTAAAATCACTAAAGGGGTTTGGACATTCTCTCAGCTCGAAGGACTCAAGAAGGCTCTTGGAATCCTTGCTACCCTAACACGGTTCCCGAATTCTAGGAGTTCTGCCACGCGTCGATGGAGTAATCGCTCACCTGTCGTTATCCCCTCTTCAATCAACCAATCAATTCTGTGTTTTTCATGGATTTCTCTCCTCCTCAGCCAACACGAAACCCTAACCCTAAGCAAGGTATGATTTTCTTGCCCACAGATATATATTGTAAAAAAAAATCGTGAGTAAAAAAAAGGGGGTAAAGAAAAAATTTCAGTTGTTTCTATTATTTGTTAACGAATTCCGCAACGATAATGTGAGCAACAATCATCAATTTCGACAAAGCCTACACAGAAAATTCAAAGGTTTACAAGGTGAGTACAAAGCAATCAAACCGTAACTCTTGATTGGGATTTTGATAGTCATACGTCTTCTATATTTTGTTCTTGATAAATTATTTTTGCATTGAATAGAAAACTGTGATACTGTTTAGTGAATTCAAAAAGTACCTATAAGAGAGAATATTGAGTGGTAAAAGGTAAGAGTAGTAAAATTATTAGAGGGTAAAAGCCATAGTGAGCAATACACGAGTGAATCATTTTTGTTTGAGCGAAACACATAAGGGAGTGTGAGGAAAAAAATTATCTACTAATCCTTGTTTTGCAGCAAATATGTATGGCTATAATTGTGAAAATACTTATGTGTTTCGATGGAATTTTTTTCAAGACAAAAATAATTCTGATGCTTATTTGAGATGGGAGAAAGAAATATAACGAGAGTTTCCATTTCTTAGATGGGAAGAAGACGAAAGTTGAATAACAGTTAAAGATGTGTCGATTTCCAGGCTTTTTTTCTTAGATAATCACAAATTGGAATTGGACTAAAATAATTAACACAAAAAATGATCCTATTTTAGTTATGGTTTTATGTACGTGCCAATTTTGTAATAAGGGATAGAAAAAAAATAATTAATACTATGGTCAAACTTTGCCATAGCGTTAGCTTGGATGGTATTACCAGGATTTTCCATAGCAAAGACTTAACTTCAAACACACCCCTCCCCCGGATCTCGTGTGGTTGTAATGAATTAGTAGTAAAAATAAATAAATAAAAAAAAAGAAAGGAAAAACACAAAAAAAATGATCCTATATTAATTAGTTGTGGTTTTATGTGTCAATTTTGTAATAAGACACCAAATTGATACTATGGTCAAACTTAATTTGCAAACCCTTGAAGATTAATTAGAATCATTTAAAACATCTCGATCAAACCATGACATTTCAAAATTAGGAAGGTACTTGCCAATTTATTTTTTCATTTTGATCATAATTGTATAGCTAGCTGCATGAACTACAAAGCATTTTTTTTCATTAATTTCGTCTAAAATTGAATATTATGTACATGCACCACAAGAATTGTCTTGTGTTATTCTTGCAAAAATATCCTGATCTGTTGTAGTTTACCTACTTGTGTTTGCAAGTTATATATCCATTTCTAGCTAGGGTTGTTGATCATGATAAGTTCTTTAATTTGATACCAATAGTGTAGCTATATATATATGTAGGGCTGTCCAAGATCTAGATTTAGCCACATCTTGATATATGATGCATGTTTCTTTTATATTCCAATTTATGCATGCGGCATGCATGCCCTTGTCGATCCCTCTCATATATCTTCACATATATATAGTGTGCATCAAGTAAAACATTAGGGCTCCACACTCACATATTAACAAACCATAACCGTTACATTATCATTCAAATATCTTTGGTAATGATTTGGGTTATTATTAGTGTTAGCTAAATGATGTGATAAAAATATGTACTGCAAGTGCACAGTGTCTAATTGAAGAACTGACAAGTACAGGTCGAACCCACAGAGACTAGATTAATTTTAATGTTTCCTTAATATTTATTTTAGGCGAATTAGAAATAAAGATTGAGAATTAATTAACTAGAATATGAAAACAATTAACGAAAAATGCAATCTAGGAATCTGAATCCACTAAATAATAAACATAACATATAATTCAATCTCTTCTATTTTTATAACTCAAATTATGATTTTGATCTCCCTTCCCTTTAATTTAGTAATTTACAATTAACGTGGGCAAGCATAGACTATGAAAATTTAAGGATTAACTATAACCCATCAAAACTTCTTTGAGCAAGCATGGATTATGAAAAACTCATATCTTAACAATAATCTATCAAAACCTCTTAATTAATTTAAAATCACATAAGAACTATAAAACGAATGTATTTCAATAACGAAACATGAAGGCGAAATCAATTAAACATAAAAGCATAAATAATAGAAGAGATAAAAAATATATTATTAGGAATAATTATTTAATTTCATCTTCATCCTAGATTAAAGAAATTAACTAGACATGAAAATAAATAAATTAACTAAAATAAAGAAGAAGTAGAAGATTGAAAATAAATAAGAAAACTCCCTTCATTCACGATCCTCCAACAAGCGTTCAAGAAACATAATTTAATTTACTCCTACTCCTAACCTAAAGTAATACAATACTTAATTCCTCCTCTCTAAAACAAGAGGCCTATTTATAGGGAAAATAACTTTGAACCCTAATTTAGATTCATTGAACTTGGACACTTTGATCATTCCCTTTCCATGTAGAATTCAACTTCCTAGTAGCAATCAACTTCAAAAAGATCTTCTAGATAGACTTTTCTTTCTCTTGTTGGATTTGAATTGCACTAAGATTGTTCCACCTCTTTCCTTCTCCTTGTCAGATTCTTCTTGGACAATCCTTATATGAATAAGAGCATTAAATATAGCTTGATCACCAAGATTTTGACTTTATTGCAATAAATATTAAATCCTACAAAATAAAATAAAACATATTAATTTAATAAACTAATATAATTAAAAGGACAAAATTAGGGATAATTAAATGTATGAATTACGTTTCTATCAAATACCCCCATACCTAGCTTTTGCTCGTCCTCGAGTAAAATAAATAAAAATAAAAATAAAACAAAAATTATAATACCCCATTTTCGTAGGAAACACGATTGCACTTAGCATGTGCAACAAGCCTTTAAACCCCAAGGTTACCCCAAGTGGACGAGTTGTGTCTCGTGAGGGTTTGCAGTGAATATACCCACAAAATTTAAAAATATTTTTTGGGTTCAACAAATTATGAAATTGAAAGAAAACTTCTAAATATTTATGGGCATTATACATAAGCAAGATTAAATTCAAAATCACACTTTCACCTTATCAAAAATACTCGATCTTCATTTTAGACACCATCCTTCATTAAATCAATTTCATGTAATGCATGCATGTGTATGTGATGTAACTCTTAGTAGTGATTTTTATCATGAAAATCAAGCAAACTCTTTTTTTCTTTGTCTTTCTTTTTTTTCTTCTTTTTTTTCATTTTTTTTTCTTGACTTGTGCAATGTCTCATTTTCTTAGGCTTTTCAGAGTTACCCATGTAGAGCGAGCGTTGGACCAATGACTCCCAAACCAGATGGCTTTAGGGCACTAGGTGTAGAGACACCCCTAAGGATTTACTAACTCGAGTAACAAAGGCCACAAAATTAGACTAGTCAAGTTGCTTTTATCCATCATACTTTTCAGCGTGAATATCGATGCTTCCCAAGGCTTGGATACCCAGTTATTTCGTTTAATGGACATTGAAGCAGTTATTTATTTCTTTTTCTTTTTTTCAATTTTTCTCAACTTCATTTTTTTCATTCTTTCTTCGTCTTTTTTTTTCTTTTTTCTTTTTTTTTTTTGAAATTACTCGAATCATGGTTTATACCCCACAACTAAGAATTAGTGCAAACGTGAAGTGCAAAAATGCTTGTGAAATCAATTTTAAATCCAGATGGTGTTTTGAACTAAGATTTTGTATCTTATCAACAATTCAAGAGTTCTAAATCTTTCAATCTCACTCATGCGGTTTGCTCCATAAACACTTATTGGAATTAATTCAATTCATAAAAAGTCAAACAAAATTTTTAATTTTTTAATTTTTTTGTGTTTTTTTTTCGTAAAAAAAATCTAATACAAACAAACTCCCCCCATACCTAAATCATGCATTGTCCTCAATGTATGCAAATGAAGAAAAGAGAACAAAGATATGAAAGAATTGTACATTGTATGCGGGGCATTTGTTCTGCAAGAAGATGTGGTGAGAAAGAAAACAAATGTACATATCTACAAATTTTATAAATCCTAAAAATTATGTGACTAAAAATGAATGTTACAAATGGATAAGTGAGTGTGAACTTTTCACTATTTTCAGGAGGTCTAGGAAATTGAAAATAGTCAGAATTTTCATCACAGTTATGCTTCAAGGTTACCTCAAGAAAACTTTCATTAACATGTTCAAATGATGGAAGAGTTGGTTCAAATACACGTTCTAGTTTAGTTGACTTATTTGTAGTGGATCTCAACAGCTCATTGACCTTATCTAAATATTCAGATTCATTCCAATTTTGGTCAAGGTGATTTAAGAAAAAATCAATTGGATTTTTTTCAATCAAGAGTCTATTTTTATTTATTTCTTGGGTCATTGACAACTCTTGTATCATGTTTACTTTAATGGGTTGGTCCAAAAAATCACTAGGTGATTTTTTAGGAATAAGTCTTTCAGGGTATGGAGCTTTAGGCTTATAAACTTTTTCAACCGACTCATCAAATGCAACATGATCAATTTTAGGCATAGACTCATAATTTGTAGACTCCTCAAATACGCTTGACTCAAATTGTGTAGAATTGAATATAAAATTTCTACTTTCCTCATCATTTCCACAACCATCAAGAATTTCAAAATCAACCTCAGAGTTACTAGAAAATTCACCCACCTCTTGTTCATTTATTATGGTGGCTAATCGACTCATTTGAATTTCTAAGCGAGAAACGGATTTTATTAAAGTTTTCATACTCTTCTCTAAGGCACTAAGTCTTTCCTCTTCTTCATTTGATAATTCTTGTGGATATTGAGGTTCTGGATCCGAATATGGATATAAACATGAAAATGGATAAGGATTTTCATAAGTTGAAAAAAATTGATTTACTTGGTGCGGATTAAAATTTTCATAGGATTCTTGATTCCAAGCAAAATTATTATTCCAACTATAATAAAAATTCATTTTTTCACAAATCACAAAACAAATAGACAACTAACCACGAAAGTCGCACAAAATAAATATATATATATATATATATAAAAAAAACTAAACTACTATATATATATATATTTAAAAAAAATATGGAGATACGAAGTACCGAAGAAAGAACATCAACAAAATCTTTATCTTTTCGCTTCTTCGATCCGCTTCAATAATCCTGGAAAAAAAAATGAGTTAAAACTAATTCGAATAAATAAAAATTAAGGAATAAATAAAAATTAATTCTAGTCCCCGGCAACGGCGCCAAAAACTTGATGTGATAAAAATATGTACTGCAAGTGCACAGTGTCTAATTGAAGAACTGACAAGTACAGGTCGAACCCACAGAGACTAGATTAATTTTAATGTTTCCTTAATATTTATTTTAGGCGAATTAGAAATAAAGATTGAGAATTAATTAACTAGAATATGAAAACAATTAACGAAAATACAATCTAGGAATCTGAATCCACTAAATAATAAACATAACATATAATTCAATCTCTTCTATTTTTATAACTCAAATTATGATTTTGATCTCCCTTCCCTTTAATTTAGTAATTTACAATTAACGTGGGCAAGCATAGACTATGAAAATTTAAGGATTAACTATAACCCATCAAAACTTCTTTGAGCAAGCATGGATTATGAAAAACTCATATCTTAACAATAATCTATCAAAACCTCTTAATTAATTTAAAATCACATAAGAACTATAAAACGAATGTATTTCAATAACGAAACATGAAGGCGAAATCAATTAAACATAAAAGCATAAATAATAGAAGAGATAAAAATATATTATTAGGAATAATTATTTAATTTCATCTTCATCCTAGATTAAAGAAATTAACTAGACATGAAAATAAATAAATTAACTAAAATAAAGAAGAAGTAGAAGATTGAAAATAAATAAGAAAACTCCCTTCATTCACGATCCTCCAACAAGCGTTCAAGAAACATAATTTAATTTACTCCTACTCCTAACCTAAAGTAATACAATACTTAATTCCTCCTCTCTAAAACAAGAGGCCTATTTATAGGGAAAATAACTTTGAACCCTAATTTAGATTCATTGAACTTGGACACTTTGATCATTCCCTTTCCATGTAGAATTCAACTTCCTAGTAGCAATCAACTTCAAAAAGATCTTCTAGATAGACTTTTCTTTCTCTTGTTGGATTTGAATTGCACTGAGATTGTTCCACCTCTTTCCTTCTCCTTGTCAGATTCTTCTTGGACAATCCTTATATGAATAAGAGCATTAAATATAGCTTGATCACCAAGATTTTGACTTTATTGCAATAAATATTAAATCCTACAAAATAAAATAAAACATATTAATTTAATAAACTAATATAATTAAAAGGACAAAATTAGGGATAATTAAATGTATGAATTACGTTTCTATCACTAAACTTTACTTTCAGCTAGTGATCAGAAAAAACAAAACAAACCAGCATGAATTAATATATCAGATTAATTCATATAAGAGAAGAGAAGTAACAACTTAAAGTTGATGGAGAAAGTTGGAGAGTGACAGGTTTGTAGCTAGCTAGCCAGCAAGCATTTAGGTCATATATGCATCGAAGTGCTGCAGTCTTGAATATATATCATTTGGTCCTAAATAATATATGTCATTTTGCTTTAATTTGTGGTCCCTTGTAAATAAAGAATATATAGGTTTCCATAAGACTTTAATTTTGGAATGTGCATGTACTTCCCTTTCTTTATCTTTTCTTGCAGGGGATTTGTATGATTCATACCACATCAATTCATCACCAATGCAACACCTATACTCAGGAGCTCTGTTCGATGCGAAGCCCAATAAGCATGTTGAATCACTTGCTTACCTAAAAGGTTAACTTATTAGGTTTAAGTTTCACCATACTTATTAACTCATCTATACTCTTGAAGTTATCTGTTGTGGGATTCATGTGAAATATTCCAACACTTCTAATAGTTCAAAGTGAATAAAGCAACATTCTCACAAATATTTCTCTCTAGCTTTCTATCAATTATATATCTTAATTAGCTAATAAATCAAGCTGTTTGTTTAAAAACAATTTATTTAACTCATCACAAACGCATATTATTTAGAGCTCAAACTTAACGTTTGAAACTCAAATGCAATTCACCAAAAAACGGTGGTGATGTACGCTAGCTGCAGAGGAATGCATATATGGTCAACGTTGTAGGAGTTGCCTGCCTCTTAATTGCTTGTGAACTGGGATTTGGTCCTTGCATGGGGAATGATGTGTTGAAGATATTCTGTTATGATCACAAGGACTTTTCATACGTGAGAGTTGTGTAAATAACATAATCTTTTGTATAGCAGTTAGATTGACTTGACTCCCTTTAGTAGTAGTATACATATAGTGGGTGCAGTGGAACATATAATATTAAAAAGTATATTCAAATAAATAAATGCGCATATATACATAGAAACAAATATGAATTAGAATTAAAGGTCTAATTTTATTTTTTAATTGTTTTTCATGTATTATGGTTCATCTAGGACACATGCACTTTTAAATATTTTCTTTATAATAATTCTTACACTAAAATAAATAATACGAAAATAATCTTGAAATGTGTATAATTAGAAAGGGTGTATAATTACACAATTTCACTATATTTTACTACTTTTTATTTAAAATACGTGAAAGTCAAATATATAAAATAGAACAAATAGTATGCTTTCAACCGAAAATAAGAAAAAGAATACTCCATCAGTCGTTTTAGAGTTTTGCACAAGTATTAAAGAAATGATTGTATAATATTAAATATAATATATATTGTTTTTGTATTTAGAAAAAAGAATGTGTTATTTATTGATAAAAAAATAATAAGAGAACTAAAATTATATTTAAAACTTGATAATATTAAAAATTAAATAATTAGTACTTATTTAAAATTCTCAAATAACTTATATATATATATATATTAAAAAATAAAAATATTTCTCTAAAATTATTTATATTAAGAGATGGAGAGAATAACTTTTACTAGTATACGGTAGTGCTAAAGACACGGAACCACAAACAAGGTCGGTAGAGGAAAGATGCATAGCACTCTACATATATACTAGCTAGTTTAGGAAACACAATACAAGCTAAGCAAAAGGACTAAGATTTTGGTTATATTTTGTTCTGATCTCCAGCATAAAGTAGAGTGCACTTCTAATCTAATCGCTTTAATTATATATATATATATATATATATATATATATATATATATATATATATATATATATATATATATATATATGAAAGTGAGAGCTTAGGAAAATTAATTATTACTATGAATTTAATCCCACACAAAACATAAGTATATATATTATATTATATACAGTTCTTATGAGAAATCATTAATTACTATGAAGTTTTGACTAGAAACTGACGACAACTATATATATATTCTTTTCTTTTTCACCCTAGAAAAAAAATAACAAATAAGAGAGATGGTAATTAATTAATTTCCATCCAATTGTTTTCATTTTTGTCAATTTTAAAGCTAAAAAACAAACATTATAAGAAATAAGGCAGTTAAGTTGCGGCTGCCAAACACACCTCTACAACTAGAAGCAGTAATTAATATTGATAAAAGTTATATATAGTCGGTAATAACTAAAAATCTAGAGGCTAAAATGTTAAAGCCAATTTGGTGGTGGCAAGGTGATTGAGGGCTGTAAGCTTTGTATGCACAGTTTAGTATATGCACTCATACACTATTGACTTTACATTAGTTATCCCTTCGATCGATCGATCTGTAACCAAAAGAATGTCATGTCATGTAGTAGTTTAACAAGTACAAATTTAAAGGGAGAATTATGGACCACCTTAATTATTCCATATGAACAATTAAATTGCATTTTATATAGCATAGAATTGTATTTATATATATATATATATATATATATATATATTATTTTTGTTATATCTGACATATAATAATCTCAACGCGTACATAAGTTACTAACATACATGTTTGGAACCCAAAAACTTAAATCATTAGGTCTTGAGTCCATTCATTCTTTCATGTATATTAATTTTCATACATCCAAAATCTAGACCAAAAGTTTATTATTGAAAAACAGACAATTTCATACATCCAAAATCAACAAGTATATATGGCATCTATTTTCGAATAATTTTCAGTTTTTGAAGGTGGATATATAAGCCATTCTTTTTAAATGTCCAATTTTAAATACCATAAAATGTAAAAAAAATCAATATCAATCGCTTGACTAGCCAATTCTGAGGTTAGACTTTCACAAACAAGGATCATGTCCTTATTTTTGTATAAAGAAGGTTAAATAATTGGGATTGACATGCATGCAGATGTACTATATATACTTCCCCGTCCCGAAATATTTGTCACGTTTTAGAATAATATTAATAATTAATTTGAATGGATATATATATATATATATATATATATATATATATATATATATATATATGTTACAATGCCCTTAATTCACCTTATAAACTTAAAAGATTTGTGAATCCCGGCCCCAATCTGATTAATTTGATTTGCAAACTAAAAAGGGAGGGTCTTAAATTTATGTGGTTTACTATTTCATAATTTTGTACACAACACAATGCAGGAAAGCTCAGTCACTTTTTGGGTTGCTGAATCAAATTTCACCAATAATATTTAATGGCATGGAATAAAATAATAATCTGATGAGTTTTGTACCAATATAACAATGGCATTCATTTTAAAACTATCAAGGATATATATATATATATATATATATATATATACCAAAGGCAGGCATTGTGGCCCTCCCATAAAAACAAAAAATTTCTTGTTTGGAAAGCCAAATGCATCTTCTAGTGTGTTGCCATACATGGTTTACATAAGCTAGGAAATAGGGGGACATGGGTGTCACATAGAGTCTCCTTCACTTTTGTCATAGCCTAAATGATTGATATCATATTATATAGTTCCAAGAGAAGAGGGGAGGGGAGGGGAGGGGAGGGGACAATCTTGTAAATAAGGGTATAAACGAACCGAGTCGATCCGAATATTGAGTTGTTCAGATTTGGTTCACAAAATTTATCGAGTATAAAATAAGGTTTGATTGAGGCTCATTTAGCTACCGAGTCAAGTACGATTCCGAATCGAGCCCGAGCAGTTTGAAATTTTCTAACGAATATGATCCGAGTATCAATAGAAAATTATAATTTGAGGAGGTTCGAGTAATTTCTCGAACTTTAAAATGTGCTCATATTTGACTCATTTATATTTTGAGTCGAGCTCAAATCGAACTATTAATCTAGCGAGTACGAATCGAGCCCGAACTGTTTGCTCATTTTACAGCTTTACTTGTAAATGATCAGAGCTAGCAGTGATCGATTAGTTCTGTTCATTCACCAATTAAGGTTTCATATTTATAGTTGCATGGATTGAAGTGAAGAAACTCTCCACATTATTATTATTAGAACATGCATTATTACACTATATATATATATATATATATATATATATATATATATATATATATATATATATATATATATATATATATATATATATATATATATATATATATATATATATACGGTCCGTATCTTAAACTCACCTCTTATTCAACTCACCAGAACTCACTCCCCTTTTAGCGACGGAGCCGGCGACGGTTCGTTCATACAACCGTCGTCTATACTTTTAGCGACGCTATATGTTGTCCGTTGTTAAAAGTATAGACGACAGTTGTATGACCAAACCGTCGTCGAGTCCGTCGCTAAAGGGGCGTGAGCTCGGATGAGTTGAATAAGGGGTGAGCTTAAGATCCAGACTTTCTCTCTATATATATATAGGGTCCGGTTCCAGTCCGGACTACCGCATTTTAGTACAGTCTATACTTTTTTTTTAAACAACTAATTTTTTTTTTAATATTTTATGGAAATGGAATTTTTCCATAATACAGTGTTTTGGGTGTAATTTGGATAGATATAACAAAGCATGTCTGTACAGACTACATACATATTTTGTTATATGTATCCAAATCACACCCAAAACACTGTATTATGGAAAAATTCCAGTTCCATAAAATATTAAAAAAAAAATTAGTTGTTTTAAAAAAAAGCAAAAAAAAAAGTCCGCATTTTAACAAAATCCTAGAGTTCTGACTGGATGCTGTCTGTATATATATATATAGGGAAAAATGTATGTACACAGCTGTGTATTACACAGTAGGCTATTACGACGGTTTTTTGGGCTATAGCGACGATTTCACCTGTCGTCATAACTATTCTGTGCTATGGTGACAGTTTATCGTTGCTATAACCCAACAAATATGTCGCCAAAGTCCTACTGTGTAATACACAGCTGTGTATATACATATAGCCCATATACATTAAGCTCACCTCTATTCAACTCACCAGAACTCACTCCCCTTTTAGCGACGGAGCCAGCGACGGTTCGTTCATACAACCGTCGTCTATACTTTTAGCGACGCTATATGTTGTCCGTTGTTAAAAGTATAGATGACGGTTGTATGACCAAACCGTCGTCGAGTCCGTCGCTAAAGGGGGGTGAGCTCAGATGAGTTGAATAAGGGGTGAGCTTAAGATCCAGACTTTCTCTCTCTATATATATAGGGTCCGGTTCCGGTCCGGTTCCAGTCCGGACTACCGCATTTTAGTACAGTCTATACTTTTTTTTTAAACAACTATTTTTTTTTTTAATATTTTACGGAACTGGAATTTTTCCATAATACAGTGTTTTGGGTGTAATTTGGATAGATATAACAAAGCATGTCTGTACAGACTACATACATATTTTGTTATATGTATCTAAATCACACCCAAAACACTGTATTATGGAAAAATTCCAGTTCCATAAAATATTAAAAAAAATTTAGTTGTTTTAAAAAAAAGCAAAAAAAAAAAGTCCGCATTTTAACAAAATGCTAGAGTTCTGACTGGATGTTGTCTGTATATATATATATATATATATATATATATATATATATATATATAGGAAAAAATGTATGTACACAGCTGTGTATTACACAGTAGGCTATTACGACGGTTTTTTGGGCTATAGCGACGATTTCACATGTCGTCATAACTATTTTGTGCTATGGTGACAGTTTATCGTCGCTATAACCCAACAAATATGTCGCCAAAGTCCTACTGTGTAATACACAGCTGTGTATATACATATAGCCTATATATATATATATATATATATATATATATATATATATAGAGGTTAATACCGAGTAATACAATCAGCTGCAAGTATGTGTTTGTGGGCAAGGAAATCGTACCTTGCTAGGGTTAGGGTTTCGTGTGGGCTGAGGAGGAGAGAAATCCACGAAAAGTACAGAATTGATTGATTGATTGAAGAGGGGAGAAGAACAGGTGGGCGATTACTCCAACGATGCGTGACAGAACTCCTAGAATTCGGGAACCGTGTTAGGGTAACAGGGATTCCAAGAGCCTTCTTCTTGAGTCCTTCGAGTTTTAGAGAATGTTCAAACCCCTTTTTAGTGTTTTTAGGTGGAATCTCCGAGCCTTTAAGTCACCAAAAAAGGGTCTTTTGATCTTCCAAGAGTCCCAGTCTTCCCTCCGAAGAGAAGTCCCTTCCAAATGGAATGAAAAGGTATTTATAGGATTTTCTAGAAAGTAGTCATGTGCAAGGCACATGCTTTAAGGAAAATTTCAGAAATACCCTTTAGTCATTAGAATAATGCCCATGTTGCCCTGTCCTTCTAGCCACCAATCCAATCCCTCAATCAATTCCCACATCGAGCCGCCTCCACGAGTCTTCTGCCTCGAGACACGTGAAGGCTTCTCCCGGGTCTAGCACATTTATTTATGACTTTTTCGTCTTCATTCTATTAGGTTATGCAAACCCTAATTTGCACATTTAATGAGGCCGTGGAACCCTAATTGCGCATTTAATTCAATTAGGTCATGTGAACCCTAATTTTACACTTGGGCCCACATTTTCCCCCTGCGCGAGAGTCGCATTTTCAAATAGATGATCATGCAAGAAAACTGCAAGCCTTTTAATGATTTTGCGGGACTTCACTTTACAGGTCTTGAAGAAAATAGTCCTAGAAGAGGGAACTCCTAGGGAGCCAAACCCTTAGAGTTAAACCCTAGGAAGGCAAGACCTAGCGAGGCTCTTCCTTGGACATATTGAAAAATCTTCTGAAATTTTTCTGTATTTTGCCCAATATTTGTTTCCAATTCCGCAAGCAGATCAACTGTCCGAGCAGCCTCAATACGAACAGAAACAGATTCCGATAACTTGGAATGGAAAATAGAATTAAGACCAGGCAAAACATTGAATAGAGCAATGTAGAGATCTAAAATTTCAAACAACTTGAGAAACGATGGACGGGTACTACTAACGCCTTCTGCAAAGTTAATCAAGTACAAGGCGGATTCTTTAACTATACCCATAAAACACACATCAAATGTAGAGTTACCAAGTCCACTAAAGATTTTTTCACAGAGTTTCTTCTCCTTTATGAAGAGATCTTCAAAACAAACACGAGATGCTCGTATCCACAATTTGATCTTTGGTGCTAACATATCCCACTCCAAACTCCGGAACTCACCGATGTTATATTTACCGACGCCGAGGTGTCGAAATTTTGCATCCACAATCAACTTCCTTTAAGTCCTGTAGAATTCAACGCAATCGCCAACATTACCGGCTGAGTTCAATCGTTCAATGATACTCCTGAGACCATAAACTTCGTCAATATGTTCATCATCCTGTAATTCATAGCTAAAAGTATCGGTTATTGTACTTGAAAAAATGTTAGAACTCCTATCAGCCAACAAAGCATTGTGGACTCTGTTGGTTTGTCGGGTCAATATGACCCGAAACTCTAACGGAAGGGTTTCCATGCCCGTTTAGATCATATTTTGATGCTTTTAGTTTGGGAATCTGAGATTATTCCCGATCGTCTGAAGCTCGTCAAAAGTACTGAGCAATCTCATGGCGGTCTCTGTCGAAGTCGAAGATGATGAATTTAATAATTTCGCCCGAATATTTTGTGTTCTACCAATTCCATTCAGACAATACAAAAGAGATATATCTGCCTAAAAATTGAAAACCGAAAATCATCTCTGAACAACACGCTTTGAAAATTACTCCTACTAGTAGTTTATAAATATAAATACTTTGAAGATTGTAAGAAGTTCATAGCCATCCACTAGTAAAAGTACTTACCATTACTAATTGATGTCACTACTAATTGATGTCACGTTACCGCAATTAGGACGGAGAGAGAAAGTCGGACCAACTCTTCTTCTTTTTCTTTTTCAAATCAAACATTAATTTTTTATTTCCAAAATCAAATCTTAATTTTTATTTCCAAAATAAAATCAAATCTTAATTTTATTTTGGAAATTAAAACTTTCTTTGTTTTTTTTTGGAATCAAATCAAACCTTTCTTAATTTGAAAAGACATTTTTTTTTTGATAATGAAATAAAATAATTTTTTTTATTATGGCAAATCAAATCAAATCATTTTTTTCGTCATTCACGCAAAAGATTTAAGTGCATGAATAAAATAAAATAAAAATGCATGAATTTAAGGGTCATATAATCTCACAGATCTGATGAAGGGGAATTGCCAAATGCCTACAACATTCTCTATGAAACAAATGATGAATTAAGGCAAAACGAGATCCAATCATGTATTTGTCACTTTTTTTTGAAAATAAAATAAATCTTATTTTATTATCTTTCAAAAAAATAAAATAAAATCTTATTTTATTATTATTATTTTTAAAATAAATAAATAAAACATTTACTTATCTTATTTTTGAGAAGTAATGAGTCGATGAGAACGTCTTGTACCCATATTGAAGCCTTTGATAATTCTTTGAGCAAAGATGATTATAGCTTTTTGATGATTCTGATATCTTTTATATGAGACAAGTCTTCACATGCTTCCGATTTTTATTTGCCATAAAGAAAGAATCCATTAAAGCTTCACATGCCAGTTGCCACTCCTCTGTTAGCCAACAACAAAAAAATTGTTCTGCCGCTTTATTTGGATGTGATAGCCACAGGCAAGCCTCCTTCTATTCATGCCGAACCCTACTGATTCAATTTTTTTTTTTATAAAAAAAAAATCAAAAACTTTTGGAACACTTATATTTAGAAGAAGCTTGTACATATGGGAATTGATGATCCAAAAACCCACAACCCAATTCTTAATCTCAATTTCCTTCGTTCTTGCTAATCTTTCTCAGTTGATGAACCCTTTGGATAATATTAACGATCCTCTTAGGAGGTTGCAATATTCAGATCCCACTCAACTACTAGCCAAAATCCAAATTTTACATAACCTATTGCAGGCCATAAATGTGAGTCCTTCTTTCCCAAATATTAAAATAGTAGACGTGAATAATCTCTTGGGATCATATAATTATCTTAGCCAATTTGATGGAGTGATCACGAGTGAAGCAATCAACCGCATGATTAATCCTATCCCCAATAACCGGCCTTTAATATATATACTCCAATCCCAAACTCATTTGGATTCTTTAGCCCACAAATATTTAACAATGTTAATAGCTTAAGTGGTGTTGCATTCAATATTACTCATCAAACTGAAAATTAGCTTCCGAAAAGTTCCAATACCAAGGAAATGGACAGTATGAAGCCTACAAACATCCTTTCCGGTTCAACCAACTCTGACAATATCTTTGAGGTTTTGGAGAAATTTGTTGATTGTGATCAAGCCAATAACAGTTCCTTCTTGCTTCTTTTTTTTATTCAGGTAACTCTAGTCTTTCTTTTGTCTTCCGAGCCCCATTACCTTGATCATATCTTGGTTTTTTCCCTCGGATCATAAAGAAAGATTGGTATTTTTTTTTGCAGGTTGGGAACAACCAAGGAGGCCCCATTTCTCAATGATTGGGGAAGGGATCCCCTCTTTTGGTCTTTCTAACGTCTTTTGAGAGCGAGTCTAGACTTATGATCGTACAACACTTCCTCCGCCAGAGAAGAAAGGCTTGTTTCTATATGCAGCGGCTTGTGGAGGTTGGGATGACTTTCCCCATTAATTCCTATCGTATTCCCCGCATATGCATAGAGAAGCAAGAATACCCTTTCGATCAGTCCCCTTCGCTTCATGTCTGATTCATCTGGTCGCCTTCAAGGATAGCAGGATTGGACTGATGAGATCCTTGGAAACACTGATTACATGGATATACTCAAGAGTGCAGGCATCTTTTGTTGTGCTCAACTATGCAGAAACCTATTTATCCAATAGAACCATCACGCCCTTATTGTATTGATCTCACGATGGTGCTCCTCTACTTGCACATTTGTCACTGCCTGGGGGAATATGCACCTCTACTCTGGAGGATGTCTATGTTATCTACCAATCTACCAGTAAGCATTTACCCCCTGCGTGTGAGTCGCGCCTTTGGTGAGATGATCGCGCAAAATATTTTAAGTGCTGAAGCCTTGATTCCAATTTCTGAACACTTCGTGGGACTTGATGTTTTACAAGCTTCAAAAATGAAAGTCCTAGGAGAGGGAACCTCTAGGGGAGCAAACCTTAGGAGGGCGAGCCCTAGAGGAGCTCTTCAAGGATATCTTGGTATCTCCTAACTCTCCTTGGACATGTCTTCCTTTCATACTAGGTTGGATCTCTTTATTTCCAATCATCATGTTGTTGCACTTCGTTCGGAAGTCACTTCATGTCTCCATGAGAATGACTTACTTTATGTAGAGCTTTAGGAGCTTCAAGATGCCATGGATAAATTGAAGCCCAAGCTTTTGGGAAATTTAGTTAGCTGCTCAAGACTTTGAAGGCTCAATAGCCTCCCATACGAAGGCTCAGGGCACCACCATTGTCGACTTGGAGGCTTTAGTTATTCCCCTCTCTTCAGTTCGACAGGTAATGGCTTCTAGATCATGGCTTTCGTAGTTTTTTCTATTTTATGTATCAGAAAATTCATGTACATATATTTCATGCAAACTAACACTTGAATCCATACTCTTTTTTTTAATAAATCAGAAGAAATAATCAAGTATAAGTGAAAGTTTGACAAATTTATTGATAATCAAGTTGCTTTTAACGTAAAGCATAACGTTTCATATAATAAATCTTGCTTTTGTCGAAGAAAGCATAACGTTCACCACTTTTAGAGATAAAGTGCAACTTTATTGCTTTTGTCGAATAAAGCATAACGTTCGCCACTTTTAAAGATAAAGTGTAACTTTTGGGGTTGAGGGCTTATACTCAGGTGCCTCAATCACTATTCACTTTTGATGATAAAGTGTAACACTCGGGTGCCTCGTCACTTGGGTCGTCCAATTTTTTTGGCAAGTGCAGTCTACGAGGACTTGAAATCGGGCTCCTCGTCACTTGGGTCATCCAATTTCTTGGCAAGTGCAATCTACGAGGACTTGAAATTGGGTGCCTCGTCACTTAGGTCGTCCAATTTTTTGGCAAGTGCAGTCTACGAGGACTTGACCACCATTTAAAGTGGACCACCATCTTGGGTGGATTTTTTTTTATTATTTTTTTTTCCGTCAATTCTTGTGCCTCCTCCCTTGGTTACCCAATTACTTGGCAAAGGATATTCCTGAGGACTTAAACCACCATTTTTGGTGGACCACCATCTTGAGTGGATTTTTAATTCATTTGTAGTTCAGAGTTTTTTCGATGGTAGAACCAGTATTTGGGTTCTTGACTTTCGGGACTGCACCATGGGTGATAACATTGCACGTTTCTTCTCTTAGTTCAATCTCTCCGGCCTCCAACTTCTCATGGTATATCCTCCGCAGACTATAACAGTCCATAGTGGAATGTCCTGCATATTGGTGGTATACACAGAAGATCGGTCTTCTTTTCATCTCTTCTGTTACACCCAACCGGGGCTTTGGAGGTTTCACTACTCCGTATTCGACCCATTGTTCGTATAGGCTCCTGAACGCCTTCTCGCTGCATAAGATAGCCTCCGGAACTGGCATTCTAGTATACTTGTCCCTGTGCTTTTTTCTGCTTCGTTCAAATTTCTCATTCTTCTCCCTCTTGCCCCCTTGTGGTTTTAACTGAGAATCCACCAAAGCCACAGTTGCTGTCCTCTTGTTCTTCCATGTATCCATCGCATGACTAGTGGAAAATGTCATGATTCCCCCCAAGTCTTGTGCAAAAGATGAGAGATTTGCGAAGGAATCACAAGCCTTGGTAATGAGGTGGGGCTTGAAGGCCTCTAAGACACCATTGTTGCAAATGTTAACTAAGTTCTTTTCTTCAATCGGCTCTGCGCACTTCTGTGCCTAGGCCCTAAACCTGTCAACATAATCTGATAGCACCTCATTCGGCTTTTGCTTGATCCTCATTAGATCTACAATGGTCACCTGTTTTTGCACATAAAAAAATTTCTTAAAAAATTGCAATTTTAGGTCATCTCAATCATGGACTGACCCCTTCTCCAAATTGTAGTACCAACTGAAGGAACTATCCGTCAAAGTCTTGTTGAATTCCCGCATCAGCAAGTTGTGGTTGTTCACTTCATCATATCCAAGCCACGGAGACATTGACTCTACAAACCTTGCAATATGTTCCCTGACATTTCCTTTCTCCCCGTTGTATTTTGGAAATTGCGGTGGGTGCTCAATATACCCTGTTGGGTAAGGTTGCCTCCGAATGTGTGCAGGGTAAGGAGGAGTAAAGTCCAACTCTGAGGGTCGAGATGTCTGTCCGCGAAGTTGATTGATCACGTCGATCATATCATCCTTCGTCACGTACTGGCTTGTGGCGTGAACTCTCTGGGGTGTTGTGATATACTGCTGCATCGGCAATGTGTATGGTAGAGAGGTTGGTTGATGCACGCTTGCATCATGCACAACTGGCACTGGTGGAAGTTGCTGGCTCACTCGCTGGACATTGCTTGGAATGTTTGGCATTTGCACTTGTGAAAATGATGGGATAGTAGTTGGGATGATGTTTGTCTGAGGTTGGCTTGCTTCCAACCTAGGTTGTGGCACATCACCGCTATTCTGGGCCGCCAAGTTGATTATTGGAACCGATTGACTTTCCGTCGATGGAGGTACTACTTGGTTCTCTTTGTAGTTGCTGTCATTGTTGTTGTCCTCCACTCCTGCTTGTTCTCCATGTGAACTTCCTGGGAACATGGCCTTGAAAGTGGGGATCTGCATCAACTGCTGGCAGAAATTCCCCATCTCCTCTTGCTTCCTCTGCATTTCCAGCATCATGGCCATCATCATTCCTTGCCCTTCTCGTGTTTCTTTCAATGCCTTGAGCATCTCCAGTTGGACAGCATTCGTCGGGTCTCCACCTGCATCCTCGCCTTGCCTTCCTGTGCTTGTGTATTGTTGATTGGCCATATGTGATGATGTTGAACTTCCTTCTGAAGCGTCTTCAATAAGTGGCTGGTCAAAATCAAGGTTTGCTCCTTGGAAAACTTGAGTGGCTTGCCTTGGAACTGGATCCGGTGAGATAATGTTGTTTGTTGGTGAAGCAGCTCTTCCTGTAGTTCTCCCACTTAGAGTTGTGGGCATACCCTTCACGAATTCTACACCTCCCCAGCGGGGTCGCCAAATAAACGTGGGCAAGAAAATCGTACCTTGCTAGGGTTAGGGTTTCGTGTTGGCTGAGGAGGAGAGAAATCCACGAAAAGTACGGAATTGATTGATTGATTGAAGAGGGGAGAAGAACAGGTGGACGATTACTCCAACGACGCGTGGCAGAACTCCTAGAATCCGGGAACCGTGTTAGGGTAACAGGAATTCCAAGAGCCTTCTTCTTGAGTCCTTCGAGTTTTAGAGAATGTTCAAACCCCTTTCTAGTGCTTTTAGGTGGAATCTCCGAGCCTTTAAGTCACCAAAAAAGGGTCCTTTGATCTTCCAAGAGTCCCAGTCTTCCCTCCGAAGAGAAGTCCCTTCCAAATGGAATGGAAAGGTATTTATAGGATTTTCTAGAAAGTAGTCATGTGCAAGGCACATGCTTTAAGGGAAATTCTAGAAATACCCTTTAGTCATTAGAATAATGCCCATGTTGCCCTGTCCTAGCCACCAATCCAATCCCTCAATCAATTCCCACATCGAGCCGGCTCCACGAGTCTTCTGCCTCGAGACACGTGGAGGCTTCTCCCGGGTCTAGCACATTTATTTATGACTTTTTCGTCTTCATTCCATTAGGTTATGCGAACCCTAATTTGCACATTTAATGAGGCCGTGGAATCCTAATTGCGCATTTAATTCAATTAGGTCATATGAACCCTAATTTTACACTTGGGCCCACAGTGTTATATCAAATTCATCTCTTAAAAGACATTGAAATCTCCACATTCATCTTGTTGGAAGCAACATTAGACTATATATCACCCAAACAGAAATCCGTTTAAGAACTCAAAGTCCAAAATCAAACATACAAATGTGATAATTAAATTCGTGAGATACGGATAGTTTAAACTTTCTAGACGAACAAAATTGACATCTTTCAATTCAAATACAACCTAAAATCAATTCAAATAGAAGGATTTGTTTAAATACATTCGGTGTAAGATAAATATTAACATATTATATATTAATTCTAGTGGACTCTAATTTTTTTCCAATTTTCTAGTGCACTCCAATGTGTTAAGAAGCATATGGAAAAAATTTATGTAGTGCAGAACTTATAAGGTGATTTTGGGAATTCAAGAGAGCGAAGCAGAAGTTTACCAATTATTTATAGAAATTTGACATAAGTTGGCCAAATATTAATACTTGGCAAAAAAGCGAAAAAAGTAAAACATGGTGAAAACCACCAGGAGTACGATGATACTTTCAGTCATACTAAAAATTACATACATAAAATATCTCTCCTTAATGCTATAAAAGTTTTCACTGACAGAAAATTCCTTGAAATTGTGGATAATTAAACTTCAAAAAATGATTACAATGCAAAATAGACCCTCCGTTTTGTACCTTTTTTGCAAACCCCTTTGTTCAATTTTTTTTTTAATTTCTTTCAACCTTACCCTTCAAACCAGAGGGTCATCATGACTAAAATGTTATAAAAAGCATGTATATTATCTACATATCTTATTGTGTTAGTAGCCAGTAGGGGGAAAGAGGCCCTTTTTTGAGTTCTTTTTCTGATCTTTAATTTGTAGTCAAGAAATTTAAAGCTTGAGTGAAACTTAGTCCAATTTTCCATTCCCCTCAGGAAAATCACTTTCAGAGGTCCTTTTCTCCCCCCCCACTCCTCTTCCAATGCTCTGTCACATGAAAGCATATATATAATGAAAAGAAAAGTTAAAAAAAATAATTATGATCAAAATGAATGGCAATGGGGGCCGGGAGTCTGCATCTTGATGAGTGATTTCCATTTTTAGCCTTCTGTTTTGCTTCTTCTTCAATACAAACCACCAACAAATTGAGAAACCATTTTAGAGTTGTTTTAATAAGATATAATCTAGTATAAAGACAAAATATAATTAAGTTTTTCAAGCATTTAATTTGGTATTACCCCTTCTCATGTATAAGGGGTCATTGTTTACTTTATAAATACCAACCTCCTATTGCAACTCTTGTCCATTTTCTGCATCTTTCCTGTTCAGATTTGTGGGAAGAGTGCAAAAGTAAAGGTAGAAACTTTAGTTAGTTTCTATCCTCCATTTTCTCTAGACCCTTTGATTTCATCATGTTAATTAGTAAGCTGCAAAATATAAAATTATTTGATAACAACATTTTGGGACAAGTTTCCAGTGTTTCACCTCTTCCAATATTTACCAATCCTGTTTTTTTTTTTGCCCTTTCATTCCACATCTTGATTACTCTGTGTTATCTAGTTTGTGTTAGAATTATATATAGGTGTTTATTTTGCTATTTCTGATTTGTATTTACCTGTATAAAGTGAACTGCATATTGATGTATTCTGCTTGATCCAGCTGCAACTATGTCATTTTATGATGATCAATCCGGGAATCTGTCCCCTCAGAGAAAATTGGGAAGGGGAAAGATTGAGATCAAGCGGATCGAAAACACCACGAATCGTCAGGTTACTTTCTGTAAGCGCCGCAATGGGTTGCTCAAGAAGGCCTATGAATTATCTGTCCTTTGTGATGCTGAGGTTGCACTAATTGTCTTCTCTAGCCGCGGCCGCCTTTATGAGTATGCTAACAACAGGTATTGATCATCTCAAGTCTTAATAATTTGGCAAGACTTGATTTTTGCTGTGTTAAGGCTCTAAAATGGTGCTTTTTGGGATTTTCTTCTTCATTCAAGAACTTTCTATATATCTTCTTGATTTCCATTGTGGGAGAAATCTAAATAATTTTTTTCCTCGTCTTTATAAATGGACTACAAATAGTTTATTTTGGTATTTTTTTTGCCTGGTTAGCTATTTGAGCTTGTGCTACATAGTTTTTGGGGGTGATTTAATCATCACAAGGACACAATCATGTTTTTGTGCAGCTAAGATTTTTGAGTTCTCGCATAGAAAGATTCACTTGTCTTTCTTTTTTTCTGTTTTGTTTTTTACCCTCAATGAAGGGTTGGTTAATGCTCTTTATGATCCCATTTTAGTTCACATTTTAGTAGATAGATAGATCTGTTTTCTAAAAGACGGAAATAGAAGTAGCAAGCAGAGATTTGGGAAGGTATTCAGAAGTCTGAGATCATCTTCCTATTTTCCTCCATTGCTGTTAAATTTGCCTATTTCATCTCTCTCTCTCCTCTTTCTTCTTTTTCTCCTATATAATAGGCTAGCTAGGAAAAAAGTCCTACAAGAGAAAGCTGTCAAGTTCCCATTTGCCATTTCTTCCACCTTTTGACACTTCATAAAAAGTCGGTTGAAACAAGAGGGATTGATCTGGGAAAGATGTCATAAGCCTCATAGAAAAAGGAAAATTAGGGTTTTTAAAATTGCAAATCAGTCTCACTTTAAATATGTCAAAATACCCTTTTCAACCAATCCCATCCTAATTTAAGTTTTCTTGGCTTTCCCTATCCTTAAATTCACCAAATGGGTTTCACGTGTAGACACCCATTTAGGTCAAAATTATTAATTATTAATTATTAATATTAGGGCTTATTAGTTGCACTACGTACCCTAATGGGGATTTTCTCAAGACATAGAGTAGATCTCTACCAAGGAATCAAAACCCAGTTAGGGTTTTTCATTTTATATGTATGTAAAACTGTAATCTTTATTAGGTCAGGTTTGTTTATTGTAGTTAGAATTGAAGAACAGATTAGGTGGAGATATAGTGTTGTATGAGTTACAAGAATCTTCAGTTACGTCATACATAGATTTTTCAGTTCTTAACTTCTGACAAAAAGAGAAATGTGTAATGATACCAATATACATCACACTCTACACCCTAATTTTATTTTATTTTTATTTTTTAATCTTTAATGGTGGAAAAGAAATAATTTCTTTTAATCTGGGTATTTAGAAAAAGGAAAAATGTGTTGTTTGGCTCTCTGAGTTGGATTGAGGGGAGGTACGGTAGCCTTATTGACCGGTATTGACCGGTGCACTCTTTTTTTTTTTTTTTTTTTTTGGTTTTTTTTATCACAATTATGAGAATAAAAAATAAAAAATAATAAAACAAATTTGAACAAAAAACTGTTAAAGAAAGTACATTTTTTATTGAAAAAACACTGTAAACAGTTTACAGTGTTTTTTCAATAAAAAATGTACTTTCTTTAACAGTTTTTTGTTCAAATTTGTTTTATTATTTTTTATTTTTTATTCTCATAATTGTGATAAAAAAAATCAAAAAAAAAAAAAAAAAGAGTGCACCGGTCAATACCGGTCAATAAGGCTACCGTACCTCCCCTCAATCCCTCTGAGTTAAGGCTTTCACAAAGCTTAAGAAGCTGTTGAAACTAAAACAGCAAAGAAACAGATGTGAAATAGAGAGATTTGCTCAATTTTGGGACATTATTTTGTCCTACTAAAACAAACAGTCACCTCATTCTTTTGCAATGGTGACCTAGTTTTTTTTTTTTTTTGCTTGTAGATCTTGTGTAGATATATTTATGCAAGAGAGAGAAAGAGTAAAACAGTGGCTGGTCTTGAAAGAGTGACAGAGAGTATAAAGACCGAGTCTTTGTTTTACAGTCTTTAACTCACTTTAATTTCCCTTTTCTGAGGGTTGGAGTTAACGAGGTGGGTAAAAGAGTATAGTCGAGGAGATTACTCATGGGGTAAATGGGTGTTTGACACGTGGCCTAGATCTGGCCATGGAAAGACTGAGCCAATCATATCTTGTGGAGTTGTGACAGCATGGCAGTGGCATCCAATCAGTAGTCGAAGAAATTAAGGTAATATTTAGTCAGGGTTTGATGAGGTAGGAATAATATATTACATCAAGTCATAATTTTTTAATTTTTTTTTTTGATAAGTGACTGAGTGATCGAATATCCGACTGAAAAAGAACATTCAGATTTTTCTCTCATTAATTTTGATTTTGCTTTACGTTTTGGATTTGACCCTCAAATATTTGGTGGCTAGCTAGCTATTTGATTGATGTTGGGTATATATTGGCCTGAGGTTAAATATGTGGACATCTCGTTTATCCTAGGTTTAAAGGTAAGAGGAGAAGAACTGTATGCATAACAGTATTCTCGGTTTAACCATTTTCTCCTGCAAATATATATATATATATATACAGAATTGATCAGGTCCGGACTCCCGGACCTGATCAAATCCGGACCCTTAATTTTTTTTTTTTTGTAAAACAAGTAAAAAAAAAAAAAAAATTTATGGAACTGAAATTTTTCCATAATACAGTGTTTTGGGCGTTTTTTTAATACATACACCAACCAATGTATGTACAGTCTGCCCAGACTGTACAGACATATTTCGTTATAGGCATCCAAATCACGCCCAAAACACTGTATTATGGAAAAATTTCAATTCCATAATTTTTTTTTTTTTAGTTGTTTCAAAAAAAAAAAGCAAAAAAAAAAAGCTCCGTATTTTAGTAGAGTCCGGGATCCCGGACTGGATCCGGACTCTATATATATATATAAGGAGTAGGAGCAAGCGAGCTATAAGGCATGAGAAATTAAGGTTTTTGGAAATTTTGATCTTGTATTTTATTTTTAAAGGCTTTGGCTAACTGCAGAAAGATTTTCCTTTACTAACATGAATTTAAATATTTGGTATTAGGGTTTCAGATTTTTTTTTCCTTCCCACCCAGCCACTCCAGTTTGCAGTTGCCCAGAGAAGTCAAACCACATAGTTAAATCTGTGTTATTCTCTTCCTGCTTTTGATTTCATTTATTGCTTGTGCATGCGGCTAATTAATTTGGCCATGAAGATCTTAACCTGTCATTATATAAATATAAATATAATTATATCTTCACAATTAGATTTCTAACAAATATATATAAACAGTCCATTTTAAAGGATTTATAATTATTTCTTTATTTTACATACCTTGCATACTCTCTTTAGCGAAGGACCGGACGATAATTCGATTTGTCACTATATCAGAGAACTATCGTACGTCTTAGCTTTTTAACGACGAACAATATATAGTGACAGACCGAACTTATAGCGACGGACTGAATCGTCGTCCGGTCTGTCGCTAAAGGAGATATGCAAGATATTTAGGATCAAGGGGTAAGCCCTTAATCCTTTCTAATATATAAATGGATATGTTTTGAAAAAAAAATATTTCTTTTATAGTATTCGTTCTAAATATATTTTTAATTTTCGAACAATAGAAGCCAAATCTCAACGTGATTTGATTTGATCCAATATAATTTATTGAATTAAAATTCCAACTAATTTATTTGTTGATTTGTGATAAATTAATTTATTGAATCAATATTTTAAATGAGTCAAATCATCGATATGATTTGATTTGGCCCACTAATCTACAAAAAAAAACCCTATATACCTATTTCCTTGCTCCCGCATTTGGATCGATAGAAATAAACTGATGGCATACAGACAAACAAATATCTTTTTCTATAAACGTCAACGGATGTCAATATAATAAACACCACAAAAAATGAACAATTTTTTTATATATAAAAACTTGATTTCCTTCCTTTTATTCAATGTGTTCCTCCTTCCAACTCCTTTTATATAAGGATAAAATATATGTGAAATGTGATGTACTCCTGTATAAATATCATATGTAAATTTGCGTTGTAAAATAAAATAAAAAAGTTAACAGGAACAACATGAAGCAATTATACAAGCAGATTAATAAGTACTTACTAGATATAAAGCAAAGCAATAATACTCTCTCTGTTCCTAAAAGATTGCCATTTTAGAAGGTAAAATTTGTTCCAAAAAGTTTGTCATTTACAACTTTCGAGGAGTACTTTCTTATATTACCTCTACATTCTCTCATTATCCACAAAATTTTTTTCTCTTATATTAATAGTTTTTAACTTCCCATAAAGGGGTAGTGATAGAATTTTAAATAAATTTTACTTGGTAAATGGTACTTTCTTAATCCATGTGCAAAAACTTTAAACGACAATCTTTTAGTAACGGAGATAGTATTAAGAAGTAAAACGGCACAATTTAAGAGTATTTAAGGAAAGTAAATGTAAATAATAGTAGGAATTAAGAAGAATCATCGAAATAAAGTGATTTTCTTTCTCTCGTATCTCGTCTGTATGATATTTATATAGATATGTTGTATTTATTTTAAATGAAATTTTTAGAGAGAATTATAATTTTAAGTGAAGAAATTAGTGTGTGAAAGTTCAAAAGTTATAATAGAGATAATAAGTGAAATTCTTTCATAATTGAACACAGTTTACCAGATTATAAATGCAATTTTATAAATATTTTTTGAAATGGATTCTTTTGGGTCATAATCTGTATTATTGGATCATGGAGCAAATCTGAATCACATCATGAACAACTATCACACTTGGTGAACGGAGGAAGTACTATATACCATCTTCTTTTTAGATATCGATGTGGGGAGCAACGCCTAACATTTAGTATGCTGTTATTGCAGTGTTAAAGGAACTATTGAAAGGTACAAGAAGGCATGCACAGATTCTCCCAATACTTCTTCAGTTTCCGAAGCCAATGCGCAGGTATATATACATATATTTATATTTCTACATGTGATCTTTTCTAGAGAATTAATATAATTATAATTAGTCATCTGTATATATGGGAGCATTAATTATATGCATGGTTAATGAAATCTTCTTGTATTCTTGGGACTGTTACCTGTAGTCTGATGTTAAATGTTTGTTGAGCAATGATCTCAGTTTTACCAGCAAGAAGCCTCAAAACTGCGTCAGGAAATTTCAAGCATCCAGAAAAGCAACAGGTGAATTTCAAAACGTGATCGATTGCCTGCCAATTTTACTCTCTCTCTCTATATATATAGTAAAGCATTCGCAAAGGTCCTTTTACAGGAACATGATGGGTGAATCTTTAGGCTCTTTGACTGTTAGAGACCTCAAAGGCCTGGAAACTAAACTAGAGAAAGGAATTAGCAGAATTCGCTCCAAAAAGGTATCTGTCTACCAGCTATTCATGCTGCTGCCTCTGTCTGTTCCAAATTAGAAATTTGCTCTGATTTTTGGGTCAATTTCTTAAATCTTAAATTTATTTTTTTAGATTTTAGTATATAAACAATTAATTGCTATATAAACTTTTAATATAAAGTACGTACTACTAATATATATTTATATTTGTTGTTTTAAAAACTAGAACGAATTCATATGATCAATTATGAATTTTAAGATTTCACAAATTGAATTCAGAAAGAAACTGTGTACATTTTTGGTATGCATGCTGCATGAAGTTTCATTGGTAATTCCCTCTGACCTCATTCTTTTCAAAATTGCAGAATGAGCTGCTATTTGCTGAAATTGAATATATGCAAAAGAAGGTAAATTGAATATATTATATAGTTCTTTACATTAATTAAAATGGTAAATTCACATATAGTAACCTATATATATATATATATATATATATATATATATATATATATATATATATATATATATATATATATATAGGAGCTTAAATGTTGGACATGGAACCAGACGCAATGTGTCTTGTTTTTCACTCTCATGAGAGACAAACAATACTCGGGATTAATTATTAACCTCTACACACCTGGTTTAATTTACTTGATGGTTGTTCTGCTCATTGAGCTTAAGAAACTCTTCAGAACATTGTGTTTCTCTTTCTTTTTCATTTTAAGTTTATATAAAAAATTGTGGATTGCAGGAAATCGACTTGCACAACAATAATCAGTACCTACGAGCAAAGGTATCTCTTTCTGTTTCTCGCATTTATTGAACTAGATTTTAGTGCATGACATATGCTGCATCTATGGACTCAGCTAGGAGTGAGCAAAAAACAGATATAACCGAAATACCGAACAGAGCCGAAATAATTTAACCGAAATTTTCTGATAATTCGGTTATTTATAACAATTCGGTTATATCCGAATTATATTACGGGTTTCGGTTAGTTTATACGGGTTTTATTTTTACACTCTCCGGTTAAACCGAAAACGGAATACATGGTTGTCTATTTGAAAAAATAATACGAGTCTTATTGACTTTATGAGTTTATGAGTTACAAACTTACTTGAAAACCCTCATCGCCTATTCACCTCACTCCTCAGCCCTCATTCGCCTGATCTCAAAGACTCAAACCCTCAATCTCATTCTCTCAAACTCCCAACCCTCAAACCTTCATCCCTCATCCCTCATCCCTCATCCCTCATCCTCAAACCCTCAGTCCCTCCCTCATCACAAAGGCCAACACAACACAGAGGCCACTCAGACCAGATTCTCAAATGGTCAAACCCTCATCGCCTCCGTCGAACAGTCGAGCTCGACCCTCATCGGCCATCGCCATCGGCCATCACCTCTCTTCGACCGACGGCAGTCACGGCCTCACGGGCTCACGACATTGCCTCCCTCGACCGGTCGACCCTTTTGGGTTCTTTTGTTTCTGCTGTTCTGCATCGAGTATTCAAGTCTCTCTCTCTTTGTTTCTGCTGAACTATTTATGGATTGTAGCCTGTCTGTAGCTGTAGGAACTGAACTGTGTTATTTATTTATAGGAACTGAAGTACTGAACTGTGTTGTTTATGGATTCTGTTCAATTCGGTTATTAACCGAATAACCTATTCGGTTATTCGGTTAGCGCTTAATTCGGTTGTTTATTCGGATACCTAAAATACCGTTAGTTCGGGTATCGGTTAAAACCGAAATTGTGGTTCGGTTCGGTTATTAACCGAATGCTCAGCCCTAGACTCAGCTGCAAAAGGAAATATTTCATCCAATCTTTTATAAATATTTATTTATTATTAGAGTGGGTAAAGGGATATATATAAAACCTATCATCGACCTTACAAGAACTAGACTTAGTTATTGTTGAAAATATATGGAAGATGATAAATTATAGAGAAATGATGAAGTGTTTAAAATTTAAAATATTTGATTCAACTCACTTACTTAAAATGTCTGGCATACAAACAAGACTACTTATAGGGCTTTTAATTAAAACACTTCTAGAGCCACTTTAATAATTACTACACGACTAAATACATGTATATGAATCTAGTCATACATATTTCAAGACTCTTTTAAATACATTTATGTGCTTGGACACTCACTCATGCATGTACTAATATAAATACTAATTAAGACAATCATGAACAATCTAGAAGACATTTATTAATTTGGTTTAGTTTGCTAACAAAATCTCCCATAAACCAAATTTATTCTTCACTCCGAGCTTAGCGATTTAACTCTTGAACAATTCTCTAGTAATAGGCTTTGTAAAAATGTCAGCTAGCTACTCCTCAAACTTATAATACTTGATTTTAATAATTTTATCATTCACAAGTTCTCTTAATTAAGAAATGATATTGAATGTGAATATGCTTTGTCTTTTCATGAAGAACTGAATTTTTGGTAATTGAAATTGTTGAAGTGTTATCAAAAAACAAAGTTGGATTAGCTTCTTGCTTTTGCTTGAGATACTTCAAAATTCCTTCTAACCAAACTAGATGACATCTAGCATGTGCAACAGCTATATATTTAGCTACAAATGTTGAAAGAGCAGCAATTGGCTGTTTCTTTGAGCTCCAAGAAATAGCTTCGCTTCCAATATTGAAAACATAGCCTGAAACACTTTTAGTATCATCAATACTTCCTCCAAAATCACTATATGTGAATCCAGTAAGATTAACTAGAACTCCAGTTTTACAGAAAATTTATAATCAACTGTGTCTTTCACATATCGCAAAATTGTTTTTTTCTACTTCCCAATGTTCTGAGTGAGGTCTCTATGAACTTGCTAATCATACTAACAACAAACATTAAATCTAGTCTTATGGCAGTAAAATACATCAAATTTCTAGCCAACCTTCTGTAAATAATTGGATACATCCACAAACTTTTCTTCATCTTTTTTTGCTTAATTTAAGCCCAATAACACATGGAGTTGAAATAGGATTAGCATTCTCCATCTTTATTTTTTAAAAAATTTCTTTGCATCTCCTTTGGAAAATAAAAATTCTCTTACTGGATTGACCAACTTTAATGCCCAAAATATGATACAACTCTCCCATATCAGTCATGTCAAACTCTTGTTTCATTAAAGCTTTGAAATCAGTAAGTATCACCATATCATTGCTTGTAAAAATGAGATCATCAACATAGAAACTTACCGCCATAAATCTTCCTTTTGAAGAATCAATTTTGGTGTATAAACTATGCTCCTGAGGACACTTTTAAAAGGCATTAGTTCTCAAAGTACAAATTAATGCGGCTATACCAAGCCCTTTGACTGCCTTAGACCATATAAAACATTTTTTAACTTGTAAACTTTATCTTCTTCACATTTCTTCATGAAACCAGGTGGCTGGTTGTCGACATAGATCTCTTCCACAAGAAACTCATTTAGAAATGTCGATTTGGCATCTATTTGGAACAACTTCCAATTGTTTTGAGCTGCAAGTGATATAATTAAGCGAACAATATCAAGTCTTAAAAAGGTGCAAATACCTCATTAAAATCTTCTCCTTCTTTATGTGCATATCCTTTTGCAACGAGCGTCACTTAATTTGTACTTATTGACGAAGCCATCTGAATTTAATTTTGTCTTAAAAATCCATTTAACTCCAATGGATCTTTTGTTTGGTGGTAAACTAGCAAGGCCCCATGTGCCATGGCATTCCTTTCAATAGTCATAATTTATTCCTTCATGAATTGTTTCCATTTTTCTTTTTTTGTTACATATATCTTCACGAGAGATTAGATATTCTCCTGCAAAGAAAGTAAAGAAAATAGCTCATGCATCTACCGACTCTATAAAAATCTTCTGGAAAATTCTTGTTTTGATTCCTTCGGGGTTGCTACTAGAAGTCTCCTGTTGTGGGTGGAGCATCAGTTGGGTTTAAGGATGGAGCATATTCATTTGACATGATACTACAAACTTCCAAATTCTCCACGAGCAATGGTGCCTCATCTGCAATTTGTTTTAGCATCGTTTAAAAATAATTTTTCATTCTTGCTAATAAAAAATTTCTTTAATTTTGCATTATACAGCTTGTATTTCATTTTATCCAACCGAAATATATTTTTCTGCCTTATCATCAAGTTTGTTCTCATTGCATCTGCCACATGAGCAAAAACTACACTTCCAAAAATTTTCAAAAAAAACTACACTTTCAAAAATCTTCAAGTGTTGGACATTTGATTTTCTTCCACACATAGCTTCATTAGGAATGTAATCTTTTAACTTTTTTGTGGGTGACCTGTTAATCAATTAAATTGCATAAGAAACAACTTCTACCCATAATTAACGGGGCAACAATTTTCTTTTCAGCATACACCGAACCATGTCCATGATTATACGATTTTTTCTTTTGCAAACACCATTTTTTTTGTGGTGTATAGCGAACTATCAATTCATGCCTTATGCCATTAACTTTACAAAAATGCTAAAAATGATTTAAAAGATATTCCGACCCTCGATTTGTTCTCAAAATCATTAAGTGACAACTAGAACACTTTTCAACTTTAAAATTTTTAAGAGCTTGAAAACTTTCAGATTTTTCATGAAGAAAATAAGTCCACACTTTTCTTGTGTAATCATCAATAAAGGAGATGAAGTATTTGTTACCTCCAAAAGATGACAGTGTCATAGGCCCACACAAGTTTAAATGAACAAGTTGAAGTTGTTTCCTTACACCCCAAGTAGATTTTAGATTTAAAGGGGAATGAGTTACAATGCAACTTTTTCAACTGGCATGTTTCACAAGTCTCCTCCATTTTATTAATTTGGGGTAAACTGTTCATCATTCCTTTTACCACTAACAATTTTAAGCTGTTGAAATTCAAGTGGTCATACTTGTCATACCATAACTTAGAAACTTCTTCATTAAAAATAACCAAACAATGAAAAAAATTCACTTGGAGTCGAGGTGGAAACAAATTATTCTCTGCCAAGTCAATCTTTGCCACAGCCTGATATTTTTTTTTGCTAGGGTACATAATTTATCATGACACGGTAAATCAAATCCTTTTTGCAAAAGTTGTCCAATACTTAGAAATTTGCTTTTTATACATGGAACGAATTAAATATTTGTCATTTTTTCAAAATTTTCAAAATTTGTTTTGAAAGTGACTTCTCTAACTCCTTCAATTGTATAGACTAAAGCATTTCTATTTTTTATTTGTCCAAAATTTGACTCCACCAAATTAGAAAATAAATCCTTATTCCATGTCATATCTTTGTTGGCACCATTATCCAAATACCAAACATGATTATCATTTTTTTGACAAGCAAGTAATAATGTTTCTGAACAATATTTCTCAGCTGATTCATTTTTATGCACTAATTCAGATACTTTTTTTTTGTTAAATTGCGCAAACCAACATTCACTAATTTTTTGACCAGACATATGACAATGAAAACATTCAATATAGCCTTTTTTCTTTCTTTGATTAATATCACGACCTCTTCCTCTTATAATTATTTGAATACTCGTTTGACTCTTCCTTAAAATAATTATTGTTACCTGGGGAGTCTCTTCCATTGCCATGAAAGTTAAAGACTCTACCTCTGTTTCCATGACAAACTTTTCCACGTCCACTACCACTAGCGTGAACACGGGGAGCACCTCGACCTCATGTAATTTTAGAATTGAGAGCTTGATCATTAGAAGGTGGATTTCTTTGATTAACACGGAACTCATGTGCTTTTAAAAAAGTCTGTAAATTGACACATCTTTGGACTCTTCGATATCTACCACAATAAAATTAAACTTTTAATTGTGGGGATAAATACTTTTTTTATCACTATACTTTAGGTGAACTTACAGATGACTAACTAAATTTTTTTTTACAGTCAACTCGATCCCTGAACTTTATTTTTCTTACAAATCATTAAAAAAAATTGTCTAGACCGTTAATTGACTAATAGGGTAATGATGTGGCAGTGGTCACATGGTGCTCATTTCTGATGTGGCCATTCTTAAATGAAAATGAAGGAAATCTAGGAGTTGGTAGTATAAAAATTAAAATAAATCATGAAATTTAGGAAAAGATGAGAATTTTTCTTTAAAAAAAGTAAAGAAAAAGAGAAAAATAAATAAAAATATATAATTTTAAAATTTTAAGGAAAATGAAAAGACATTTAAAAATTAAAGTATAAAAGACATTAAATTTAAAAATTATGGGAGAATGAACAGATATTTAAAAATTATTATTATTATTATTAGTCATTTGTAAGTTGACTTAAAATATACTGATGGATTTTTTTTTTATCCCAACTATTGTGGTAAGCTCCAAAGAATTCTATCCACAACTCTTTGGTCTTGTAAAACTTCTCCATTAGTTGTCATTTGGTTAACAATTGAAGTTACTCTTGAAAAATAATCAGCAATAGTCTCATTTTCTTGCATTTGCAAATTCTTAAATTTTAAACGTAAATATTGGAGTCGATCGTACCTTTTTTTTACCTTTTCTTCACCTTTACATATCCATTGGAAAATATCCCAAATTTCCTTTAAATTTTCAGCCTTCGAAATTCTCTCAAAGATTGACCTTTCAATTGCTTAATAAACAATTCTCTCAAAGATTGACATTTCAAAGATTGACATTCTTTCAAAGATTGACTATTCTTCTCCCTTTTAACATTAATTTAATTAGGCTTTTCTTTGGGTTTGTGACAAATCCTCTTTTGCTTCTGGTTCTACATAGTCATCTTCAACAATACTCCACAATTTCAAGGATTTCAATAATACCTTCATATGGTAGCTCGATCCAATAATAAACGAGAAATTAGAGAGACTAAATTGTTTGAATTTGCCATCACGACATTGTTTTGAAAATCAACAAACATTGAAAATACTTTGTGTACGTTGGATGAGGCTGATCGGATGCTGGATATGGGATTTGAACAACTGGCAAGACAATTCCTTTACAATCCGTACAAAGTGATTATTGGGTCACCAGATTTGAAAGTTAACCATGCAATTCGTCTAGCTTTGTTACAGAAGGCCTACTTGAAAAGCCTCTCGAGTTAAGCTGAAACCATAAACAAACTTGGGGCTGATGCTTTCCTTGTGAGCTCTGATACCAAATACATGTACATGAATCTAGTCAAACATATTCCAAGACTCTTGTAAATACTTTCATGTACTTAGACACTCAACCATGCATGTACTAATTTAATACTAATTAAGACAATTCATGAACAATCTAGAAGACATTTATTAATTTGGTTTAGTTTGCTAACACTTCTGAGATTATGAAAAAATGCCCTTAGGCTATTTTCCGCTAAATTCTCTACTTTTTTTTTAAAATTTATTTTATGATCAAATTATGTAGATTGCTGAGAATGAGAGAGCCCAGCAGCAAATGAACTTGATGCCAGGGAGTTCTGACTATGAACTTGCTCCACCTCAGTCATTCGATGGTCGAAACTACATCCAACTGAATGGCCTGCAACCTAATAATCATTATTCTCGCCAAGACCAAACTGCGCTCCAGTTAGTGTAAGAATATCTGTGGCATGCATATCATATTCATATTTTATCATTCAAGTATCCACACTCATTCTTCGGTACTAGCTAGAATGTTTTTTTTTAAAATAGAGTAGAAATAATTAAGATGAAATATTTGATTTAATACTTTCTTTCTATTTTTGAAATGCAGTTAAAATGTATGCTTTATGAAGGCTATGCTGTTTCTAGTGATCTAATTTAATGTGGAAAAAGAACTATCAATTACTAGATGAAATTAAGGCTTAGCTGTTTGAAGATTAGCACAAGGAGGTCTTTGTACTCTGGCATGGCCTAGCTGGATTATGAATAGTTGTTCGGTACTGCATGTCTTAATGTTTAAGTTGTGAAGATTTTATATGTAACATGCTTAAACTTTGGTGTTGTGAAGTTATATACATACTAGCTTGTTTAATAGGAGTATTGTTTGTTGTATGAGATATATTTGTTTCTTGTGTTTGTTTATTCTTGATTATCTTTGTAATTGTGTGATATTTATAGCGTGTTACAATAGTGTTTGCTACATTTAGAAATTTAAATTAAACGCACTGCACCTAAAATGGTGCTGTGCTTTTGGATTTCAATAGCTAATATTATCAAAATCAATCCACAACTACATAGAAGACTAATCTACAACATGCATGCATATATACCCTGCCTGATAAACAAGACAAATTGCCAAACAGACTTCCAACTAGCTCATCCTTGTTTTAATTTGCACCTTTGAAAGCGTAGAACATTGATATAGCTAGCTAGCTATTATATATCTCTGTCTGTGTGTTTGTCTGGAAATGAGTCCTACTTTTTTATAGCTGTGCCAGGTGACTAATGTCCATAGGATAAGTATCCATTGGATCAATAGATTTGTATGCTCTCACAGCGCCTGGATAAATAATTCCCTCAGTAGGATGGAATTGATCCCAGAACGCATACTCGTTCCTGTTTTCGCACGGAGGCATTCCAGGAACACACATTCCTATAATTGGTATTACCTCGCAGCAAGCCTCGAATCTGACCTTAATACCTGACATTATCAATTAATATATGCATATTAGTTAGGGCATATACTAAATTTTCAAGCAAGTACAGAAGAAAAAAAGAGAGTAGAAATCGTACATTTATACAGGAGAGTTACATTTCGGATTATCTTGTTTGTTTTACAAGTATTATACAACTACAAGTCTTAATTATATATGCAAATGCAGCTCATTTGTATAAACTGTACGTTCAAATGAGAATTGTTACACTATATATATATATATATATATATATATATATATATATATATGTGTGTGTGTGTGTGTGTGTGTGTGTGTGTGTGTAGAAATTAAATTCATGATTTCTACCTAGCTGGCTACCTAGCTACCTACCTGTAAATGATGAAGGGATGTTGCCGGGTGAAAAATTAGAAGCGTTTACATAAATAAATTTTGCATCAGCCAGGTTTTTATTGAGGTGATCAACAAGCGGTGCAAGTCTGGCATTGTATAGGCTGACCATGTGGTTAGTAGAACTATTACACCCAGGCACACCTTTTAGTTTCATCTCCCTAATCTGGGATGGTTCGCAACCTATTGGGCCAAGTCCGAACACAGCCACTTTTCTTGCTCCAAGCTCGTATAAGTTCTGGTATATATATGTATATATATATATATATATATCAACAAAATTATGCAAGTATATATATATATATATATATATATATATATATATATATATATATTAGTATGAACATTTGAACATAAAATTATATATATATATTAATGAAGAACAATGTAAATATGTAGACCTTGAGGCTCCTTGAGTATCGTTGAGCAAGGTCTGCAGCCCAGCGGTTAGGTCCAAATTTTTGGCTTTCAGGAAATAACATTGGGAGCAAGTAGTTGTTCATGTAGTCGTTACTTCCCATTCCAACTGTATAAATGCAGTTGCCCAGGTACTCTGTTGTATAACTTTCATTATTTCCTTGTAACTCGATCATCCGAGAAATTGTGCTTCTGTGATTACTTAGCTGCCCATCTAAGTCGATTCTCCCACCCTATAAACCAAAAACTCATGGTGATTAATTAATTAATTTCCGGTTTAAATACATTTTAAATTAACTTGCATTAATTATATTACCACTAGTCTTCCAGTTTCAGGATGAATTCCAGATCCGCCAGATGCATAATTGACACCTTGGAGGATGTCCTTGCCTTCCGTGGTAGCAAAGGGTGGAATGTGCTTCTCAAAACCTAGAAATTCAGCTGGAAAGTGTAGCGTTCATGTCAGCATGCATTATAGTTATCCTAACCAAAAAATAATATCATTAAAGTTGTAGGTATTATTTTATTTTATTTTTATTCGCTAAATTAGTTATAGATATTATCAGCCAAAATTGAATTTCAAACAACAATCTAATTCCGTTGCTCTGTGTGTCATTAAAATTAGTTGTAATAAAAATATAAAAATAAAAATCAGCTGCATGTCTAAAAGAATTAGAAGAAGAAAATACACACACATATATATATATATATATATATATATATATATATATATATATATATATATAGAGAGAGAGAGAGAGAGAGAGAGAGAGGAGCAAAGAAAAAGACCAATGAAATCAACATAATTTCGGCCATTGGTGAATCTTCCTGTGGGTCCATCAGGATAATCAATTCCATATGGAAGAAAATTGGCTTTTGCCTGAGTTACAAGATTATTGTTGTTGCCATTATCGGCTAACGAGTCTCCAAAAATGAAGTAACAAGGCACCTGTGGTGCACCATCGACCAAGTTTAGCAAATCTGGAGCAAATAAAAGTATGCACAATGTTATAAGAGCACAGGCCATTGAAGAACCAAAGAAATTTCTCCAGGAAAAGTAATACTCATTATCTAATCTAAATTAAACTTATAAATATTTAGGTGTGAGAATCTTGATATATGAGATAAATGGAAAATTTGAATGGTCAGCCTAAGGGCCAGTATTGGTCATGAAGACAGACTAAATATAGCAATTTCTACTTTCTAGGAACCAAGAATTGCATGTGGCTCCAAATCCCTTTAAAATACAAAGACGGGTCCTCCTAGTTTCCATTTTAAATTAGTTTACGTAGGACAGTGGTTAAGGAATTTAACATGTTTAACTTACTCGACTGACTCAAGCTTAATTATTCTTGTGGTTTAACTCAACTCTTTTAACTCACAAGTCGTCACAAGTTGTCACAAGTCGAGTTGATTTGAGGTTATATAGAATCGAGTTATATTTCAACATTATTAAAGAAGAAAGAGAGTTGTATCAAATTTTATGAAAAATTAAATTTAACTTTTCTACCGAATAAATATATTTAGTATCATCGATCAGTGTATAATTTGTGGATGTATTTATTAATTAGGCATAAAAGTTGACATATTTTTATTGTAAAATATGTCATTTTTGTGAAGAAAATTAAAAAATATATATGATGACATTAGTGTTGATCTCCTACGTGGTTAGATTTTTAATTATAGCCTTAAAAGTTGGTGCAATTAATAATTCAAGTAGACTATGTTGTTGTCGGTTTGAATGTAACTAAATGTACATATTTTGATACGTAAACTCTTATTTTGAATATAGTGAAGTCATTTAGAAAATAACATTTAATATAAAGGATCATGTCATTTCATGAAATTAAAATATAAAATTCTAAAATATAAACAAAAGGGTGTAATCTCTTACAACTCTAAATGACTTCATTCAAAATGAGTAGTTCATGTATCAAGATAATATACAAAATGTAAATTCTTTCATCCAAATTTAGGGAACAACCAAATGGGCTCTTTGTCATCTTATGACTTCAAATACTATGATGTGTATCACATCAACTTCTCTTCTACTCTTCAAATTTTTGTGTAATATTTATTTGCATAACAATACGAAAAATATACAGAGGCCTATGCTAACCTATAGCAAAATCAACCGTGACTTCATCCATAAATCTTCACTCGGATATATATATATATATATATATATATATATATATATATATATATATATATATATATATAGAGTCCGGATCAGGTCCGGACTCCCGGATTTTATAAAATCCGGACCTTTTTTTTTTTTTTTTTTTTTGCTTTTTTTTTTTTTAAAAAAAAAAAAAAAAAAAAAAAATTTATGGAACTGAAATTTTTCCATAATACAGTGTTTTGGGCGTGATTTGGATGCCTATAACGAAATATGTCTGTACAGTCTGGGCAGACTGTACATACATTGGTTGGGGTAGGTGTTAAAAACACGCCCAAAACACTTTATTATGGAAAAATTTCAGTTCCATAAATTTTTTTTTTTTTTTTTTTAGTTGTTTCAAAAAAAAAAAAAGCAAAAAAAAAAAAAAAATTTGGGGTCCGTATTTTAAGTCCAGTCCGGGAGACCGGACTGGATCCGTGGCCTATATATATATATATATATATATATATATATATATATATATATATATATATATATATATCATGATCATGATCATGGAAGCTGAGCTAATTGGTGAATGTCCATGGGATAAACATCCAATGGAGTTACAGCTATGTATCCTCTCATACCAGTAGGCAGAGATGCTTTCTCGGTGGGATGAAATCCATCGAAGAAGGAATGTGTTCCCCTGTCAGGGCAGGGAGCCTGGTTTCCAATACACAGTCCTGTAGTTGCTGATATTTTGCAGCAAGGACCAGTAAACATTGTAATGCCTGAAATTTATCATATTTAATTTTTCATTAGAGTCAAACTTAATATAAAATATGAATTAATTAAGAAAGATAAAATGTGGCAGAAATTGAATGCTATGCCATGCTGCCTCCCATTGTTATATTTATACATAATTAATAATAGTAGTATGTAGTTACATCAATTACAAGTATTAATTTGAAATACAAACAACATTAGATTATGTACATCTATTTATTATACATAACAACCCAAATTTATAGGAGTTTGAATTAGGCAGAGGACCTCAAGTCACCTTGGACAAAGGAAACCAAACTGAGTAGGAGACCAATCTGAATAGAATTAGTTAATTTCATGTTAAATTTATATATTGCCACAATTTCAAGTCTCAATAATATTATTCCCAAAAAGACTAGTAAGTTCAAGCAAATAAACTTATGTTGGACTACTTAATTTTAAGGGTAATTTTTTTAAATGAAAAAAGAGAAATAAATTATTATCCATGCAAATAAACAGTCTTGCATTGCAAGTTGTACCTTTTAATAAATTAAGAATGTACAACTTAAAACAAGATTGTTGAACAAAAATCATCAATTAAAATTACTTTGTAAACTAAATTGACTTCCTTAATTTGCGTGAAATCAATTGGACCGTGTATATATATATATATATATATATATATATATATATATATATATATATATATATATATATATATATATGGGATCTCATCCACAGCAACCGGTTGTTGGAGAGCAATCCCTTTGGCCCAGCCGTTACAACCTGTACCGACCTTAGACAATTTTTTTTATAAGCCGCTACAGGTTGTAGCGGCTGGGCCAAAAGGGGTTGCTCCCAACAACCGGTTGCTGTGGATGAATGCCCATATATATATATATATATATATATATATATATATATATATATATATATATATATATATATATATTAGATTCCAAAAACTTTAATCACGTGACCAACCTCCTGCAGTAAACTTGAGCTAGCATACAAAGTGATTAATCCATGAAATAACTCATGAAAACTATTATATATTTATATAATTAATATGTACAAAAATATTTGAATAACATGACCCGATTAGATTATAAGCCAATATAAAATCAATTTAGCCCATATAAATATTCTCATCATTAAAACCACAAAGTATATATACTAACATTCTCCCCATTTTTGATGATGACAATATATATACTATACTCCCTCTAAATATATGGCTCCCCCTTAATTTAGGCATATTTGTCAAACATAATCTTTCAACATGGCATGTATATCACATGTTAATTGCATGTATATCAAATAACTCATATAGTCATATTAAACAAATAGTACCCAAAACTTGACAGTAAAGAAGAATCTTATAATCATATATCTTAACCAATCAAAACAGATTCAACCAACAGATTCAAATATTACCAAATTCCAAAATATCCAAATTAGTTATACAAACCAAAACATATCCAAATTAGTTATCCACAAAAATTTAAATATTTAAATATCCAATCCAAAATCATCCAAAATCCCCAAAATCTCTCCCCCTTTGACATCATCAAAAAGGAGAAATTAATCGTCTTCCTTATCATCAGTCTCAAACAACCCATCAATCTTCTGAGTAAGATCCTTGAATCGCACATCTAAAGGATCAACCTTCTCAGTAACTGTGAGTACTCTATTGGATAAAGAATTGAGCGAAGCTGATGAGAAAGGTCTGAATTTTGAGAAGCATGAGGAATTGGAATATAATGAGTAGTAGGAGAATGGGAAGGAGAAACGGTAGGAGCAGTAGGAACAGGAATATCTTCTTCAATGTCCCAAGATAAAACATTGTCCCCCAATTTTGAGTTTTGAATTTTTAAAAACTAAGTCATCAATTACTTCAGTTAATTGAAAAACTTCTTCATTCTCAAAAGATATATCAAAATGAGTAAATATCTTTGTCAAAAAGCCACCATAGGGAAAACATTTAGATTTAGTTTTGACACAGCTTACCATATGATTTACCATTAAAAGAGCACAATTAAATTTTGTTTTTTACAAAATGAGGGATGACAATATTAAATCTTGATAAGTCATCTTGGACTTACCACCAGTTCGAGGAATAAGATTTGCACGAATAAGCTTATGAATCACACTATTTAATGGAGTTGTTTCAAGAACTGTGGGTAAAGAAATAAACTCAGATGTGGGACAATCTTTAACTATTCGCAATTGTTGCACAACAGAGAGATTTTCAAATTTCAGTGGCCCTTTTAGAATGAATGAGGAAGGGCCAAAATAGGGTATGTCAAACAAAATACCTAGCAAAGCAGAGTCTATTAAAATTGTTTTGTCTTTCACAAAAGTTTGAATATGATTATGTGCAACAGACAGATTCCCATAAAATTGTTTAATCAATTTGGGATATGCATTTGTTGGGGGAAATAACAAACTAGATAGACCAAGTTGATTAAAAATTTCAGTAACACCAATAGTATGAAAAAGAATAGGGTCTACAGGTTTGTCATACACGATGGGTTTACTGACCATTAATTTCTGAAATTAATTTGCAAATTTTTGGGATCGAAAAATAATAGGTAAATCATGAGTGCTAGAAATAGAATTGGAAATGGGTATACTCATAGCAACTCAGTTTTTACCCTTAGATGTAATTCTGTAATTAAGCACACCTAGAGGGGGTGAATAGGTGTAAATACTCAAAAGTGATCTACAGTGGTCAATTTTTAAAGTTTACTATAGCAGGTTATAATCGGACGGTCTAACCCTGTCCATATTAGTTATGTTCTTTGTCTGTTATAAATGGACAGCTAATACCTTCCCGTATTAGTATAAATTTTTTTTAACTTAAACCAAATTCTGCAGAATATTAAGGCTTAAAACATAAATAAAAAGAACAGTAAATCACACCAAGATTTTTACGTGGTTCAGCCCCTATCCTTTATACTCTAGTGGCCTAATCCACGTCCAATCCCAACTAGGATTGGAGACTCACTTTATTAAAATAATATTCAGTAATTACAAAGAAAATAAAACTCAATGTTACAACTACGATCGATTGGACACCTCTGCCCCATTTGCACCTCTGCAACACCTCTCACCTCTAAGACTTTAATAGTTTCGTTGAACAAACTTAATATTACTAAAATAAAAACCCCCCAAGCCAACCTAGACTTGTACCAAGATTACAAGAGATATGAAAGAAGAAATACAAGAACTTCAGTGTATGATATGATGTATCTCAGATAGATTTCTTGAAGTTTCTTTTTTGTAGACTTGTATCTCCTTGAAGCCGAGTAACGATATATATAAAGAAGTAGAGCAACGGCTATAAAGTAACATTCCAATGCAACATCTATAGAGTAATGTTCCAATGCAACAGCTAGTACTTTGAAATAGTAGAAATATGTTAGCAATAACAACTCAGTAGATATATAAGAGATTTACTATTATGAAGAAGTCAAGTAATATCCAAATACAATCTAAAAGAGTCATACTAGCTATTAACATGGTTCCTTCAAAACAAGTGTTGTTAGCAAGTATCCTTAAAAAAAAATTGCTCCATCATTGAATAAGAATCCTTATTAAAACCAATTTCTAAAAAATCTCCCAGTAAAATACGAATTGGAAAACAAATATATATAGATATATATATAATCATTTACTTTTACTTTTGCTTTTACTTCTGTTTTACTTAAGTCAGATGTTTTTACCTAAGTAATATGTTTCTTACTTTACCCCAATTATTGTAATAGTTCTCTTTCCTTAGATTATAAAAGGAAAATCGAGCTCATTTGGCAATTCAGACTTCGAAACTTTGAAAGACTACGAGCTCTCTTTCTCAGATGAATCTTTAGTTTCTACCCCTGATTAGCCTACTTAACCTCTCTTCTCTACTTCTTCAGTTAAATATTTTAATTTGTAAGTAAGTCTCTAAATTTAAATTTTGTTTGTACATAGCTCAAGTAATCAATAAAAGTATTTTTATTTTAGTAATTGACTGTTATTCTGCATGCGCTACTCTTGTTCTTCTTAATTTCTTATTTATCTACTTCCGCCCCCAAATGGTATCAGAGCCATGTTGTTCTTAACGCTAGTTGACAGTCTGATTTGAGTAATATTTCCTTTGCACTATTTTTAAAGCTTCTTCTTTATTCTTAATCTGAAATCACCTAACTTACTGTAGTCCACTCTTCATTGTGTCTACCCTTGTAAGTCCCTTGTGCGAGCAGTGTCGGGTATTAGATTATGGGTATGAGTCTACTTCAGGTAAGAGGGTCTGTATGGAAGATAAAGAGTGAAAATTTGTTTTGAATATAATAAAAATGAGTAGATTATTTAGATCTAATTCACCAGCTAGTCACCGGTCAACTTTGCCACCAGTACCAGACATAGTTAAACAAGAAGAACATAGCTATGAGAACATCAGTCAAGTGTTACACAACTAGAAATATTCCCAGAGTCTCCCCAAAAGAAATTTATCAGTCAACATTTTTAGATAATTTTAAAACTAATTACAATGTTAAGACAGTTGAAAATGTCTTTGCAATTAATAAAGAATATGAAAATTATAGCCTTTTATCCCCAGATGTTATTAAAAAACACAGAAAAAGGGTTATAATTTTATTCATATAGGTTTAGTTCAAGTTGCAGTCAAGCCATTGAACATTAAAGGAATTAATTCATGTATCTACCTCTGCCTCAGAGATGCTAGATTTTTGAATTACTATCCTAGCATGATTGGTGCTATGGAGTCAAGTTTGCACAATGGATCAATCCATTTCAATTGCTTTCCTAACTTTACATTAAGTTTGAGTGACCAACATCTATTAAAAGCTTTAACATTAAACATTAAAACAACAGGAGAAATAACCCAAATGATTGAAGGCTCTCAGCCCATTGCTTTGATTTATAGGATTTATTACAAGACCATGAAAACTAACATAAAAGTTCAAGCTCTGAATAAAAGCCCTAAAGATCAAACTGTTTTAATCCGAAGTTCAACTAGTGATGCTAATATCCAAATTCCAAGGACTATCCTCTGGAAGGATATTACATTACCTAGTCAATGGACTTTACCCAGTGAAATACCATAACAACCTGTATTTAATAACATAATGAACATTGAAAATGTTAGGCAATTTTCTGATGGAACTGTTAAAGTAAGCTTTAAACGTTCGAGAAGACCAGTCATCATAGAAGATTACTCTAGCTCTTCAGCCCCTTCAGTGGTTCAAACCCGAAGAGATACAGAAGTCCTAAGTAACCCTTCTATTAGAGATATTAAAATCAAAGGAATTTTAAATCAAGGTCAGACGAGTCATCCATGTTACACTCAGAATCACCATATTGAAGAAGAAGGTTCTTCCTCTCCAACCCCTTCTGAGTTTCCGACTCAGTCAGATTTTGATGTTCCCATTAATAATCATTTAAGAGTTATTAAAAAAGAATTCGTATTAGATTGGGACAATCTTGTACAAGATTTCAATTCCAAGTCTAATAAAGAAAAAATGCATCTATTCAGATCTAATCACCCCACATAAAAGGAGCGTGATAAGATTGTAAATAGATGGAAAAGATTTATTATTAACAAAAAATTAAACATTACGTTTTACGATTGGTATGAGCAATATCAAAATAAGTTTAATGTTATTACTAAAACACAGTGGATTAAAGACGATAAATCCAAAGTCTCTTCTAGTCACCCCCCTTTAGAAACTGTCCTAATTTCAGTAAAAAATACATCTGTTGTTGCTAGTCCATTTAAAATTTCAGATAGTAACAAAGATGATAAAAAAATTATTGAACAATTAAATTTTAGCAATCAGTATCTTGCAACTGTAGGTAAACATTTATACCGTATTGAAGAAAAATTTGAAGAAAATATGATTAAAAAACTTGATTTAAAAATTGAACAACCTTTATTAAAATTACCAGAAAATAGAAGTAAATTAGGCTTACCTAATAATGACGGACATACTTACTCGTTCAATCGATGAGTTATTTAAAAAACTAAAAAATGAACCCAGTTCGAGTGGCACTATTGCTACTATTGATCAACTCAAAACTGATATTGAAAGCAGTAGCCAATCAGATTATTCTGATACTGTTTCAATACCAGATTTAAACGATCAGTTAAACAAATTAACAGTTAAAAATTCTAGCATAACTAGAAATTGGTATTCTAGACCAACTCCTCCAGATTTACAGTTCGAAGAGAGAAATCTAGATAAGCAGTTTTCTATTTTGTCCAATAAAATTTACGAATGGAACATTGATAGTTTTAGTGAACAAGAAATTCTCAATAAATTAAATCACATGTCGATGGTAGCAAATAGCTGTATAACTAAATTCAATAATCTAACTCAGCCAGATATTGTTGAGTTATTAGTTAGTGGATTCACAGGTATTCTTAGGTCTTGGTGGGAGAAACACCTCACAGAAGACACTAGGTTATCTATAATCCATGCTGTCCAGTTGGATGCAGACGGCAACCCCATCTTTGACGAAGATGTTGGTGTTGGTCCGCCTGATGGAGTTAATACTTTAATATTTACCATAATAAAACATTTTGTTGGTACCCCTAGAATATAACAGAAAGGATTCACGACCAGTTAAGTAATCTCACTTGTCCCACTCTAAGTGACTTTAGATGGTACAAAGATGTTTTTACTTCCAGAGTTATGATACACAATGACAGTAATAAACCATTCTGAAAAGAAAAATTTGTCAATGGTTTACCGTCATTGTTTGCACACAAAGTTCGTGAAGAATTAAGTAAAAACTTAGGATATATTGATTATGATAATCTCACTTACGGTGACATAATCAGTTATATTCAAAAGATTGGATTAAAAATGTGTATTGACTTTAAATTAGCTAAACAAGCTAGTAAAGACAAAAAGAAAGCCAAATATGAGTTAGGCACATTCTGTGAACAATATGGTTTACCCCCTGTTGCTCCCTCAAGAAGGAAGCACAGACTTAAATATATTGATTCTCGTAAGAGTAATAGACATCACAGGAAAAAACGAAGTCATCGCAAAGATAAAAACCAAGATAGTTATTATAATAAACCCAAACTTGCAAATAAGAATTATAATAAAAAATCTAAATCTAAAAAATATGACAAAAGTAAAATTGTTTGCCACAATTGTGGGCAGAAAGGTCATTATAAAAATGAATGTAAAATAAAGCAAAAATTAAGCCAACTAAATATTTCTACTGAAGACACTGAACATATATTAGAGTTAATGAGAATAGAGAACGACGTCGATAATGATGAAGGTTCTGATATTCTTTATTCCTCTAAAAATAACGATAACAGTAATGAATCAAGTAGTGACACAGAAGAAGTCGTTGTTTGTGCAGATAATTGCATTGAAAATTGTTGCAATAAAAGAGTTAATTTGATTAACAAAGAAGATGAAGAAAGTTTTTTGTTAATTGACCTAATTAGTAAAATCACTGTTCCTAGGCTAAAGGCTCAGCACACAAAACAGTTAAAAAATTTATTAACCAAAGATAATAAGGATAGTGATAAGTTTATTAAAGCTAAAGAAAAACCAATTTTTAGTCTTAATAAAACTTTAGAAAGATTTAAATCTCCAGTTAAAGAAATTACTCTTCCAGAATTAAATCAAGAAGTTAATAAACTCAAAAAGGAGATTAATAATTTAAAATTAGAAGTTGATAATTTAAGAAAAGATTTTGATGACAAAAAGTCTGATCTTCAGATCAACGATTCCACGTCTAGTGATGAAAATCATGATGAACCAGAATCGTCTGGTACTAAACAAGAACCAGATTTATTTGTACAAGGTCTTTCACTTCAAAGAATTAAGGATATTACCATTCAAAATGGTATGTCTCTATTAACTTAGTTGTTGATAAAAGCTTCTCTATACAGCTTCCTGCCTTGGTTGATACAGGTGCAGATTTAAACTGTATACAAGAAGGTTTAATCCCAACCAAATACTATAAGAAAACCACTAAAAAACTTAATTCAGCTAATGATAGTCAAATGAAGATAAAATATAAATTACCTAAGGTTCATATCTTTCAGGATAGTATGTGTTTTAAAACATCATTTGTTTTAATCCTTAACCTTACTGACAAGATAATTTTAGGATTACCATTTATATATTTACTCTACCTGTCCACTACTAGTAATGAAGGCTTAAGTTGTAATTATTTAGGAAAGAAAATAACATTTAAATTTCTTATTAAACCAAAAGAAAGAGATTTAAAATTTATTCAAAAAAAGTCTATCTCTAAGTCATTAAACTTATTAAATAGCAAATCCTCCCATTTAAAATTCTTAAAGGAAGAAATTAAATACAAAAAAAATTGAAGAACAGCTTCTAAACAACGAAATTCAAGTCAAAATAGAGGAATTGAAAACATATTTAAAAGAAAACCTTTGTTCAGATTCTCCTAATGCCTTTTGGCATCGGAAGAAGCATACGGTCAGGCTCCCTTATGCTAAGGAATTTAAAGAAAATTTAATTCCTACTAAGGCTAGGACTATTCAGATGAATTACGAATAAATGGAGTTATGTAAGAAGGAGATTAATGATCTTCTTTTTAAAGGTTTAATTAAACCCAGTAAATCCCCTTGGTCTTGTCCTGCTTTCTATGTTAACAATGAAGCAAAGAAAGAGAGAGGAGTACCTTGTCTAGTCATTAATTACAAGCCATTGAATAAGGTTCTTAAGTGGATTAGGTATCCCCTTCCCAACAAAGACGACCATATCAATAGATTAAGTAATGCCACATTATTCAGTAAATTTGACCTTAAGTCTGGCTTCTGGCAAATTGCCATTCATCCAGATGATAGGTACAAAACAGCATTCACCACTCCGTTCGGCCACTACGAATGGAATGTCCAGGCATTTGGCCTGAAAAATGCTCTCAGTGAATTTCAAAATATTCTCAATGACATATTAAACCCTTTCAGTCATTTTATTGTTATCTATATCGACGATATTCTTATTTTTTTCCAAGACCATTGATGAACACATTAAACACTTGAAATCATTCTTCAAGGACAGTTAAAGATAATGGTCTAGTTCTTTCTCCTTCCAAATGCAGCCTGTTTCAGGTCAGAATAAGGTTTCTTGGTCTTAATATCTTCAGAGGACAAGTTCAGCCCATTGAACGAGCTATTCAATTCGCTGACAAGTTTCCCGATAAGATGACCAATAAAACCCAACTACAGAGATTTCTTGGCTCGCTTAATTATATTGGCAAGTTTTACAATAATCTCAGGAAGATCTGTAAACCTCTTTTTCATCGTTTTCATGACAATCCTCCTCTTTGGACTGACATTCATACCTCCGTCGTCCAACAAGTTAAAAAATACGTCAAGGCATTACCCTGTCTTGGTATTTCCAATGAGTTAGCGTATAAAATTGTTGAAACTGACGCCTCAGATATTGGATTCGGAGGGCATTCTTAAACAGAAGTTAACACCAGAATCCCCAGAACAAATTATTTGTTTTCATTTTGGTGCATGGAATATTACTCAGTTAAATTACAGTACTATTAAAAAAGAAATACTTTCATTAGTATTATGTATTAATAAGTTTCAAAGTGATTTATTAAATCAAAAGTTTTTAGTTCGAATTGATTGCAAGTCAGCAAAATACATATTAGAAAAAGATGTTGAAAATGTAGCCTCTAAGCATTCCTTCGCTAGATGGCAAACTTTATTAAGCATTTTTAATTTTGATATTGAATATATTAAAGGTAGTAACAATTCAATTCCTGATTTTCTCACTCGAGAATTCATCAATACAGGTACTATTCAATCATGAGCATTAGAGGATCATCTTCCTCAAGGGTTCCGGGTCGCCCTACTGGCCCAAGTAATTAACCCAGAGGAACTTTGATTCCTCACCCAGTCACCCCAGTTAATCAATCAAACAAATTCACAGTCCTTAGAACACTTTTCAAACCATATAGTTCAGCTTTAACCAGTAAGCTTGAACCAATTGACCCTTTTAGTAATCCAACTAAGGCTTCATCTTCAGCTCCTAGTCATCCTCCTTCTGAGCGTATACTTAAGTGGGAAAATTACCTTTTTCATATTGAACCCTACATGAAACCTAAAGATGACCCCATTAAGCTTGCTGCCTAGTTTTTTCCCCTGGATGGCATTTCCAGCTCCTGGCACCTTATAAATCTCTTGTATTTTATAAGGATATTCTTCTGGAAACAGTGTCAGTAAATATTAAACCAATTTACGCCAACAATGATAAGACTAAAGTTCTTTATCATTCTTTATACATTAAACAGTTTGTTCAAATGTCTGATTGGGGAAAAACCCCCTCCGATCTTATGAATCTCTCTAGTCAAGATAATTCTTTCTGTTATTATGATTATATTGAAGCTCGGTACATGGTTCTCCTTCACCAAAATGAATCACATAGTCATTCATGGTTCATTCAATTTGACCATAAATTCAAGAGCCCAATCCCCTATTAGTTTGTTCTTTGGTGGTATAGGTTAGGTTCTACTTATGACCTTCTTCCTGACCTCCTTAAAGTTCAACTAAATAATTTTAGCAATCATAGTAAAATAGATCCAAAGAATGTTGGAGTTCCCCTCACTCTTTTATTTGTTAGTAAATATAAGATCCCCTGAATTCTTAAATGGCAGTACGGAATTCCACCTCCCTCTACTCCAGTCAATGGTATTCAGTCAGATCCACTCCCTCGAGTGTCTCGCCTCTTTTATGTTAAGTGGTGGGATAAATTCGACGTTAACAGAATAGTTGGTCAGGTTCAGCAGGAATTTTCTGTTGCTCCAGTTTCCCCTCTTCCAGTCACAGCCATTCCTCAGGCTAGTAAAGAAAAGGAGTCAAAGTCCAAGACAAAAGAGTCTAAAGTCAGTCCCACTGGTTCAGAATGTTCTAGTAAAATTTCAGATTTTAAAAATTGTTCCAGTGAAGAACTAATAAAAATTGCCCAATCACTCAACAAAAGGATTGACGAAGCCATACATGAAGAAGCCTCAGTATGTTCTTCCTCCTTCGGTTATAGTTCTCCTAGTGACCTCAATGATGATGATGACCCATACGGCACCATCAACCTACAGGACGCTCAGGATCCATTTGCCTAATGTCCACAGTAAATCCAGCACCTGCTCAGACAGCCATTTATTCAGATGAATTTGCTTTTCCACCAAAAGCAGCCCCAGTCACATGCGCCTGTCCCTGCAGCCTTTAAAGTCAAAAATGCTCTTTCTTTTCCACCGAAAGCATCTGCTGAGTCAAAAGTTGTCGGTCTCTTTGTCAAAAATCGCCGAAAGCATCCATGAATAGTAAAAAAATCAGCACTGTAGCATTGTTCATCAATATATATATATATATATATATATATATATATATATATATATATATTAGAAAAATATATTTTTATAACTCAGAAATATGATGAACTAAAATTAAGAGGCATAAGGAATATAACAGATAAGATTTAAATTTTAATTTCAATTACCTTATATAACCTCCAGATTTCAATCTCTTTATTATACTCCAATACATATTTGAATTAGTCTTCAAAGCAAATCAGGATATATATAAACATATATATTAGATTCCAAAAACTTTAATTATGTGACCAACCTCCTGCAGTAAACTTGAGCTAGCATACAAAGTGATTAATCCATGCAATAACATATGCAAACTATTATATATTTATATAATTAATATGTATAAAAATATTTGAATAACATGACCCAATTAGATTATAAGCCAATATAAAATCAATTTAGTCCATATAAACATTGTCATCATTAAAACCACAAAATATATATACTAACACATATTAGTTTACAAAACTTGAGGGAAGCAATTTTGATTTTTTTTCAAGACTGTTCAATACTAGATTTTGAATAGATTTCTGAATACTTTGTTGATTTTGATGTTTTTTAGCATGGTTAGATTTAGGGGGGTGTATTCAATTAAGATTATTAAAGATTTTTTTTAAGTGACATACTTTTGTAGAATTTGTGAGATTTTAATGACTTTCAAAGACTTTTTTAAAATGACTTGTATAGACTCTATGAAATAAGTAACAGACTTTTATAAACTTTTTATCAAGACTGTGATAGACTTTTGTATACTTCTAATATATCTTGCAACTTATATTAATTGTTAATTAGCCCATGTGTACAACATCTCCCTTTTTTTCATGAACTAGAGTAAATCTCGTAATATTATTGTGACATGAGATTTTATATATGTTGAAAGCGTTCATATTATTCTACTCATTTAATAATACATTTGGATACTCGGATACCAATAAACTTTAGAAATTACAGACGCAATACAAAAATTAAATTCAGTTTTCATTGAGTTATATATACTTTATGCATATGTGTACGCTTATTTGGAATTATTGTTTTTCATTCCAGTCTATAAAAATTGTCATCAATACTTATTTACGTAACTAGCAATTAAAAAATTAATATAAACATTTGCAATATATGTATATATATATATATATATATATATATATATATATATATATATATCGATTTCCATTCAAATATTTGAATATTACCTCGTCTTAATATCAAAATTTGCAAATAAAAATAATATATACTTGTTTCATGTATATTTTAAAATAGCAAGTTATTTTTCAAATAAAAAAATATTTTTTTATTTATATTATTTTTAATAAATTTTTAGTTTAGTAATGTAACATATAATAAAATTATGATAAAAAACTTGAAGAACTTATATATTTTATACAACTTTATATCACTATAAAGTACGTACTCCTATATAAATTACTTTCCCTCTCACTTTTTTTTCCTTCATTTAACTCTGATTCTAAGTTAATTTACGAAATTATAAAATTATAAAATATTATGTATTTATTTTTATTTTTGAAATAATAATGTGTGGTTATTATTAAATAACAAATAAATTCAAAATTTAAAAATTTTGAATTTTGTATGTTGACTACAAAAAAAAATTATTTTTGTGGGTACAGCAGAAGTATTAATTATTCTAGATTATAAAGTAATTAGAAATATTGGATTCATGTGAAGTAATTAGAAATATTGGATTCATGTGAATTGTATTTTAAATTTATTTAGTTTATTAAGATGAGATATGAAGTATTTAGAAATCTTTAGAGATGAGGTCAAGACTTTGGATATGGGTTGATAGTTATAATTCTTCTTCTAAAATTTGTCAAACTCTACCATTTAATAGAAATCTGAAAAGTCTATGACTTTTTGAATACCAAAATATTTTTATAGACTTTGTAAAAATCTTAATTCAATACCACCTAACTTTTAAAGACATTAAAAAAGTTATAATTGAATACCACTAAACTTTTATAAACTCTTTAAATGTCTTGATTGAATACAATTAAATTTTTAAAATCTTTAAAAGTCTTTAAAAATCTTAATTGAATACACATTCCTTAGCCTTCTCCATATCTTTTAATATAAATATTGTTATACATTATGAAAGTTTTTAGTCGAATTATGATTGTTATGTATTTTTATACATGACATAGGTAGGAATTAAAAAAGATATCACTTTAATTTAATTATTTAATCTTATCGTATATACATCCACGTTAGTCGCAATTCAACTTTGTCAAATATTTGTGGTCACATGCATGATATAATTTTCTAGGTATTGATATAAATATTTCTTTACGTGATCCCGATAAAACAATAACAAAAAATAAAAATAACAGAAGAAACTCATTATTGACAAAACTGTGACAAAAATGTGTGATGATCGATTGATGAATCGACATTCAAATTTTTTTAAAAAATATACATAAAAATTTATAAAATAAAATAAAAAGAAGTTAATTTTTCTTCAAATTATGATGAGTTGATAACACCCCCAAAAAATCCATGTTTATGAAGAAACACTAAAATTACTTCCTTATTTACATTTAATTTTCATATGAAATTAAATTTTGTTGTATCATACGTCAAAGAGGACTGTTTAGAGTTTTATCCTGAAATCTTTCCCTAGACCCAACTTTTTTTACAATATTTATTGAAATTGAAATATTGGTTGTATTGATTATGAACATTCAACACCATAATGTGTGGATCCCAAATATATTAAATAGGATATTAGATGAGGGAAGACGGGAAATGGAAAGACTTACAATACATGTTTGAAACTTGACTAAAATCTTATGATTTTTGATCTTGAATCAAGCTTCATTCTAGATTACTCCATCTGTCCTCCAAAGAATGTACAAATTATATTTTTGCACAAAAATTAAGAAATATAAAATAGAGAAAATTAAGAGCTTGGTATACCCGTTAAGTAAGATCTCGAGTCTGAGTCTTATGAATGGAGAAAACGGTGTTAGGCAGAGCTCACCTATGTGGGTCCGATCGTAGCTCGATTCTGGATTAATTAGGGCCTAATAGTTAAAAATAAAAAAAAAAGAGAGGAGGAAATTAAGAGGATAGAATTTTTTTAAAATTTATCCTTAGTAGCTAAATAACTTAGTTACCCTCTTCACTTTAGGAGATTATTTTATCATCCTTTTAAGAATAAAGAAAATTTTACCTTAAGTCATTTTTTTTTGAAGATAAATAGAGTATTTTTATTATTATTATTGAACTTGATATTTTCACAAGTAAAACACGGAATCGTAACAGAAATTGATCATTGCAAAAAAATAAAAATTAAAATAAAACAAATATGTTGGAATTCAGAATTAAACTACGTAGAGTATGATATATCCATGATATGCGCGATTTCATTTGAGATTTAATTTGGTTGCACTCATGGGAATATCAAATTCTTGATTAATTCAATATACTACTTGTGCCAAGTTTGTGTGCTTTTAACTTTGATGCTTGTTAATGCAGTATACAGACTCCTACACGCTCATGTCTCGGACCATATATTGATTCATAATTCACGCTAGCGCGCACACACACACACACATATATATATATAGGGGTTCCATCCACAGCAACCGGTTGTTGGGGAGCAACCCCTTTTCACCAGCCGTATGAAGCTGTACCGGCTTATAAAAAAAAAAAAAAAAATTCTAAGGCCGGTACAGCTTCATACGGCTGGTGAAAAGGGGTTGCTCCCCAACAACCGGTTGCTGTGGATGGAGACCCATATATATATATATATATATATATCAATGGATATTTTGTTAAGTCTTCTCCCTACATCTCAAGTAATATAAACACGCTTATAAAGTTATTTATTTCTTTTGTAGCTTTTTCTTCTTTACATCACCTAATCCACATAAGTATTTATTTAAATAAAAAAACATTTTTTAAAACAATTTAAATAATAAAAACATGTTTATTTAAATAAAAAAATTATTTCCAAAAAAACATTTTGTAAAGCAATGACAATTGAAAAATTAAATTTCAAAATTAATAATATAGTAGTGGTGACATGATATTATTTAGGTTAGTATCCCCTCCATTAGTATTGAATATGCATAAAATATAATCCCCATATTCCATATTATTTGATTATTATTTACATTTTAAAGTCAATTTAAAAGATTTTTAAACTCAAAATTAACATATATACTTTTTAAATTTTAATCAATACAATGACGAATATTGTAAACTATTTAAAAAATATCATCCATAGTAAGTTTTATTGTTTCATAATTTTTAATGAGTTATCTCAAATTTGAATTCGAAAAAATCTCAAATTAATTTATAAAGTCAATAATGATCATATAATTTGAAAATGATGTAATTTGGTGATCATTATTGCTGAGCCAAGGTGCGAATGTCCACAGGATAAGCGTCTAGTGGAGATATAGCAGCGTATGATCTTGAAGCACTCCCCCGATTCACTATCTCCGTAGGATGAAATTCATCCCAAAACGCGTATTTATTCCTGTTGTCGCATGGAACCTGGTTTGGAACACATTGTCCCTTTCCAAAATTTGTCGATGCTTCGCAGCATGGAGCGTTTAAGACGGTTATACCTGCACTTGTCAATGTAAAACAACGAAAAAATATTGTCTTTATGTTCCGCCTATAACACGGAATATGCTCTCTTACTCAAAAGTAAAACCTATTTCACTCTAATACGTAGAAATATTAAAATATTACATGTGAAAATATTAATGTTTAAAGATGTGCAACTTACCAGCAGCAGTAGGATCTCCTAGGGAAATGTTAGTAGTGTTAACATAGATGAATTTTGCATTAGTTGGATAGCTATTGAAGCCATCCACAAGCGGCTTAAGCCTGTCGTTGAACAGTTGAACCATTGCGTTAAGTCTATCCACACACCCCGACGCATCCGCCCCAAAATTTGCAATCTCGGCAGGAGTACAACCTATTAGGCCAAGTCCAAAAATTGCCACCTTTCTTGCTCCATACTTGTATAACGTCTACAATTAACAAAATTAATAGAAGCATTCAATAAGCACTTAAAAGCATGAGCAAAGGAAAATTTAATGGAAATTAAGTACCAAAAATTTTAGGTTATGTATTTTAATTACTAAATTGACCTTGAGCTGTTTAGAGTATTGTTGAATAAGAACGGCTGCAAACTGATCTGGTGTATATATGGTGCTCGTAGGATATTGTTGGGGCATTAAGTAGTTGTTGAGGTAATCGTTATTTCCCATTCCAATAGTATAAATGCACTTACTTAGGTAGTCCATAGTAAAGCTTATGTTTCCTTGTAAACATGCTATTCGTGCTACCGTGATTTCGTGATTCAGTAACTGCTGGTCCAAGCTAATTCGGCCGCCCTGTGACAACACCAGCAAAATAAGAATTTGTGTGAGATTCACTTAATTCTTCTATTTCTTTAACTACTATTTCAAAAAATAAAAATTGAAATATACTTGTTTTTGTTAGGAATACTATGATCTAATATGAAAGCACAAGATCAAGAACTCAAAACAAACTAAATGAATGACTTGAAATTATTTTCAAGCTGTGTTCTGGCTTAAATAGCCTAACAACAAGACCTAACAGAAAACAGGAAAACAGCCCACAATAGCACGATCTAAGCTGTGAGACCCCGAATTTTATGAAATAAAAGTATTTAATTTTTCTATTTTGGTAAATAGTTAAATTGATAAAAGTTTAAAGTTAAGGGTGATATGTGAAAATTTTGCAAAGTAAACCAATTGATATAAAATATTCGTTGTGTCGGGAAATATTCGATTAGTCGGGGAATATTCTTTTTATCAGGGAATATTCGTACAACGGCACAATCATTGGTGGACCCCCACAACGGAATTATTGTCGGATTGAGAAAACGATAAAAATATTTTTATGAAAATAACGGCGGAAGTTTTACCGTTAACTGTTGAAACACCTGGTGTTAAAAGTACAGTAATATTATTATTTGCAATATTAACGATGTCTAGAAGTTCTGCCAAGGTGAGGTTTGGTCACCTAATTGCGCGCCAATAGGGAGAAATCCTTATTGGAAAGCCCTCTCTTTCCTGGGAACAACCTGATCGATTAATATTGTGAATTATAATAATGGTGATAAGTTTGTTTTATTATTATTATAAATGTAATAAAACAGAAAAAATTTTATATAAAACAAAATACTTTTTATAAAGTTTTGTTTTATTTGATTATAAATAGAATATATTAAATTTTATTATGCATAGTGTTTGCATAGTAAAATCTTTTTATATAAAACAGAATACTTTTATAAAGTTATTTGTTTTATTATATTATAAATAGAATATATTATATTTTATTATGCATAGTGCCTGCATAGTGTTTGCATAGTAAAATCTTTTTATATAAAATAGAATATTTTTATAAAGTTATTTATTTTATTAGATTATAAATAGAATATATTATATTTTATTGCATAGTGCAGCATAGTATCCTTTTCATTCTCCTATAAATAGGATGCTTAGTTAGAATTGAAAATCACACCAGAAGTTCAGAGAATTCTTCTTCTATAAACTTGAGCGTATTTCTTTAGAGTTTAAGAAAGCCTTGAGCGTAGAAATAGTGCAAGTTTTCTTCAAGAATATCCTCGCCCTACCAGTCGGAATACTCTTCTTTCTAAGGTAAGGGATATTATTTGTTGTACCCGTAAGGGGTATTATTTCTTTCGTATTCATGAAGAGAATTTCTGTTATTCCATTCCTTATTATTCTGTTGGAATAACCTGTTTATGCGAAGTACCGCATACATGGTGAAATTCTTCTGTTATTCTATTCTTTATCATTCTGTTGGAATATCATGTCTATGCGTTTACGCATGACCTGGTTCTATTATTTATTATTCTGTTGGAATAACATGTATGTGCGGTCTATCTCATGCATGGTGATTTCTGTTGTTATTTCATTCTTCATTATTCTGTTGGAATATCATGTCGGTGCGAATTTCGCGTGACCTGGTTCCGTTCTTTATTATTCTGTCGGAATATCCTGCCTATGAGTTTACGCATGACGTGGTTCCATTATTTATTATTCTGTTGGGAATAACCTGTCTGTGCGATCTATCGCATGCATGGTGAATCCTTCTACTATTCCATTCTTTATTATTCTGTTGGAATAACCTGTCTGTGTGGATTACCACATGCATGGTGAATGATCCTTTGTATTCATTTCTTATTAAATTATGGAAATGATCTGGCTACGTGGATTACCACATGGCGGGCGAAAATCCATTTGCAGTTTTATATATTCTATTATACATAGTTGGTTAAAGATTTGGCTTCTATATTCCTTGAAATTAGTGGAATATCCTGGATATTTGCGCTTCATCCAGTATCTTTTCGTGAAAATATTCTTCTGAGCATTCTTGAATTTTTCTCTACAAAGCAGTATCATGTTGACAATTTGGACATTATTGAGTTCAGGATAAATTAATTTATAAATCTTTAAAATTTATTCTTGAACTTATTTTATTAAATTATTATGTCATTGTCATGATGAGTTATGTTGGTTATTATGTGAAAACATGAAAGTTTCTTAGAAATCACAAAGGGTTAAAAATTAGATTTTGGTGAAAATAGAATATGAAATTCAATTGACCATAACTCCTATTATATTTTGAATTTTTGAGTGTGGTCAAATTCTAGAGTTAGATCTATGAGTTTTCTCACTTATCCAAGTAGAATCACTGGAAAAGGTGTTGTAGATTTTCGTGTGGACTGATTTTAGCAAAGGAGTCAAAAACTGCAAAGTACCAAAAAAGGCTACTGTCCAGAAATTTAAAAGGGCATTTTCGGCCACTTAATTTGTGAGAAAAATTCTGGCCTTTTGGGACATTGAAATATATGGTATAAAGTACCTCCTATCCAAAAATGAGTTCATTCCGACTTAAAATGAGCAAGTTATGACTATTTCAATATTTAAGTTTTTCCGACGAAAAACGCTATAACCGGAGTTCTATAACTCCAATGACCATGAAATTTAAACTGGAAGCTCAAGTTAACATGTGTAAGATCCTGCCAAGATTTGGGAATTTCTGGAGTTAAACTTGAGGTAGCTAATTTATTAAGGAATTAATTAGAAATTGATTTTTGAAAAATACTTAAGGGAGTTGAAAAATTATAAAAAAAATACTTGTTGTGTATGAAATATATGTATATATGTTTGGGCAAAGGATAGAAAAATAACAAGTTGATTTGGTAATTTTTCATGAAAATGGTTTAGTTACGAACATATGAGTTAAATATGTTATGTGAAGTTGAAAAAATAGTAAATATGATTTTATGGCTTGTGAATCCTATATAGGGTATATGCAAATTTTTGATAAGGGATTTGATCATTGGTGATGAAATCTTATGAGTATGGCATTTTTGAATGATTAAATGCATTATTTGGTAAAGTATAAACAATTGAAATAAATTGTTTATAAGTTTAAGAAGTGATTAAAATATTGTTAGATATTAATAATATTAGATTATGAGTTTATTAAGTGATTGATAATATTTGGATAAATTTAAAGTCTTTAATATTTATCCTTGTTTTCATTTGATTAATGTTTATATTATTGTCATCATTCTCATGTTTATATTGTGGTAAAAGTCATCTTTGGCTTACGTGCATAGATGGACTTGGTGTGATTATGACCAGGGATTATTCGGTATAGTCATGACTGTAATGTGACGGATGATATGGTAAAAATCCTCAGTGGCCTGTAGTGCATTGATGGACAGTTTTTGGTATGATTATGACCAGAGATTATTCGGTATAGTCACGACCATTGATGATTTAATGAATATCCTTGGCCCGTAGTGCAGGGATGATTCGATGATGTGGTTTATTTATTAAGCTGAGTCTCAGCGATTAAGTTGATGAAAAACTTTTTAAATCATAGAAGATAGTAGATTTTATATTCTCTACTTGACTCTTTTAATGGATTGCTTGTTCCGCTGTAGTTAAACTTGTTGTCTTTTTTATTTTATCAGTTTAACATTGTTGAAGGCTATTGATAATTTATTATGCATTATCTTAGTCATAATATTTCTTACTGGGCTAGTTGAGCTCACCCTTTCTTTCACTGTTCTCTTCAGGAAATGAGAATATAGCTGGGACGAGTCGGAGAACAGAATGACGGTCCAGATGATAACATTAGTAGTCCTCACTATTCTGTTAAATAGTTTGACAATAAATGTAATTAGGACTCTTTTGAGTGTGGATATTATCTAGATGACAATATTCTTATTAAAACTCTCAGCTATGTTTTGTCGTATTTTTACACGACGTTTGTATAATTAAGTTGTATTTGTATTTTGTACCATGTATCTGGCGACTCAAGATGGGTGATGTATACCTATTTTTAGGCGCGTCACTTAAGCTACGTGGTAAATGCAACAAAGAATTAGTCAAAAATAACAAATTGCAACTCTAGTAACTAGAGTTTTATTCTAACAGAAAGACTAACAGAAATCCTAAACACAAGCAACCAACTCCACAATTCCTCCCTTAAACTAACTGCTGTAAAGCAATTAGTTTATATCAGAGACTTCACATACTCCCAGCTGCTCTCGAAGCTTCTTAAATGCATCCAGCTTCAATGGCTTGGTCATCAAATCAGCCACTTGATCTTGAGTTCCACAGTGAACTAATTCAACAACACCGTCCTTAGTAAGATCTCGATAAATAGAAACGTACATCAATGTGCTTGCTTCGACCATGCATGACTGGATTTTTAGAGAGCTTGATAGTTGAGCTATTATCACACATCACAGTGGTGCAACCTTCTTGTAAATGACCCAATTTCTTCAAAATTCCTCTCATCCAAATTGCCTGACATGCACATGTTGCAGCTGCCACAAACTCTGCTTCTGTAGTTGAGAGAGTAACTATGGGCTGCTTTTTTGAAGACCATGAAACTGCACCAGAACTCATCAAGAAGACATAACCAGATGTGCTCTTCCGATCATCCACATCACCAACATAGTCACTGTCTGTGAATGCTAACAATTCTTCTTCTCCTCCCTTCTTGTATAAAATCCCATAGTTGATAGTACCTTTCAAATACATCAATGCTCTTTTGGCAATCTGTAGATGTAGCTCTGTAGGTTTTGACATGTACCTACTAATTATACTCACAACAAACATCATATCACTACTAAAAAAATGGTCATTTGTGATAGCCTAAATCCATCACAAAAAGTAGGAAAATCATCACGAAAGGTTTACGTGATGACTTTAAGCATCACAATGGCCGTCTTGTATACGCCCATCATGAAAGGTTTTACGTGATGGTTTTGACAATCACGTAAACGCTTAGTGCTTTTGTGATGATTAATACAATCACATTAACATATAATCTATTGTGATTGTCAAAGTCATCACAAAAACAAACAAACTTTAGGGATCAAATGTAAGAACGTGAATCTCTATTTACGTATAATTTATTTCACTATATTAATTATATCTATATTAGTTGTATCAAATGATACTTGTAGGATTCGAACCCTCTCCCATTTGCAAACTAAATAATGAGTATTACCACTACACCAAAGTCCAGATCATGATTATTATTTTAAAACAAAATATAAAAGGAAACATATATGAGTTGACTTACTAAACAAAATTACTTTCAAATAAGATTTGGTGATTGCAATGGCAGTCACAAATACTCTATAATGATGGTAAAATTAGTCATCACTAAGAGCCATCATATATTGTATTATTTTGTGACAGCTTGAAAATTCCATCACAAAATACCTTCTTTTTGTAATTGCAAATAAAAGTCGTCACAAAAATCTAACTTTTTAATGATTGTCACGACCGTCATAAAATATTATTTTGATTATTTCTTATATTAAAATATTAGTGATAGCTTAAATGCAATCACAAAAAGGGTATATCTATAAGTGATGACTTAGTGCATCACAAAAAGAAAATTTATTTTGCGTGAAAAAATTGGTGTGATTGACATGGCCATCACAATTATAATACATTGATGGCAAAATTAGCCATCACTAAGAGCCATCATATATACTATTATTTTGTGATTGCTTAAAAAGTCCATCACAAATTACTATCTTTTGTGATGGTTTTTAAAAACAGTCACAAAATTCTGTCACGTATTCTTGTTTTTCTAGTAGTGTATCTGGTCTAGTGGCAGTGAGATACATAAGACTTCCCACAATCTGCTTGTAATACGTCTCATCTACTTTGGTTCTATCTTCATCTTTGCACATCTTAAACCCCGACACAATCGGACTCCTCACTGAATTACTCCCCAACATACCAAAATGTTTCAAAACCTCCATGGCATATTTTCTTTGATAAATGTAGATGCCATCAAATTTTTGCAACACTTCAATACCCAAGAAAAATCTCATTCTCCCCAAATCAGTCATATCGAATTCACTCATCATTGAATTTTTAAATTCAGACATCATAAACTCATCATTACCAGTAAAGATAAGACCATCCACATAAACACTAACAATGAGAATTTTACCTTCCTTGCTCCACTTGGTAAATAATTTCTGCTCAGTATGACACTTTTGGAATCCTTCACTAATGAAATAAGCTTCAATTCGACTAAACCAAGCTCGTGGAGCTTGTTTTTTTTAGTCCATATAAAGCCTTTTCTAACTTTGTGAAATTTGTGTTCACTGCCATTCTTTTCATATCCTCTTGGTTGCTCCACATATACATCTTCATTCAATTCACCATGAAGAAAAGCAGATTTTACATCTAACTGATAAATCCTCTAACTTCTCTGTGCTGCAAGAGCTATAATCATTCTAACTGTATACATTCTCTCCACTGGTGCAAATACCTCCGTGTAGTCCACTCCATATTGTTGAGAGTATCCTTTTGCCACCAGACGAGCTTTATATTTTTCCACTTCTCCAAGCTCATTGAGTTAATTAGTTTTGTAAATCCATTTGACTCCAATCTTTTTGGCTCCAGCTGGCAACTCAGTAAGCTTCCAAGTTTGATTCTTCTCAATTGACTTGATCTTAGAATCCATAGCCATCCTCAATCTTGAACTCTTCACTGCTTCCTCAAAGTGCACAGGATCTGTTGACGCCACCACTGCCATGTTAATCTCATCTTCTTATTCTGACAGTCCTTCTCCACTAACATAGTCCCTCATCCAAATAGGAGGCTGCCTAACTCTTCATTCACCTTCATTAATGTCTTCTTCATTTGCAGAATTAGGAGAAGCATTTCCCACTCCTCCAATTTATCCATCTTCATCCTCATTCACATCTGTATTAATCTTTTCATCGCTCCATTCCAAGTCCATTAACAGTTGTTCTTCATAACTAGCATCCCAATCCCACTGTCTCTCTTCCTCAAAAATCACATCCCTACTAATTACAATCCTTTTAGAGATGGGATCATATAACCTATAGGCTTTCGACTCTTCATTGACTCCCAATAACACACAACTGAGGCTTTTATTTTCAAGCTTGGTTCTCCTTGCATCTGGCACATGAACATGTCCCACACAACCAAATACCCTGAAGTGCTCAACTAAGGGCTTTACTCCACTCCAAGCTTCTTCTGGAGTTATATTTTTAACAGCTAGGGTTGGACACCTATTCAACATATACATGGTCCAATTTACTACTTCAGGCCAGAAGTTTTTAGGAATCTTTTTTTTCTTCTGAAAGCATAGATCGGACCATATTCATCACAGTTCTGTTCTTCCTTTTGGCGACTCCATTTTATTGAGGAGTGTAAGTTGTAGTCAGTTTCATCTTGATTCCATCCTGCTTGCAAAATTCATTAAATTCCTCTGAGTTGAATTCTCCTCCTCTATCAGTGCGCAAGCACTTAATGAACAGATCGGTCTCTTTTTCAACAAGATTCTTAAAGCATTGGAAAGAATTTAAAGCTTCTGACTTCTCTACTAGAAAGTAAACCCATGCTTTTCTACTATAATCATCAATAAAGCATAAGGAATACCTTTTCTTGTTGTTAAATGTAGGATTATTCGGACCACAAATGTCTGCATGGATTAGTTACAATCTCTGTGTTGCTCTTCATGTACTCTTTTTCGGTATGGGATCTCGATGCTGCTTTCCAATCATACAGTCTGTGCGCACCACTGTTGAGGCAGATAGTTGGGGCAACCCACGCACCATCTTCTTAAATTGTAAAGTTCTCATACCTTTGTGGCTTAGATGGCCATCTTCTTAGCTTGTGATTTGGCCAACAGGATGAACATTCTATTGCTGTCATATTAGTTTGAATGATCAACCCTCTATCTGGATGATAGATTTTGCACATTCTTCCCTGGATTAAGATTGTTAATCCTCTCTCCTGAAGTTGTCCAATACTCAAGAGATTGTTCTTCAATTCAAGGAACATAAAATACCTCTGTGATCACATGATTCAAATCCATTCAAATGCAGCCTTATATTCCCTTTTCCAAGCACATTCATCCTTGTATTGTTTCCCAGCTTCACTAGATGTCTAAAGCTTTCATTCATCTCACTGAACATAATTTTGTCACCACACATGTGATTAGAACACCCTGAGTCCAGGAACCATGTATCTTCTCATTTTTCTTCGTTCAGCTCCACATACGACATAAAAGCATTTCTGCTTCCTCATCTAGATTTGCATAGTTTGTCTCTTTATCCCAAGTTGGACATTCAGATTGAAAATGACCAAGTTTATGGCATTTGTAACATTCAACTGAAGCTTTGTTGAAGATTTGGCGCCCTCTGCCTCTACCTCTGCCTCTGAAAGTGTTTCTTCCACGTCCTCTTCCTCCAAATCTCTCTTCAGCAATCACCTTTAGATCTTGTTCCTCCCCATTGCTCCTGTGGAATTTCTGTTCATGTACTATCAATGAACTTTGCAGTTCATCGACTGAAAGTTTATCTATATCCTTAGACTCCTCGATTGAACAAACTATGTAATTAAATTTGTCAGCCAAGGATCTAAGAATCTTTTCCACAATTGTCACATCCCTCATCTACTCACCATACACCCACATTTTATTGGCAACAGACATAACTCGAGCAAAATAATCATTGACATTCTCACCTACTTTCATTTCGAGGATTTTAAAATCTTTCCTTAGTCCTTGGAGAATTGAACGCTTCACTTTTGTGTTCCCTTCGTATTTCCTCTTCATAGAATCCCAGATTTTTCTTCGAGGTGTCCTTCTGCAAGATGGTCTACAGTATGGTTCTGTCAATTTCTTGAAAAAGTAATTATTTACCTTTAGATCCTTCAAGTCTTAACTCCTCAAGTCTTTTCTGCTCTATCTCAGTCATAGCTGCTCCAGCTTCTGGCTCCGTATATCCTAGGTTGCACCATGTTCCAATATTCTTTGGATCTAAGGAAATTTTCCATCAACATAGCCCAATGATCGTAGTGACCATCGAATCGAGGTATTGCTGGTTGGACAAAGTTTCCTTCACTTCGTCATATCTCTCACTCACTTTTGTGTTTATAAGTCACTCAAAAGACTGCGACTTTCTTTTCTTCTTAGGCCCAGTGGGGACTCTGATACTAGAATGTTGGGAATACTATGATCTAATATGAAAGCAGAAGATCAAGAACTCAAAACAAACTAAATGAATGACTTGGTATTATTCAAGCTGTGTTCTGGCTTAAATAGCCTAACAACAAGACCTAACAGAAAACAGGAAAACAACCCATAATAGCACGATCTAAGCTACGTGGTAAATGCAACAAGGAATTAGTCAAAAGATAACAAACAGTAACTCCAGTAACTAGAGTTTTATTCTAACAGAAATCCTAAACACAAGCAACTAACTCCACAGTTTTACACTCTTTTGTCCCACAAATAGAATCTCATTTGTAAAAAAAAATTGTCCCACAAAAAATATATATATAAATTAACACAATTTTTTTTAGGTTTGTCATTATAATTTTAACGTCATGCTAGCACTGCTAAACTTTACTAAGATGTAACATTTTTAAACCTGGACCACCCCGGTCAGTTCAACCGGTTAACATGTTGGGAATTAAGTCAACGCAAACTACACAATAAAATAAAATAAAGAAAATAAAACAACACAAGATTTAATATGGAAAACCCTTAAAATGGCTTACAATAATCCTCCATTGTATCAAAATAATGGGTTTACAATAATCCTCCCAAGTTTTACGTCTTAAACTTGAGTGTTAGAATATAGGATCACACACACGCATACAAACTGATAGAGAATTAAGAATAACACAAGAGATTTACGTGATTTCCCAATTTGGGTACTCCACAGGACGGCTTAGTTATTTATTGATGATTCCTTAGTTACATAGGGCTTTACTATAGATAGTATTTATACCTACTAATCATATTCAACCCTACTTCACATTATGTCTCAATTATCCATAATGTCCCTCTAATAAACAACCCAGAAAAAACTCATGTACCGTACCACCCGCACCCCCCCCCTCCGCGACCTTCGGGGCCCGAGCTACGCTCCGCACTAGCCTTTTCTAGTGACTTCTATATTATGAGTCACAAGTTTCTAACATTGAGGTTTCACAATACCAGGACACAAGCTTTTTGCACGGACTAAAAGTTGCAAAACCCTCCCACTAATAATATAACTTTTTTGCATAGAATATAAAAGCTGCAAAAATCATCACCCTCACACAAACGCAAAACTCACTCACACCCTTCAACTCTTAAGATGCTACATGACTTGATTGTATTACTGTTCAACAACTAAACATAATACTCTATTTATAGAGTATCCACAATTCTCTTATTCCTATTCAAAATAGGACACTTATTAGACTCCAACATATAGTAAATATATATCCTATTAAAAATAGGACATTTTCCTTTCTATAATAACAATTCTTTTCTGAATAGAATTGGAGGAGTAACTCAACAGAACCGGTTCAAGTTTGCCCCTGATGGACCTATTTGAGTTGACCCACTAAATAGGTTTTTAATTATATTTTAATATTCCTTAGGTATCAAAATTTTTTAAAAATTAAAATTAACCACCTTTAGTATTATTGTCGCACAAATTCATTATATTTTAGTTAATTAAAAATGAGATGTTTTAAAATTTTATTAATTATTAAAAATATATATTTTATATATTTATGACGTCACAGGTTCAATAACGAATGGTTGAACCGATGACCCATCCACCAGATAATTTTTCTATTCGATGAGTGGTCCGAGTATGAAAACATTAGCTGACAACTCAATTATCCTTTTTAGGAGTAAACATTAAATAAAAATATATTATTAAAATTTACAAATTTTACATATGAAATATTTTTGTGCAACTTGAGTGAGTATAATTTTTACCAGGTTTCTTCCAGTTTCAGGGCGAATTCCAGCTCCTCCAGATCCATAATTCACGCCTCTGAGAATATCCCGGCCTCTTGCAGTTGCAAAGGGTGGAATAAATTCATCAAAACCTAGAAGGGTACCTGTTATGAAAAGTGTTCAATCAGCATAGTAATGGAAATGCGGCTAGCAATTTTTCTAGACGAACTTACAAACAAGTTACAAAGTTGGTAAGAGTTGCCAACTTATATAAACAACATGCTCTTTTTTCAATTAGTATAATCAACTTAGAAGATGTGGACATGTATTCATCAAAAAGGATATAATATTCTCCCTCTGTCTTCAAAGAATGAACGAAATACATTTTTTTACATAAATTTATCTTTACTAGTTTTACAAAATTATATAAAGCGATAGATCCTTTAATTTTTATTATATTAATAGATCACACTAAATTACATACTTACCTTTCACTATATGTACCTTTGATTATCATTTTCAGGACAAAAAATTGTACTCTTAGTCATCCATTTGAAGACAGATGAACGATTACAAAAGTATAGACTTAATAAATATTGCTCCCAAGACAGAATAAATTTCTAAAATGACAACTCTTAAAAGGAAACTGATAAATTTACAACAGAAAATGATATTTTCACATGAAAATCGTCGCTATATATAAATCCTATAGCGACGGTGGTTTTCACCGCCGCTATTCATCTATAGCGACAATTTTCATGTGAAAATATTAAAAAGTATGTGAAAATACTAATTTTCCTTTTGAATATATATATTTTTTTCAAATATATCTTTTAGCATTTACTAGAAATATATTAGGGTTAGCATAAAAGCTTCCAATAAGCCTAGAACAAAAATATTCGCTCGTTATGAAATTCAGGTTATTTTATAATTAAAAAAAAAGAGTTAAATGCATTTTTGTCAATCTCAAGTTTGTTCAACTTTGTATATTCATGACGCTTTCCATCTTGTACTTTTACCGAATAATACATTACATCATTCGGCTAAAAATCCATCGCTAAAAGTGATGAAGTTGGTGTTTCAAAGTGACAAATTTTGTGTCTGTTACTTAAAAATGCAGGATGTAAAGTGTTATATTTTAATGTATAATATGTAATGCTCAAAATGAAATAAACTTGGGGTATATAAAATAATGCATTTAACTCTTCAAAAGAAAATAAAATAGATCAAATTACATTTCTACTACTTATGGAACTCGCTACAAAGAAAAAGTGTATATGCATTTCTTCACATAAAAAATTAGCATAAATAATTTGTATGATTAGTTGGAGGAAAGAGAGAGACCGAGGATATCAGCTGAAGTCTGACCGTTGGTGAATCTTCCGGTTGGTCCGTCGGGAAAATCGATACCATACGGAGGGTAATTCACTTTAGCCATAGTTACAAGCGCATTGTTATAACCATTAATATCGACTAGTGAGTCTCCTAAAATGAAGTAACAAGGGACTTGTGGTGCAGCATTAATTAATTCTAGCACCTTCAAGATTAATAAAATCAACAATGCCTTGCGGCATAGCTTACCAACACATGCCATTGAAGACTTAGAAAGAGATTATTATTTAACTCTTTTTGTTTCCTTTAGGATAAGTGAAATTTAGGTAATAATTTTTTTAGAAAAAATTATAATAACACTCATTTTTTATGTTCTATATATTTTTTTACATACGCAATGTGTGTGTCATGAAGATATTAGCGCATATAAAAACTTAGCATAATTGATTAAACTTGAGATAATTTGTAAGGTTAAGTTGAGGGAAGGAAAACCTACCTAGGATATCTGCTGAATTTCGACCGTTGGTGAATCTTCCGGTGGGTCCATCACTGAAATCGATGCCGTAAGGTAGGTAATTCACTTTTGCCTCAGTTTCAAGCAAATTATTGTTGCCATTATCGACTAATGAATCTCCAAAAATGAAGTAACATGGGACTTGTGGTTCAGCACTAATCAATATTATTAGCACCTTCAAACATAATAACATCATCAATGATGCCATAGGCCATACCTTAAACTGATATGACATTGAAGAATAAACAGATTAACCTAGGAAAACAAGTTGTGAGGCGCCGAAAAGGAAAGTCTCCCGATTGGGATCCCATGGAAGAGATCATTTATATATACATAAAGGAAGAATTAATTAAGTTGACAAGACACGATTGAATTAAAAAATCTTCATGGCTGGCTAACTTTCAACTGGCAAAAGCAACACGGACTTGTAATATACAGCATGTCAAAGTGGAATTGTATGTTAACACATGGTGAGCTGTTAATCACATGGCACAAAATTTAATTAATTCAGGTCAAATGAGTTAATACAAAAGAAACGTGAGACAACAATTGCGCATTAACCCAATATGAAAGATATAGGATCCTGAATAGTGATTTCCTTGAGAAGAATAATTAAGGCACGACATGTTGTGGAGAAGTTAATTATATTGAAAAGGACATTATTATTAATATTTTTTTATGAAGGGACTTTTTTTTCTGGCTCTCCTTTTTGCTTCCTTTGTTTTGTTGAAAATTGAAACTAGCTAGGTTTTACTATGGTATTATAACACTCTAAGCTTAAATCATAAAGGTTAATTAGTTAAACTAACACCCTTTTGGCCTTTTGAGTTTAATAATTTCAGAAATTAAAGGGGACATCCTATGGAAATTTAATATATACATGCATGTTGAAGGAAAAATATTAATGGGTAGAACAGTTTTATGGTAGATCAAAGAGTTAAATGTCCTTTGTACCTCCAAAGTTTGTCCCACTTTACATATTACATTCTATACTTTAAAACATGACACTTTGTATCATTCACTTCAAGCTAATAGTACTTTACAGCCTCCAACTCAAAATCCGTCGCTAAAAGTGATGATGTCATGAGAGTTTAAAAGTGACGAATTTTGTGTTCGTTCGCTAAAAGTGCAGAATGTAAAGTATCACATTTTAAGTTTAATATGCAATGTCCAAAATGAAATAAATTTGGAGAATATAAAATGCATTTAACTCTTCAAAAGAAAAAAATATAGAATTGCATCTCTACTACTTGTGGATCTCACTACAAAGAATAAGTGTATATGCATTCTTCAATTCACATAGTACAAAAAAAAGGAATAATTTGTATGATTAGTTGGAGGAAAGAGAGAGACCGGGGATATCAGCTGAAGTCTGACCGTTGGTGAAGCTTACGGTTGGCCCGTCGGGAAATCGATACCATATGGAGGGTAATTAACTTTAGCCATAGTTAGAAGCGCATTAATTGTTACTCCCTCCGTCCCTAATTATTTAACGTTTTAAAGGTGGACACAAAAATTAAGATAATGATTGAAAAATATTAAATATAGTACTTAATTGTCTATAATACCGTTAAATCTTTTGTTTAGATAAAGAGAATTTTGTTAGGTAAGGAGAGAGAAGGGGTTTAAAGTATCAAAAAAATAGGCACATTAATGAGGGGTTATTTGGAAAAAATTGTCATTAATTCTCCTAGATTTGAACAAACGTCAAATAATTATGGACAAATAAAAAATTCTAAAACGTCAAATAATTAAGGACGGATGGAGTATTACCATTATCGACTAGTGAGTCTCCGAAAAATTAATCAGTACTAGCAATTTCAAAATGAATAAAATCAACAATGCCTTATAGCATATCTTACCAACACATGCCATTGAAGAATTAGAAAGAGATTAATGCGCCGGGAGGAATAGCGATGCACCGAAAAACATAGGAAATTTTTTTTTCTATTGTGTAAATTTATATTTATCAAAATCAAGTCTTTTATTCAAATCACAAGCCGGGTTTATATAGCTTAGCAAAAATTTATTTCCAAGTCACTCTAGAATATTCCTAGAGATATGAAAATAAAATTCTCCTAGGAATATGAAAAAGATTCTAACAAACTTTCTAGGGATGTGAAAAATGATTCTAATAAACTTCTTACTTTTACGGAAATAAAATAACAAATTAAACTTACAATTAATAAAATATTTTTAATTAAGAACTAAATAGAAAGATAAAGCAATTAAACTATTAGTCTGTAAAACTCCGAAGTCAAGATGTCATTCCGTCTCCCGAAGTCGAAGGTGTTCCATCACCCGAAGTCGAAGCTGAAAGATCTCATCTCCTGAAGCCGGAGGTATTAATGCCGAAGGTGTTTATTATTGGCCTCTTCGTTTGTGACGATCATCCCATTCATCATATTCCAAGGCCATCAACATACTATCCGATAATTCAGTGTCTTCGGCCTCGGACCATCCTGCATCAATTAATTAGTCAAGAAAATAATTAAGTGGCATAAGAAAATTGATTTACTTAATTATATATATATATATATATATATATATATATATATATATATGAAAGAAGATGTCGTATTTATAGAGAGATAATGATGAGTGAAGTTGTTAAGTGAAGATAAAATTTTAAAAAGTTGATTGTATGTGCAAGTTGGCATATATATAAAACTAATATTTATGGATAATGTTAGAATTTAAAAAAAAAATTGATGTGGTGAATTTACATTGATGGAGTATATTTATTGTAATTGGCGTTATGAAGTACCATTTGTCTTATTTAATTTAGTGTTGGCTGAAAAGGAGAGAAATTCACGAAAAGTACGGAATTGGTTGATTGAATTGAGGAGGGTAACAGGTGAGTAATTAGTCCAATGAAATGTAGCATGACTCTTAGGATCCGAGAGTTTTCTTAGGGTATCAAGGATCTAGAAAGCCTTCTAGGGTTGAGAGAGAATCCATCAATCTTCAATCTTCCAAAAGTCCCTTCATCATAGAATGGAAAGAGTATTTATAGAGTTTCATGGAAAGTGGGCACATGTCAGGCACGTGATCTTAGGGAAATTCCAGAAATTCCCTTAGTCATTAGAGTGATTCCCATATCGTCCTGTCCTTCTAGTCACCAATCAGCCAATCCCTCAATCAATTCTTAAAATGAGTCCATAAGACATCTGCCTTGAGACTCATGGAGGCTCCTCCTCGATCTCATTCTAAAGCACTCGTTGCTCAATCCATGTTTTCATGCTCTTCCTTCTTTATTTGAGAATCTCGCCGTCGAAAAACCTCGAAAGAACTCAGCACATGCAGAACATGGGAGGTCACGCCCTAGGGAGCCATACCCAAGGGGGCAGAACCCTAGATTTGAGCTTCATTCGGTTCTTTTCGTTCGTTTCGACCTTTTTTGGTCGGTTTTCATCCTTCTCCCATGATTCTTGGTTCTATGAGATCGAAGCTCTTTCATGGAGGTTTTAAAGTTAACCATTTCTTAGAGTTTCACAAGATCTTAGTTTCTTTCTATAATATGAGCTCATTGTTTTGTCATTGCATCGATCAAAACACGTCTACCATGCAAATTGAGAAAACGAAATAGTGCGTGCCCTAGGGGGGCCTAGGTGGTCGAACCCTAAGGGGCGAATCCTAGAGGTCCTAATCCTAGCAGGTCCGAACCCTAGGGGCCGAACCTAAGGGGGTCGAACCCTAGGGTGTCTAGGAGGTACTTTGGCTTTTTTTGTTCATCTTTTATGTGACGCCCCCAAAATAGGTCTATTCCACCCAACCCATTCTGAGTCGCCAAATACATGGTACAGAAATAACTACAACTTCAATAATACAAATGTCGTGTGAAATACGACAATACATACTGTGAGTTTATATACAGATATTGTCGTCTAGACAATATCCACACGCAAATAAATCCCCATCATAATTATTGATATATTATTTTACAAAAATGGTGAGGACTACTAAACAACTCTCTCTAGAACCTTCATTCCATACCCCGACTCGATCCTGCTATGTTCTCACCTCCTGAGAAGAAAATGGAACAACAAGGAAAAGGGTGAGCTCAACTAGCCCAGTAAAGAATATTATGACTAAGATAATGTACAACAAATTATCCTTAGTCTTCAACAGGGAAAAATCTGATAGAATACAATAGACAACAAGTTTTAGATCAACAACTGCAGCGGAAACAACAATTCATTAGAAAAGTTAAGTAGAGAATAAAATCTACTAACATCTATGAATTTAAAAGTCCATCATCAATATTTTATCCCTGTAACATCAATCAATATATATCTCAAATCAAACCAAATATTCATCTTTGCACTACAGGCCAAAGATATTCATCAGTTGGTCATGTTCATCTAAACACCTGTTCATCTTTGCACTACGGGCCAAAGATATTTATTAATTGTTCATGTTCATCTCAACACCTGTACATCTTTGCACTACGAGCCAAAGATATTCATAATAAAATCAACCATCTTTGCACTACAGGCCAAAGATATTCAGTAACACCATCATTTAGGACTGAGGATGATGAAAAATATTTTAAAGGAAACGAATCCAGTGAAACAAAATAACAAGTATTAAGGATTCGTACTCTAAACAATCCGAGTTCAAAAATATTTCATAAATAATCATACTGAAGTAAAATTCAAGAATGATCAAAACATAGATCCAATCAAAGCTAGTATCCAGAATAGATATTTTGGACAAAAAGAAGAAATTTCATTTTTTAGTGAATAGTGTCGTATACGTGAATAGTGTCGTATACGTGAATAGTGACGTATACGTGAATAGTAACTCCGACACTAAAAGATAGAAATTTCACAAAAAACATCTTCACGCTTCGTGAATAGTACTCGTGAATAGTAACTCATGAATAGTAACTCGTGAATAGTAACTTATGAATAGTAACCCCGACATGAAAAAGTTCCAAATTTGATAAAAATTTTCAACCAACATTTCAGCATAATGATATTGAAGAAATAATATCATTTGAGAAGAAAATAACATCCCTTACCTCAAAATAACCGTACTTCTGACTAAATTTCGGTATAGTGCTGACAGAAACTCGCACCGTATACCAACACTCAAAGTATACTCACAAGAATACGCTCGATAATATAGAGAGAGAAAGAGAGAAAACTTTGTTTCTGGTGTAATTTTCAATTCTAACTTAGCCCTCTATTTATAGGAAGATGTTAGAACGCCAAAGGAGACTAAATTATTAAAATATTAATATTTACCAAATATTCAAGCCCGCCACCAAGGAATCTGATTTTAGCATTTTCCACATGCTCACCTTCTAGAAAAAAATAAAAAAAAACGTTTTTGAAATAAAAAAATAATTAAACTTTCAAAAATCAATTATTTCGGAACCCCGAAACTTCAATAATTCACAATAAATAGCTCCTTTGTCAGAAAATTCAAATCTCGCGACTTTTTATAGGAATTTCAATTCTCTACAACTTTGCAGAAGAAAATTTTTCCAAATTCCAAATAGAAATTGACCGAAATCCACAAACGGACGATTTTACAGTCTATACTCAATTTTCGGTCAAAAATTATGTCCACCGACACACAAAACATGTGTTAAACATTTAATGTCACCAAAAATACTCTACCTCCTCATACACTCATATATCCCACATTCATTATAAAAATATCATCGTTAATATATTATTAAAATAATATATTTAAATGAATTATTTTATCAAAAAAAGATAAAATATTAATTTTCAACCATTGTCACATTAAAAATTTTCTCCATCTATATCCACATAAAATAAATATTTTCTTTATCATAATAATCAATAATTAATTATTAAAAATAATATTACAGAATCACAGTACTGACAACCAGGCCGTTCCCAGGATAGAGGGGGCTTTCCAATAAGGATTTCTCCTTACCGACGCGCAATTAGATGACCAAACCTCTCCTTGACAGAACTTTCTAGACATTGCCAATAATGTTATCTGATAATATTATTCAAATAATATGAATTATTGATCTGATAATAGAAAATACTGTGCAATGACAATTATTGAAACAATAATAATATAAATATCAACGCAGCAATTATTGAATCAACAAAGTAATGAACAGTAACTCCTGTAGCAATTATTGAGTAGTGCCTTCTTACGTAAGGATTAATAATTCAAAATACTGTGCAATACCGTGTGTTACTGTGCAACAACGCGTATTACTGTATTTTAACCACCGGGTATTCCAACAGTGTAAACGGTAACAACTTCGCCGTTATTTTTAAACAACTTATATTTGTCGTTTTTTTCCTCCAATCGCTTCCGTTATAGGGCCCACACATGGCTGCGCCGTCGTACGAATATTCCCCGACAGTACGAATATTCCACGATCAAACGAATATTCCCCGACAACAATGATTATTTTATCACCACTTGCTTATTTAAAACATTTGCGCATTTTACCCATAACTAACCACATTAATCAAATCCACCCTTACTATTCAAAATAATAATTAAAGGAAATTAAATTTTACTTATTAATTATTTGGGGTCTTACATTTTATCTGTTTTCCTTGTTTTGTTTCATTCATTCAAACTAAGTCCAGTAGGGGAATAGATTGACTGATATTTTCCTTAAGGAGGGCCCACATTGAGGTGGTCGAACCCTAAGGGGTCAAAACCTTAGGTTCTTTATCTTTTTGCTCATTTAATGTTCCGTTCATTAATTGCGGTCTTGTTCATTTACTTTCGTCTTTTTATTTAATTTATTTAGGTCATATGTAAACCTTAATTTGTACTTAAACTCGCAAATATTATATCAATATTTGAAATATATTTGAAACAAAAAAATTGAGAGTACAACATTATTCAAAACCCTAATTATGCATTATGAATTAAGTAGTGGCGTGCGTGGTTCTACTCATTGATTCACCATAAAGTCATACTTTCGTGTTTCATACGAAAAGTTTAAACATTTTCAACTAGGATGTTCAGTTTGAGGTCTCTAAATCTTGTAGTTGATGATCACTGTCACATCGTACCGGCTGCCAAGAGACATTTTATATTTTAATTGTTCAAAATGAGTGTCATTTTAAATAATCACATATATTTCAAGAAATTAAGTCGAGCTATATATATAAACTAGCTGGGTCCCGTGCCTCCGGCACTGTATGGACAATATGATTTATCTCAAATTTTAAACGACCAAAATAATTTATTGAGTGAGCGAGAAATTTAAAGTTATTTGTATTTTATTAAATTATTATTAGATTATTAGATAGATAGATGTATTTTATTAGATAGATGTATGAACGGTGGGATTTATCTCAAACTTTGGACGGCCCAGATGATTTATTGAGTGAGCGGAAAATTCAAAATCATTTGTATTTTATTAGATAGATTATATTAATATCATGTCATTCCGATCATAGGATTTATAATTAAAAAACATAATTAAGAAAGAGAATAAGACTTTTTTAGACGGATAAAAAATATTTAAGGAAACAAGGAATCATAATGACTATAAACATTTGAATTTTACTCCATATATCCTGGTTGCTGTCCTTATTTACAAAGCAAATCGATAAGTGCAAGATTGCCTAAAAGACATTCACTAAACCTAAATTAAATTTCTCAAGTTATGGTATGAAGATAATTGTATGTATTTATAATTAAGTAGGTGGTCAACTGTATAAAATGAATCTCATGCACATGCATTGCGCACTTTAGTTGATTTTTAATCACATCTCTAATGGACATGCACCGCATTATTGACAAGTTGCGTTGGATGGAATCAACATTTAAATAATATACTCCCTCTTTTTCATATTATTTGATCATTATTGACTTTTTAAAAATTAATTTAACAAATTTTAATTTAAACACAAAATTGATATAGATTATTTTTATTTTAATCAATACAATGACAAATATTATAAATTATCTAAAAAATATAACATTTATTGTTTTATAATATTCAACGAGTCATTAATTTTATGTTTTAAAATATCTCAAATTAATTTTCAAAAGTTAAAAAATTATCAAATAATTTAAAACGGAGAAAGTACATAATACAATTTTAAAAAGAAAAAAATAGAGACTAGTGTTTCTTCACAATATGGTGAGTTGATAATAACACTAAAATTCTATGTTTATGAAAAGAACATTAAAATTACATCCTTATTTTCATGTAATATCTCCCACAAACTTTTCCGTAGATCCAAAATATTTTAATTAGGGAATGGAAAAATGGAAAGACTTGTAATTAATACATGAGTGTGACACATTGAAAGACTATCAAAATAATAGAAACGATCACAGGAATTGGATATATAAAATTTTATAATTACACAAAATTTAATTTCTCTTGAATAATCGTTATCAAAATACCATTTATTATTATTAGAATCTGCTGCGAGACATATACCTGCAATATATAAAAGTTTCACAAATTGGTACCCTTTAATAAGAAGGATCATTTGGGTAAGTTTTTCATTTTGTATAAGGATCATTTGTATTTTCCATTACAAAAGTGGGTACAGAATAATAACTCTGAGTAGACACAAGTGTTCTATGGCCGGCAGCAGGTCTATAAGATGCATGATTGTATCTTGAAAATTTTTGATGAAGATTTCTAGAAAATTTTTCATTTTTCTGATAATGAAATTCTTTTCTTGTATTTTTCATAATAATAGGTGTAGTGTAAGTTCTTTTTGGTACCCAAATCATTTTTCCTTATAGTTTTTATTTTTGACGTTGCACGTGTAAACAGAATGACTATTCCTATTACAATAAGAACATTTAGTAAATGGAGATGTATGACATGAAGGAATCATTTATCTTTTGTTTTACTAGATTCTCCAATATATCATAATCCCTCTTTATTAAAACCACATCTTAATTTATTAATTTAGCATAAAATCACATTTTTCTTTCCCTTTTGTAAAGTTTATGGCTGTTGAGTTTAAATCATCACATTCTATAGTCAACATTCTAATTCGATCTAATAAAGTGGATTCTTCACTTTGTTTTTCTAATCCTATTTTTTGAGATTAATTCTCATTCCTTAGTGTTTTAATTTCTTCACTTAACTCTTGATTTAGTATTTGAGAATATTCGATAAGAATAGTAAGTGTTGAATTTTCAATTTTAAGATTTTCAATAGAAATAATAAGTGTTTAATTTTCTATTTCATGATCTTTGTTTATTTGTATTTTTTTATTTAATTCTTCTTTTATATAAGATTTCCTGAAGAATCTTTCTCTAGTTTCTCATTTTTTTTCTTTTAAGGTTTCATTTATTATAATTAAATTTGAATTTTCTATTTCAAGATTTTTGTTAGTCTTAATTATTTTTTCTAATGAAATTTTTAGTTTAATAAAGTCTTTTTTAATAATTTCATTATCTTCATATAGACAACTAAATACTTCTTGTAATTCATGATGTTATACATTAATATTATCTAAATTATGTGTGACAAATGAAGTATTATGTAATTGATGTTCTGAATTTTCCTCAGATCTTGGTGATGAATCGGTGTCTGCCATTAAACATAAATTTGTGATTACCTCGGTTTGTTCACTAGTTCCTTCTTAGTCACTTAGATCCATGTCTTCCTCAACTAATAGTACTTTGTTGTTGACTAGTACTTTTAGAGTACAATCTTTTTTAAAATATCCAGGTTGATTGCATTCAAAACATGTGTTTGAATTCTCATTGAAGCTAGCATTTCTGAAGTTAATGTTGTTTGTATTGAAATTTTCTCCTTTTCCTTTTGGCTTGAAGACTTGCTTACTTTTAAAGTTGTTAAAGTTGTTGTTTGTCTTCAAAAAGTCTTTGTCCTATCTTCTTGCTTTACTTTGGATTACTCTCCTGAGTTGTCTTAATAAGAAAGCAACTTCTTTATTATCTAAACTCAAGAGTTCTTCATTTACCTACTCATCGTCGCTTTCTTGATCTACAAGTAGAGCTTTGACAGTGATTCCTTTTTTCATTATATATGTATCTAATCCTGCTTTTTCGACTACCATGTAGACTTCGTGGCCACGAAGATTTTTAATAAGACTATCAAAAGGATATGTAGTTAGATCTTATATTTCCTTCATGTTTATAACCTTCATTTTCCTTAAAGATGGAAGAGTTTTGAGAATTCTTCTGTTTTTCTCATTAGTTATGTAATTTTTTTCCAGTTGTTTCAACTTATCAATGATTCTGAAAAAACATGTTTATATATCCATGATTCTTTCTCCTTCTTCTAACTTGAAACTCTCATACTCTTGGATTAGAGCATCTTTTCTGGTTTCTTTGATATGATTGGTTTCTTTATAGGTTACAAACAATTTTTTCCAAATTTTTTTAGCATTATTGCAGTTAATAACTTATTTATACTCTTTTTCTATGATATTATTAGTCAGCACGTGTTCAGCTCTTAAGGCTATATTCATAGTCTCTTCATATTCGGTGGTGAATTCATCAACATCTTTCTCAACGATCTTTTCACCTTTAATTTTTGTGGAAATTTTTACACCTCGTTCTATTGCTAATTAACTAGATTTTTATTCCTTGTAACTTGGCATATATTTTGAATCTATTCTTCCAGGTGGCAAAGTTTATGTCATCAAATAGTGAAGGTCTGGACATTGACAGTCTTTCTCCATAATAAATAACATTGTAGGTCATAGATGGATCTATTCTTAGATATGTTTGTATTAACTTAACAAACATGTTAAAGAGCACCTCTCTGAAACCAATTAAAAGTTCAATAATAATCTAGAAGGGGGTTGAATAGATTATTATTGTTTAAAAGTTATCTTATGCCTTTTTGAATTTTTAGTAAATTAATTTGCAGTGTCAGAAATTAATGAGCAAGATAGTAAAAATTTAATTACACAATGCACAGAGATTTATCTGGTTCACAACATGCAACCCGTGTATGTTGTTACGTCTAGTCTCAAGCTCATCTCCAGGACTTGAGATCCTATTACTTCCAGTAATAAATACTCCTTCAATAGGCTGTAAAGCCTTTGTAAAGTTTTAAATATAAACTTACAACTATTCACAACTAACTATTTAAGACTCCTTACTCAAACTTAGTTATACCTTTCCTTTGAGTTCAGAACTATTATATGATCTGGTCTTGGAATGACAACCTCTTGCTTACCTCACAAATACACTAAAGACTCAACTCTCAGCTGACATCTCTAAGACTTTGGTCCTGGTCAAAGGATTACTCGTCTTCCTCAAGCTTAGTTATACATTTCCTTTGAGTTCAGACCTATTATATGATCTGGTCTTGAAATGACAGCCTTTTTCTTACCATACAAGTACACTAGAGACTCAACTCTCAACCGACCTTTTTAAGACTCTGGTCTTAGTCAAAGAATTACTCTTCTTTCACACACACACACACACATATATATATATAAAATAAACCAACTCTACTATTTTTCCATTTTACAAAATATTTTTATTTAAATATACTTCTAAAGCAAGCAGATAAAGTTTAAGAGATATATAAAAGTTCAATTGACTTTTACATTTGATGCTCCTCAATTCAACGAATAACAGTTAAAGATCAGAAATTTAAATAAGAGCTCAATACTTTTATAATTGAGTGAAATTCTTCTGTTTAAGCAAATATGCAAATTTATAAAGCCTCTCTTTTTTTATAAATAAAGAGTATGTTTCTATATTAAACAAATTAGAAAATATCTTTTTTCTTTATATAAATAAATAATGTGTTTTTATAATAAAACATATAATCTTACTTTGAGTTTAGGTATATATAAGTTTAAATAACTTTTATAGAATGCAATAAGTATTTTATGAATGAATAAGATTGTGTGCAAAAAACTTGTGATGATAGTAATCAAGTATAATAATTTAATTGATTAAATAATACTTGATATAACAAAAAAAATTGTTTGACTCAAATATATATATATATATATATATATATATATATATATATATATGATTTAGGTTATGAAAATTTGGCCACTTAGGATTTCAAATATTGTTCAGATAATATTTCTTTTAAGAAATATCTCTGAATATCGGTATTTAAGTACTGACTAAATTCTTTGTTTCACAATCTAATATTTATATAAATATTTTAAAATACTCATATAAATTATCTATATCAATAAAAGGCCACTTAGGATTTTAAAGACCGTTCAAAAACTTCAAAGAAAAATTTCTGAATTATTTTGGTATCTAAGTACTGACTTTATATATGATATTGATAGATGAAATATAAATATATATTAATATGTATAATAGTTTATATTTGTATATCTATAATTATAAACAAGTATGAGATAATGTAAGTACAACAATTAAATAACGTATCTCAAATACTTTGACCAATTTTATCTTTTTCAAAAGATAAAAATTTTGAGTAGAAGATATAGAAAGCTTCTTTAAAGAGAGATTATATAGGCAAGGAGACAGAGTTTTTCTTTGATTTGTAAATTGATAAGTTGAAATGAATGAGAAGCCTTCTATTTATAGAATTTTAAAGTTAAAGGCAAAATAGTAATTTGGTATTAGCTTTTGAAAACCAACAGTTTGGATAGCTTTTATTTAAACTCAATGGCTCGGATTTGATAAATGAAGTACACAGATTGATATGAGTAACAAGGCACAAACTGACCTTTTTCAAAAATTTAGCCCATCAAAAATGTTATCAACATTTTTTTCAAGCCAGCCAACATTTCAAGAGTTTTAGCCCAAGTAAAACGTTTTCTTCACATTAACTATACAGTTTATTTATGGCAAAACAACTCTCAGTTCATGTCCAGTGTCATCACTAATGAGCATGGTGCGTTTTGAAACCTAAACCGGACACGAAACCGCTTAAGTGCGTTTTGATAGATCCAAAAGCGCACATGAAATCGTTTGTGATTGGTGCGGTGCGCCGATGCGGTTTCATTTGGTACGGTTTCAGTTCCAAAACTAATTGAAACAACAAAATTTTGTGCAATTTAAATTAACAATTTAGCATCACACAATATTAAATATTAATTACTTTGATAACACGTACACACAACCTTAATTACTTATAATGTTTTGTCTAAATAAAAGTTAAATATAATAGAGTAATATGATGTAAATTATTATAGTAGAATATAGTAGAGTAAACAAAAGCTAAATACAATCTTTGCTACTCGACTTTTGGTAATAATATGTTGTAATATTCTTAGTAACAATATGTTGTAATAATTTACAGGCTACTCTACCATATTACAGCATATTGTTACTAAGAGTAGCTCAATCATATTACAATATATTGTTAACAAAGATCATATTATAGTAATATTACAATCATAATACAAAGAATTAGAAACATTATAGGCTACTCTACCAACGTGGTGCGGTTTCGGTTTTATGCATACGGTTTTGCCTAGTAACCAAATCGAAACTGTAAATTTAGTTTTTCAACCAACCTAAAACTGTCACATACGCCGGAACCGTTGGTACGATTTTAATTGGTGCAGTTTGTGCAGTTTTTAGTGCGGTTTCAGTTCCAATTTGGTTAGTTGCTCAACCCTAATCATCACACAAAGGCTTAGCCATTACTAATCCACACATAAAGGCACCCACTTGCACGGATCGATATACACATGAGCACACATGCACAAAAACTTGCATATGCACACACACAGTACATAAATATATATACTTATTATATATGTGATGCCCCCAAAATAGATCCACACAACTGTGATGCCCCAATAATAGGTATACATCACCCATCTTGAGTCACCAAATACATAGTACAAAATTCAAATGCAACTTAATAATACATCTGTCGTGTAAAATACGACAAAAAGTAAACTGAGAGTTTAATAGGAATATTATCATCTAGACAATATCCACACTCAAAAGAGTCCTCTTTACATTTATTTTCACACTATTTAATAAAATAGTGAGGACTACTAATACTATCATCTGGACCGTCACTCCGTTCCCCTACTAGTCCTGGCTATGTTCTCATTTCCTGAAGAGAACAGTGAAAGAAAGGGTGAGCTCAACTAGCCCAATAAGAAATTTATGACTAAGATAATGCAGAATAAATTATCATTAGCCTTCAACAATGTTAAACTGATAAAATATAACAAACCTCAAGTGTAACTGCAGCGAAACAAATAATCCATTAAAAGAGTCAAGAAGAGAATAAAATCTACTATCTTTTATGATTTAAAAGGTTTTTCGTCACTTTTATCGCTGAGACTCAGCTTAATAAATAATCCACATCATCCCTGCACTACGGCCAAGGATATTCATTAGTATCACAACCACAAATTATCCATGCACTACAGCCAAGGATATTCGTGTATTTATCAATGGTCATGATCATGCCAACAACTATCCATCAATGCATTACGGGCCAATGAGGATTTTTTCTACATCATTTGAAACATTACGGTCATGATTACACCGAATAATCCCTGGTCATAATAATACCAAGTCCATCTATGCACTACAGGCCACAAATGACTTTTAACATAATATAAACATGAGGATGATGACAATGATATAAGAATTCAATAAAACAAGTTCAAGAATTAATTTATCCAGGAACTAATAACGTCCAAATTGTCAACATGATACTTCTTTGTAGAGTAAAACTCAAGAATGCTAAGAAGAATATTTTCATGAAAAGATACTAGATAAAGCGCAAATATCAAGGATATTCCACTAATTTTATGGAGTATAGAAGTCAAAAATTTAACCAACTGAGTATAATAAAGAATGAGATAACAAAAGAAATCACCAAGCATGCGATAGACCGCACAGACAGGTTATTCCAACAGAATAATAAATAACGGAACCAGGTCATGCGTAAACGCACAGACAGGATATTCCAACAGAATAATAAATAATGGAACCAGGTCATGCGCAAACGCACAGACAGGATTTTCCAACAAAATAATAAATAATGGAACCAGGTCATGCGCAAACGCACAAACAGGATGTTCTAACAAAATAATAAATAACGGAACCAAGTCATGCGTAACGCACCGACAGGATGTTCCAATAGAATAATAAAAATGGAATAACAGAAGAATTTCACCATGTATGCGGTACTTCGCATAGACAGGGTATTCCAACATAATGATAAAGAATGTAATAACAGAAGAACTTCACCAAGTATAGGGTAGCCCGCGTATACAGGTTATTCCAACAGAATAATAAAGAATGGAATAACAGAAGTTCTCTTCATGAATAAAAATAATAATACCCCTTACATTAGTAGGAAATTGGATACCGCAATATTGTAGTAATAGAAGATTCTTCTTCTTTCTCTCTTATTCTCTCTATTCTTTCTCGCTCTATAGCTTTAGTGAATTCGTGAAAAATAATGAAAGAATGAGCTTTTATTTATAAGCTTGGTAAAGTAAGGGTAAAATAGTCTTTTTTGCCATAATTTATGACATCATCGCTTAAATCATCAATCATATGACATCATTGCTTACATCATCGATCAAATGACATCATTGCTTATATCATCCTTCCGATGACATCATTACTTACCTCATCGTTCCGATGACATCATCGGTTACATCATCAAAATTCAAATTGTTTTCTTCCACCTCATTTTACTTTTATACCATGAATTTACTATAATAATGTTACCATTCAAATTTTATAAAATAACATATTATCATATAATCACATCATACTACTATAATATAATATTATAATAATATATTTAAATAAAATATTGATTTGATAATTTGAAATACTGTGTAATGACAATTATTGAATCAAAAATATCAACATAACAATTATTGAATCAATAAAATATTAAATAGTAATTAAAGTAACAATTATTGAGTAGTACCTTCTTACGTAAGAATCAATAATTCAAAAAATACTGTCAATAACGTGTGCTACTATGCAACAACGTGTGTTACTATATTTTAATCATCAGGTATTCCAACAATGTTAACGGTAACACTTCTGCCATTTTTTTCATAAAAATATTTTTGTCGTTTTCTAACTCCTACAATAATTCCATTGTGGGGTCCACCAATGATTGTGTCGTCGTACAAATATTCCCCGACAAAAAAAAATATTCCCCGACCAAACGAATATTTTATAACAACTTGCGTACTTTACAAAATTTATAAATATTACCCACAACTATAACATTATATCAAATTCATTCCATAATATTTAAAAATAATATTTATAAAAAAATCATCTTTATTTGAGGAATACTTTCAGGAAAGTACTTGTCATTGAACAGCTCTTGGAACTTCTCCCAAGATATTTTGAATGCGACAGGTTGAGTACGCTTTACAGATTCCCACCAGTAATCTGCCTCTGCTCACAACATGAAGGTGGCAAAGGGATCTTTTTGCTCTTCGGAGCATCCCAAGACATCAAATATCTTGTTGATCTGCTTTATCCACGTCTCCGCCTTAAGTGATTTTGGCTCTCCAAAAAACTTCGGTGGTCCCAGCTACTTGAACTGCTTAGCGGTGACCGTCCAAGAGTTGTCAGTGTTTCCACCTATATTTTGGACAGGAGCCGCTTTCGCCTGATGTTGCATGAATTGCATAAAGCCTCTGAACATCCCATCGTTCACCATTTCAACGGTGTTATTGTTTACATGAGGATTATTGTCTTCCTGTTGCACATTATCCTGGGCATTAATCTGTGGTGACTCAACGGTCTCATGTGCTTCATTGTTTATCTCAACATTTTTGGATGCCATTTTTAAATACTTCCATAAAACAAGGGTTAATTAACATATCATATATTATCCCTATACTCTAACCGACCAATTAAATACCAAATAAACTTAGGTAGATCATACTAGCGAAGGAATTCTCCGTTTCTCCCCTCCTAGTTCTTGTCTCACATTTTAGCCAGGGATCATATCCCTAAGCTTTGATACTCTGTGACGCCCCCAAAATACGTATACATCACCCATCTTGAGTCGCCAAATACATGGTACAAAATTCAAATACAACTTAATTATACAACAGTCATGTAAAATACGACAAAACATAATCTAAGAGTTTTAATAAGAATATTGTCATCTAGTCAATATCCACACTCAATGGAGTCCTCATTACATTTATTGTCATACTATTTAACAGAATAGTGAGGACTCCTAATGCTATCATCTGGACCGTCACTCCATTCCCTGACTAGTCCCGGCTACGTTCTCATTTCCTGAAGAAAACACTAAAAGAAAGGGCGAGCTCAACTAGCCCAGTAAAAATATTATGATTAAGATAATGCAGAATAAATTATCATTAGTCTTCAACAATGTTAAACTGATAAAATATAATAGACATCAAGTTTAACTGCAGCGGAATAAGTAATCCATTAGAAGAGTCAGGTAGAGCATGATATCTACTATCTTCTATGATTTAAAATGTTTTCATCAATTTTTATCGTTGAGACTCACCTTAATAAATAAACCACATCATCGAGTCATCCCTGCACTACGGGCCAAGGATATTCATTAAATCATCAATGGTCATTACTATACCGAATAATCCTTGGTCATAATCATACCAAAAACTGTCCATCAATGTACTACAGGCTACTGAGGACTTTTACCACATCATTTATAACATTACAGTTCATTATTATACCGAATAATCCCTGGTCATAATCATACCAAGTCCATCTATGCACGTAAGCCAAAGATGACTTTCATCATAATATAAGCATGAGGATGATGATAATGACATAATAATTCAATAAAACAAGTTCAAGAATAAATTTTAAAGATTTATAAGTTAATTTATCTTGAAATCAATTACGTCCAAATTGTCAACATGATACTGCTTTATGGAGTAAAATTCAAGAATGCTCAGAAGAATATTTCCATAAAAAGATACCGGATGAAGCACAAATATCCAGGATATTCTACTAATTTCATGGAGTATAGAAGCCAAAACTTTAACCAAATGAGTATCATAGAATATATGAAACTACAAATGGATTTTCACCCGCCATGCGATAATCCACGTATATAGATCATTTTCATAATTTAATAAGGAATGAATACGAATGATCATTCACCATGAATGTGATAATCCACATAGACATGTTATTCCAAAAGAATAATAAAGAATGGAACCAGGTCATGCGTAATTCGTACAGACAGGATATTCCAACAGAATAATAAAGAATGGAATAACAGAACAATTCACCATGCATGCGATAGACCGCACAGACAAGATATTCCAACAGAATAATAAAAAATGGAATAACAGAAGAATTCACCATGCATGCGATAGACCGCACAGACAGGTTATTCCAACAGAATAATAAAGAATGGAACCAGGTCTAGCGTAATCCGCACAGACAGGATATTCTAACAGAATAATAAAGAATGGAATAACAGAAGAATTTCACCATGTATGCGGTGTTTCGCATAGACAAGTTATTCCAACATAATAATAAAGAATGGAATAACAGAAGCTCTCTTCATGAATATGAAAGAAATAATACCTCTTACCTTAGAAAGAAACTGGATACTGGAGTAGAGAGGTAGCAAACTTTTCTTCTTCTTTCTCTCTATAATTTCTCTCTATAATAATTGCTCTATAACTTTAGTGAATTGGTGAGAAATGAAGGAAGAATGAGCTTCTATTTATAGAAAAATATAGTTTCGATAATTGCACGTTTTGGGGCTCGAAGTATTACATTACAATACCTTCAACTTTTCTTTCATTTTTAATTTAGTCCTACAAGTATTATCAAACTTGCACCACCTCCCCTAATAGTAAATAATGTGAATCAATAGTTCAATCATGTGAATCAATAGTTATAATCATGTAAAAATACGAATTACAGTATAATACTTCCATCTATACCTCCATTTTTAACTTAGTCATGCAAGTATTATCAATCTTGCATCAACTCCCCTAATAGTACAAGAATGTGAATCAATAGTACACACATGTGAACAAATAGTTATAATCATGTGAATTAATAGTAATTAATTGCTCATTTATCCAGTTAATTACCCGACTGGTCAGTATAACTTCCAGACATCAATTAATATCGAAATAAATGTCGATTTCCACTAACACTAATAATTTCAACACAATGGAACTATCAATTTCATCTTTAATCATCACGAACTTATTCATCATTAATATTATAACTTACAATATTTAACAACCAAGTCGCTCCTAGGAAAGAGGGGGCTTTTCGATAAGGATTTTTCCATATTAGCGCGCAATTAGATGACCAAACCTCTCCTTGACAGAACTTCTAGACATTATAAATATTGCAATTTAATAATATGAAAAATTTTGTCGTCTCAATTATTGATTTAATAATATATCATATAATGCAGATGATACTGTGACAATAATCGAATCAATAATAGGAGAGATATGATGCAACAATTACTGGAGCAATAATTGAGTATAACTGAGTGACTTCTCACGTAAGCATCAATAATCAATACCGTATGCTACTATGCAACCACGCGTATTACTGTACTTTTACTATCGGGTAGTTCAACGGTAAAACTTTCGCTGTTATTTTTATAAAAAGATAATTATGTCGTTTTCTAACTATGACAATACTTCTGTTGTGGGGTCCACCAATGATTGTGTCGTCATACGAATATTTTCTGTTAAAACGAATATTCCCCGACCAATCGAATATTATATAACCACTTGCTTACTTTGCAAAATTTATAAATATTTCCCACAAATATAACATTATATTATATCCACACAATAATATTCAAAAATATATTTCGAAAGAAATTAATCTTTATTCATAAAAGTTGGGGTCTTACAGCTGCCCTTATTGGATTTTTGTTTTTTTAGGTATAGGGGTAGGGTAGATATATAAATTAATAAATTTAAGGGGGCAGATTAATGAAAGAATTAAATTTGGAGGGGACAGAAAAATCATAAACTAATTCTGAATACAAGTACACGAATCTTCTTAGTTGGTGAAATCTTAAAAGTATTTTTGTATAGTTTTTGGTTTTGAATGATCATCAACGTGTGAACTGTGAGGAATTATTTGATTCAATTTTGAATTTTTTTGTTATTGATTTAGTTGATTGTGGTTACTATTAGTTTGGTTTGATTAGATTTTTGTTTTTGGGTTGTTTGATCTTCAATTGAAAATATGATCATTTTGGTTGGGTTGAGTAGTTTTTATTTTTTATTATGATAGCCTAAAATGATTTTGTTTTATTTTATAATGGGAAATGGAAAATGATTCTGAGCCCCTTATTTTTAGTTTTCATGATTTTGTTTGAATATAAAAAATAAATTTGGTTTGAGGCTTTGAGCATTTGAAGAATCATTCAAATTGAATTATGATAAGTAATCAAAGTAAGTTTCTAAATTATGTCTAAATGTTTTTATTTGAAATTCTTTTTTTAGTTTGGAATATGAAAATTTATTGCAATTTGTAAATATTATTATGATTAATTAATATTATGATTTATTTAAAAAAAATATTTAACTTCAAAAAAATTTTAGCTAAAATCCACTCTTGCTGAATTTTTTTTTTTGAATCCCCCTGTATATATATATTAAAAGTCCACACCCTCATTTGGATTTATCAATGGATATTTTATAGGTCTTCCTACTTCTTAAGTAATATAAACACGCTTATAAAGTTATTGTTATTTATTTCTTCTCTTTACGTCACGTAATCGACATAATTATTATTTTTTCTTTACTTCTCATGTTTTTGTTCAATACTAATGCAAGGCTTTTTATTATTTCCCCAACATTATATCTTTTATCTAATTTCTCTCGATAAATATTTAAATATACATACACTACGTGAAGTGACATAATAAAATTATCACAAATAATTGTGTTGCATATAAATAAGTTTTCACATCAGTAAACAAACACTACATCTAGAAGTGTGTATTGTGGTTACCTATCAAATACTCCAGTCGTCCTTAAAAGAATATATAAAATACATAAAAGGATGTTTAAAAATACATAAATCAAATATAAATATACTTAAAACCTAATTTAATTATCCTCAAAAGTATATTTAATTGAGGATGGAGGTCCACTAAATTTAAAAATGACAAAAAAATTTAGTATAGTTACATGGGATTAGCTAATTATGAATAAAAGTGATATTTATTTTATTAACTTTATTTTAAATTTTTTAATTTATCTGAAATATGTGTAGATATTTTTGGGAAGACGGAAGGAGTAATTAAAAAAAAAATCATTTTTCACGTGATTGACACAAAATTAATACATGTAATATTATTGACAATGCTGTTGCATGTCCCTCTCTATCAATATACTTGAGTGGACATGGAACCGCCATGCATGCATCCACATCGTATGAACTTATTTACATGTAATAAATCCGAAAAACAATACATGCTTCTAGATGCACTCATTAAAAAAATGGATAATGAAAGTCTCGGCTAAATAATTTATTGAAAAAACAAACACACACTCTAGCTCAAAACACTTGGGACATATCTCACGACGTTTATGTTACCTTTTAGTTCATCTGTGTGAGCTTCTGATAAATAAATAAAAATTGCATTCAGTACATTATGAGATTAGAGAAAATGTGATATAAAAGGGCCGGGCAATATATATATATATATATATATATATATATATATATATATATATATATAGCCCTTTATTCAAGAATCCGTACGTTAATTAAAAGGCTAGCTGATTATTTGAAGGAATTAGCTAAAAGATTTGTCCGTCCCCATGATCTGTTCCAAGAATGTTGTTGTCACTGGAAAAATTGTAAAACGGAGAGAGAACAGTGAACGCCGTGGATGCTAGGATCTGCATTCCAAGCTCTGTGGGATGAAATTCGTCCCAATATACGTACTCATTCCTGTTTGTGCATGGAGCTAAGTCAGGAACACAATGTCCCTTATCAATGAGACCTGATGCTTTGCAGCATGGTTTGTTTGTTACTGTAAAACCTGAAATTATATATATATATAAAAAAATCCGATTTGTTATTAAAACAAGTTGATGATTCCCGCTAAGAATTTTATGCAACATACATACCAGCTTCGGATGGATCTGCGGTAGAAATTTGGGATACGTAAATAAAATTTGCACCTCTGAGCTTGTTGTTGAGATAGTTAATAAGATTAATGAGCCTGTTGTTGAATAGTTGGACCGCAGTACCAATTTTCTCCACGCATGTAGTAGTTCCGTTGGTGCCATATAGTTCCAACTCAAAGGGAGTGCAACCTAAATCACCAAGTCCGAATACACCCACTTTCCTTGCTCCATATTTATATAAACTCTATAATAATTAATTAATACAGATATTCAACGAAAAAGAGGGAGATCGATCAAGGGTAAGTTCAAAAAGAGCCTTAATTTGGTAGAGAATTTAATTAACTGACCGTTAATTGGCGAGAATACTGTTGAATAAGAAGTTGTGCATACTGGTCTGGAGAATATTTGAGGCTTGTTGTGGGATAGAATGATGGGAGAAAGTAATTGTTAATGTAATCGTTACTTCCCATACCAACTGTATATATGCATTTCCTTAGGTGCTCCTTTGATTTTCTTCTTCCTAGTAAGGATATAATACTTGAAACTGAAGTTTTATGATTTCCCAATTGCCTATCCAAGCTGATCCGACCACCCTGCATGTGAGGAAACAACAAGAAGCGTAGGCAACATTTTTTTGTTTACTGTTCTTTATTTTTTATGTCCTTAGCTGGCTACTAGAATTAATGTTCAATGGCACTTGTTAAGGTTACAATAAATGCTTGTTACTGTTATGCACTAGGCAATTGTGCTTTTATTTAAACAAGAAAAATGATAGTACTCCACCACAGACTTTTTGTACCAACTTTTCAGCTGACTAGATACATAACAAATTGAATACTCATGAAGTTGCAAATGATTATAAATGATTCATTAATTGTGCCTAGCTAGAGCAATCTTGGCATATATATATAGGACTCTTAATTTAACCAATATATACTCTCTATTAGCTTTGGAAGAGAGGGAGAGAAGTATTGACCAGGTGTTGTCCAGATTCCTCACGTATTCCAGCAGCCCCTGATGCATAATTCACTCCTTTGAGGATTTCCTGGCCTTTAGCAGTTGCGAACGGGGGAATGTAATTTTCAAAACCCAAAAATTCAGCTGTAAATTAGTAAGTTTCATCAATCAGCATAATAATTCACAAGTAATACTACTACCATGTCCAAAATTAAAATAAAAAGAAGAAGTAGCACTACAATATTTCTATATATGCAATTGGCAAAAGAAAATTTAAGAGAAACCTATGAAATCCGCGATATTTCGACCATCGGTGAATCTACCAGTTGGCCCTTTAGGAAAATCAATCCCATAGGGATAGAAATCAACCTTGGCTTTAGTATCAAGCCCGTTATTATTTCCGTTATCGAATAACGAGTCGCCAAAAATGAAGTAACAAGGGACGTTTTGTTCATTATAAACACATTTTACCAAGTTTAAACTGAATGAAATTATCAACAACAAGCACAAAATCTTAATTTCACATGCCATTTGAGAATAAATTAAAGAGATAGTAGAGCTAGAAGAATAAGATATTGAAAAAAGAGAAAGCCATAACATATATATATATATATATATATAGCTCAACTTTTTCCGGCGAACCAAAAGAAGCGAACTAAGAACGAATCGGCTATAGCGACGGTTATTTTCGCCGCTATAGCATAAAAACCCAACTTTCTATACTATAGCGATGAAAAAACTCGTCATTATAGTTGGTTCTTAGTTCGCTCTCCTAATTCACTAAAGAAGCGGACTATATATATATAGAACAAGGATCCTGTCCGGGAGTCCGGACAGGTCCTAAAATCCGGACCAATTTTTTTTTTTTTTTGCTTTTTTTTTTGAAACAACTAAAAAAAAATTATGAAACTGAAATTTTTCCATAATACAGTGTTTTGGATGTGTTTTTAATACCTATACCAACCAATGTATGTACAGTCTGCCCAGACTGTACAGACATATTTTGTTATAGGCATCCAAATCACGCCCAAAATACTGTATAATGTAAAAATTTCAATTCCATAATTTTATTTTATTTTTTAGTTGTTTCAAAAAAAAAGCAAAAAAAAAAAAGTCTGGATTTTAAACCTGTCCGGACTCCCGGACAGGATCCGGCCTATATATATATATATATATATATATATATATATATATATATATATATAGGGGTTCCATCCACAACAATCGGTAGAGCAACCCTTTTTTGGCCTGTTGAAATTTTGGCTGAAGAAAAAAAAATTCAACAGGCCAAAAAAAAAATTACTCCACAGCAACCGGTTGCTGTGGATGGAACCCCATATATATATATATATATATATATATATATATGTGTGTGTGTGTGTGTGTGTTACGTCCAATTTATTCTTACATTTTTTTGGTGGTACATACATCAAATGTGGATACAAGTTTGACAGCAAACTCGTGTTTGTTTGATTCGATCAATCATTTATGTTGTTGTTCTATCAGCATTTATGAAGCTATATACTAGCTAGGGTACTCCAAAACTTTGTGGGGGGGGGGGGGGGGGGTACGTATATCTATCTAATAAAATACAAATGATTTTGAATTTCCCGCTCATTCAATAAATCATCTGGGCCGTTCAAAGTTTGAGATAAATCCCACCGTCCATACATCTATCTATCTAATCTATCTAATAATGATTTTGAATTTCCCGCTCACTTAATAAATCATCTGGGTCGTTCTAAGTTTGAGATAAATCTCACTGTCTATACAGTGCCGGAAGCACGGGACCCAACTAGTATATTTATATAATGTTTGACGATGATTGTTATGGGTTATCCTTTTAGCCAAGTGTAGATTTCTCAACTACTTATGTTTACCTGATTTTAATATATAGATTGTTTGTATAGAACAACATAAAACTAAAATTTTATTTAAATAAATTTGTTAAATGTTGTCTAATCTAATTATCTATTGGTTTCCCTTTTAACTGCGTTATGCTTATTAGGGATATTTTCCTTGCTAAACGACGGATGCCTTGCTTGTTTTTCCTTTTTTATAAATTAATTAATTAAAAAAACATTTAACTGTATTAAAAAATTTCATTTTGAGGAAAAATAATTCCTATATATTTTCTGATTACAAAACAAACCTTTAATTGCTCCCGTGATACATATTTTGGCCACTAGTTACCTACTTTATCTTAAAGGACAAAAATGTCAGCAAGTTTTGTGGAGATTACGGGAACGACGTACCATAGCAACTGCAGTGGGACATTAAATGTTGGGACACCAGTCTGTAACATTGAACATGATATATCTTTTCTATTTATTTATTAAAAAAAACAATTCATTCTAATAATGGACACCTAACAATCTGTATCTGAATTAAAAATGAAAATAACACATTTAAGTTTAAACTTTCCAATATGCGGAAGAATTAAAGAAAATAAAATTAAGCTTGCATTTCACTTTTATTACTCGTTTTCTAATCTCTCCCTAGCTAGGAATTAGTTACAAGATTAAAGGTCAAGAATTAATCAAGCTTGAACACCTAATTATTAGATTAATATACAAAAATGAGTTTGATAATAAATACCGCTCTTCAAAACGACACACTTTTGATAATTCTCAAAACAACGTGCTCGTGCCCGAGTCAAGCTTGGCCGGTTGGCGGCACAAGTTCAAACCTAGTCTTGGCTATGTCCTCTCTCTTTCACAAAAGTGGGGTGCCCCTTGGAGCCCAAACCCAAGAGCATTTTCCTTGTATATAAACATATTAAAATTTTAATTCCTAACTTATGTGGAGCTTGATTTTTTTTCACATGTATTTATTATTTTTCAAGTGTGATCTTTGAGAATTAATATCTCATTCATTACTCCATGGATTTGAGCTTCTAAATACTTAATTTAATCTACTCATGGAGTAGAACACAATAATATATGGAATCATTAAAAATAATTAATGACACCCACATTAATTTAGGCTCAAATTCCAACAATCCCCCACATGAATGATATTGACTGTCAGCCTTATGCAAATGTTATGCTGACTCTGAGAGAGAGACATAATTAGAAATCATCTATATCGAGAGTGGTAGCTTTTGGCTTTGAACCTTCCCTTATGAAAAACTATCGGGTTTACTGTGACACCCCCAAAATAGGTATACATCACCCATTCTGAGTTGTCAATACACGGTTCAGAAACAACTAAAACTTTATTATTACAACATGTAAACTATGAGTTTAAATACAGATATTGCCATCTAGACAATATCCACATACAAATAAATCCCCATCATAATTATTGATACATTATTTTATAAAAATGGTGAGGACTACTAAACAACTCTCCCTAGAACCTTCATTCCATACCCCGACTCGTACTCGCTATATTCTCGCCTCCTGAGAAGAAAAATGAAACAAAAAGGAAAAAGAGTGAGCTCAACTAGCCCAGTAAAGAATATTATGACTAAGATAATATACAACAAATTATCGTTAGTCTTCAACAGGGAAAAATATGATAGAATACAATAGACAACAAATGTTAAATCAATATTCGCAGCGGAAAATATTAATTCATAGAAGAGTTACGTAGAGAATGAAATCTACTAATGTCTATGAATTTAATAGTCCATCAACAGTATTTTTATCCCTGTAACATCAATCAATGCACCTCTTGAATCATATATTCATCCTTGCACTACAGGCCAAGGATATTCATCAGTTGGTCATGTTCATCTAAACAACTGTTCATCTTTGCACTACGGGCCAAAGATATTCATCAGAAATCATTCATCTTTGCACTACAGGCCAAAGATATTCAATAATATCATCATTTAAGACTGAGGATGATGGAAAATATTTTTAAAGAAACGAATCCAGTGAAACGAATCCAGTGAAACAAAATGACAAGGATTAAGGATTAAGGATTCGTACTTTGTTTTATCCACGTCGAAAAATACCTCAAAAATAATCATAGTGGTATAAAATTCAAGAATGATCAAAACATGGATACAATCAAAACTAGTATCCGGAATAGATATTTTAGACAAAAAGAAAAATTTTTATTTTTCGGTGAATAGTGCCGTATTCGTGAGTAGTATCGTATACGTGAATAGTGTCGTATACGTGAATAATAACTCCGACACCAAAAGATAGTAATTTCACAAAAAAAACATCTTCACGCTTCGTGAATAGTACTCGTGAATAGTAACTCGTGAATAGTAACTCATGAATAGTAACTCGTGAATTACTACTCATGAATAGTAACCCCGACATGAAAAAGTTCCAAATTTGATAAAAAGTTCAGATCAATACTTCGGCATAATGATATTAGAAGAAATAATATCATTTTAAAAAAATAATATCCCTTACCTCGAAAGATTTATAATTCTAGCTGAAACACCGGATATAGGCTATGACTTGAACTTTCACCGTATAGCAATACTGAAAGTATACTCAAAATACTCACAAGAATACGCTCGATAATATAGAGAGAGAAAACTTCAGTTTCTGGTGTGATTTTCAATTCTAACCTAAGCACCTATTTATAGGAAATTGCTTAGAACACCAAAGCAGAAAATTTATTTTAATAATAATATATATATAAATCAAGATTCCTACGCCTCTAGAAATCAGATTTCTATCATATCCCACATGCTCATCTTCTAGAAGGAGTGAAAAAAACGTTTTTGTTAAAAATATTTAAAACTTCCAAAAATCAATTATTTCGGAGCTTCAGAACTTCAATAATTCACAATAAATAGCCCTTTTATCAGAAAATTCGAATCTCGCGAGTTTTTATAGGAAATTCAATTCTCTACAACTTTGCAGAAGGAAGTTTTTCCAAATTCCAAACAGAAATTGACCAAAATCCACAAACGAGCGATTTTACAAGCTATAATCAAATTTCAGTCAAGAAATGGGGTCCACCGACATATTTAACATGTTTTAAATATTTTTGGTGACAAAAATACTCCTCCTCCACATATACTCATATATCCCACATTTATCGTAAAAATACCATCATTATTATATTATTAAAATATAATAATATATTTAAATGAATTATTTTATCATAAAAAGATAAAATATTAATTTTCAACAATTGTCACAATAAAAATTTTCTCCATCTATATCCACATAAAATCAATATTTTCCTCATCATATAAATCAATAATTTAATTATTCACAAATAATATTACAGAATCACAATACTGACAACCAGGCCGTTCCCAGGAAAGAGGGGGCTTTCCAATAAGAATTTCTTCTTACTGGCGCGCAATTAGGTGACCAAACCTCTCCTTAGACAGAACTTTCTAGACATTGCCAATAATGTTATCTAATAATATTATTCAGATAATATGAATTATTGCTTCGATAATGAAAAATACTGTGTAATGACAATTATTGAAACAACAACAATATAAAAATATCAACGCAACAGTTATTGAATCAATATAATAAAATACTGAACAATAATTACTGTAACCATTATTGAGTAGTGCTTTCTTACGTAAGAGTCAATAATTGGTGCAATACCGTGTGCTACTATGCAACAACGCGTATTACTGTGTTTTAACCACCGGGTATTCCAACAGTGTAAACGGTAACAACTACGCCGTTATTTTTAAACAACTTATATTTGTCGTTTTCTTCCTCCAATCACTTTCCGTTATGGGGCCCACACATGGCTGCGCCGTCGTACGAATATTCCCCGACAGTACGAATATTCCACGACAGTACGAATATTCCCCAACAACAATGAATATTTTATAACCACTTGTTTATTTTGAAATATTTGCGTATTTTACCCATAACTATCCACATTAATCACATCAACCCTTACTATTTCAAAATAATAATTATAGGAAATTAAATTTCATTTATTAATTATTTGGGGTATTACAACCTCCCCTCCTTATGAAATTTCGTCCTCGAAATTGACATACGTACCTGGTGTTTCGAAAAGGTGAGGATACCTCGCTTTCATTTCCGTTTCCAACTCCCACGTCATTTCCTCTATAGCATGGTTTCTCCACAAAACTTTAACTTGTGGTATGACCTTCATGCGTAGGACATGCTCCTTCCTATCCAAGATCTTGACAGGTACCTCTTCGTACGTTAAGTCTTCGGCTATCTCATCTGGTTCTAACTCAATAACGTGGTTCGGGTCTTTCACATATTTACGAAGCACAGATATATGAAAAACATTATGAACACGAGACATACTTGGAGGTAACGCGAGTCTATAGGCTACATTTCCTACTCGGTCAAGAATTTGAAATGGACCAATAAATCGTGGATTGAGCTTTCCTCTCTTCCCGAATCTTGTAACTCCCTTCCATGGGGCAACACGCAACAATACATGATCCCCAACACTAAATTCTACGTCCTTTCGATGAAGATCCGCATAACTCTTTTGTCGATCTTGTGCCGTTTGTATACATTGTCGAATCATTTGGATCTTTTCGGTAGTCATACGTACTAACTCGGGTCCCAACAATGTTGCTTCACCCACCTTATCCCAACATATTGGAGAGCGACACTTTCGTCCATATAATGCTTCAAATGGAGCTACACCTATACTTGCTTGATAACTGTTGTTGTACGAGAATTCCACCAATGGTAAATACTTATCCCAACTGCCCTTGAAATCTAGGACACAGAGTCTTAATAGATCTTCAAGAGTTTGAATAGTCCTCTCTGATTGTCCGTCCGTTTGAGGATGGTATGCCGAACTGAATCGCAAATCCGTGCCCATAGCTTTTTGCAAGCTAACCCAAAATCTTGAAGTGAATCTTGGGTCACGATCCGAAACTATGGATACTGGCATGCCATGCAATCTCACAATCTCATTTACATACATTTGAGCAAGACGTTCAAGGGAATAAGTCTCCCGTATCGGCAAGAAATGAGCAGACTTGGTTAATCTATCAACAATAACCCAAATAGCATTGATGCCTTGAGAAATCGTGGGAAGACCCGTAACGAAATCCATAGTAATATGTTCCCACTTCCATTTCGGAATCTCAAGTGGTTGCAATGGTCCCTTAGGCACTTGATGCTCCGCCTTTACACGTTGACAAGTTAAACATGTTGAGATAAACTTTGCAATCTCTCTCTTCATATTGTTCCACCAAAATGTATGTAGAAGATCACTATACATTTTGGTACTTCCAGGATGGATTGCAAATGGTGTATTGTGTGCCTCCATCATGATCTTATACTTTAAATCAGAGTCGTTAGGAACATAAAGTCTGGAGTGGACTCGAAGTATTCCCTCTTCATCGATTCTCGCTTCTGGAATAGCACCTTCTTTTACTTTCTTTTTCATATGCATCAACTCCTGATCGGTGGCTTGAGCAACCTTAACTTTTTCTATTAAAGTTGGCTCTATGCGTATACTTGACATCATCGCACTTGTTCCTGCATATGACCTTCTACTCAACGCGTCAGCTACCACGTTTGCTTTTCCAGGATGGTATTGAATAGTGTGGTCATAGTCTTTTAATAGCTCGAGCCAACGTCGCTGCCGCATGTTGAGTTCTTTTTGAGTGAAGAAATATTTAAGGCTTTTATGGTCTGAATATATCTCCACTTTCTCCCCATATAGATAGTGCCTCCATATCTTTAGCGCGAAAACGACTGCTGCCAACTCTAGATCATGAGTAGGATAATTCCTCTCATACTCTTTAAGTTGTCGCGAGTCATAGGCTATGACTTTCCCATGTTGCATGAGAACACATCCTAACCCTTTACCCGAAGCATCGCTATAGATAACAAATCCATCCGTACCAGATGGTATTGTTAGAAAAGGTGCCTAAATAAGTCTCCTCTTAAGCTCTTGGAAACTCTTCTCGCATTCTTCGCTCCAAACGAATTTTGTATCCTTCCGAGTTAGCTTGGTTACTGGAGTAGCGATTCGAGAAAACCCTTCCACGAATCTCCGATAATAACCAGCTAAGCCAAGAAAGCTACGAACTTCAGTCACCGTCTTCGGTTGCTCCCAACTCTGTATTGCTTCAATCTTTGCCGGGTCAACAGATACTCCATGTTTTGACACCACATGCCCAAGAAATGCTACTTCCTCAAGCCAGAACTCGCATTTCTTTAACTTGGCATATAGCTTATTTTCACGAAGCTTTTGGAGTACCAGCTTCAAATGGTGCTCATGATCTTCACGGCTTTTGGAATATATGAGGATGTCATCAATAAAGACAACAACAAATTGGTCCAAATAATCCTTGAATACTCGGTTCATCATATCCATGAAAGCCGCAGGAGCATTAGTCAATCCGAAAGACATGACTAAAAATTCATAATGCCCATACTGAGTTCTGAAGGCAGTCTTTGGAATATCCTCAGTTCTAATTTTCAGCTGATGATATCCAGAACGAAGATCGATTTTTGAAAAGAATTGTTCTCCTTGCAACTGGTCAAACAAGTCATCAATACGAGGTAGAGGATACCTATTCTTGATAGTGACATGGTTCAATTCCCGATAGTCAATACAAAGTCGCATACTCCCGTCTTTCTTCTTTACGAATAAAACAGGAGCACCCCAAGGAGATGTACTAGGACGAATGAAACTGATGTCCAACAATTCCTGTAGTTGGACCTTTAACTCCTGAAGTTCAATAGGAGCCATTCGATATGGGGTTTTAGAAATGGGCTTTGTACCAGGTTCAAGATCAATAAAGAATTCAACTTCTCGTTCTGGGGGTAGACCGGGAAGTTCTTCAGGAAATACGTCAGGAAAGTCAATAACAACAGGAATATTATTCAATTTTGACGTGTCTTTATTTAAATCCATAACATGGGCTAAGAAAGCTTGACATCCATTTTTCAATAAACGAATAGCTTTATGATTAGATATGACAGTGATTGATTTTAATGGTTTAGTTGCCTGAATTCGAACAACAGGTTGATTAGGAATATGAAAACTAACAACCTTACGAAAACAATCAATTTTGGCATGATGAGTTGTTAACCAATCAATCCCTAAAATCACATCAAAAGCAAGTATCTTTAAAGAGATAAGGTCAACAGATAAGGTGATGGTGCCAACTTGAATCAAACAAGATTTATAAACAATGGATGTGATGAAAGTTTCTCCCAACGGAGTTTCCACAGATAGGTCAAAGTCTAATTTCTCCGGAGTCAAGTTTAAACGTTGAGCACAAGCAGGAGAGATAAATGAATGGGTAGCACCGGTATCAAGTAAGGTATAAACTTCGCAAGAATTTATAAATAGCTTACCCGTGATCACCTCGTTTGGGTTCCTCGCATTTTGACCAGTCACAACAAACGCTCTTCCAGGAACCGTTGACTTTGACTTTTCTGGGACAGTCTTTTGAGTCATCGTCCCCGCTGGAATTGGTTTCGCTACTGTACAATCTCGAGCGATATGTCCTTCCTTTCCACAATTATAGCATAACTTGAACTGTTGTGGGCAGTTTGGACTGATATGTCCCTCTTTTCCGCATTTGTAGCATACGACCGGTGGTCGTTCCCCTCCCTTGGAACCAGTTGCTGCTGGTGCTGCCATTTTCACATTGTCGTTGTTGAATCTCCTCTTTTTAAAATCTCCTCTTGACTCGCTTCTTTTATTTTCGTGGCTATAATTACCACCAGAGTGGTTACCATTTTTGTCCGTCTTTTTCTTTCTCCACTGGTTATTGTTGTTTTGCTGACTGCTATCTCCAGTATGATCCTGATTGTGGTACCTCGATTGACCGTACTCGTTATCTCGCTCCAACAATTGAGCCCTGTTAACAACATCTGAATAGAGAGAAAATTTATGAGAGATGAGATATTGTCGTATGCCGGGTTTCAAACCTCTCAGAAACATCCGCGTCATACGTTCCTCATTCTCCACCAAATGAGGTGCAAACCTGGATAACTCTGCAAACTTTGCCTCGTACTGAGACACCGTCATGTTATTTTGTTCTAATATGATGAACTCCACTTCCTTCATATGACGAACACTTTCAGGAAAGTATTTGTCATTAAATAGTTTTTGAAACGTCTCCCAAGACATGCTGAGTGCGGCTGGATGGATACGCTTCACAGACTCCCACCAGTAGTCTGCCTCGCCACGGAACATAAAGGTGGCGAACGGAACCTTCTGCTCCTCCGTGTATCCCAAGACATCGAATATCTTGGTAATTTGCTTGACCCACGTTTCCGCTATGATCGGATCTGGCTTTCCCTTAAATTCTGGTGGTCTAAACTCTTTGAACTGCTTGCTGTGACAACTCGTGAATTGCTATCATTTCCTCCTGTATTTTGAACACGAGTCTCCCTCGTCTGATTTTGCATGAACTGCAAAAAGCTTCTAAACATTGCGTCGTTCATCGTCTGATCAGTGGTGTTGTTCACAGGAAGAACATTGCCAGCCTGTTGTACGTTCTCCTCGTTGGTAAATACAGGCCTCTCCACGGTCTCATTAACTCCACTGTTAACATTCTCGGTTGCCATTCTTAAATACTGCCATAAAACAAGGGTTAATTAAGCAAATCACATATCACATAATATCCCTAAATACTGACCAACTAACAAATAAGCTTAGGTAGGACACACTAGCGAAGGAATTACTCGTCTCTCCCCTCCTAGTTCTATTCCCCGATCTCCGCCAGAGATCATATCCCTAAGCTCTGATACCAACTGTGACACCCCCAAAATAAGTATACATCACCCATTCTGAGTTGTCAATACACGGTTCAGAAACAACTGCAACTTTATTATTACAACATGTAAACTATGAGTTTAAATACAGATATTGTCATCTAGACAATATCCACATACAAATAAATCCCCATCATAATTATTGATACATTATTTTACAAAAATGGTGAGGACTACTAAAAAACTCTCCCTAGAACCTTCATTCCATACCCCGACTCGTACTCGCTATATTCTCGCCTCCTGAGAAGAAAAATGGAAGAAAAAGGAAAAAGGGTGAGCTCAACTAGCCCAGTAAAGAATATTATGACTAAGATAATATACAACAAATTATCGTTAGTCTTCAACAGGGAAAAATATGATAGAATACAATAGACAACAAATGTTAAATCAATATTCGCAGCGGAAAATATTAATTCATAGAAGAGTTACGTAGAGAATGAAATCTACTAATGTCTATGAATTTAATAGTCCATCAACAGTAGTTTTATCCCTGTAACATCAATCAATGCACCTCTTGAATCATATATTCATCCTTGCACTACAGGCCAAGGATATTCATCAGTTGGTCATGTTCATCTAAACAACTGTTCATCTTTGCACTACGGGCCAAAGATATTCATCAGAAATCATTCATCTTTGCACTACAGGCCAAAGATATTCAATAATATCATCATTTAAGACTGAGGATGATGGAAAATATTTTTAAAGAAACGAATCCAGTGAAACAAAATGACAAGGATTAAGGATTAAGGATTCGTACTTTGTTTTATCCACGTCGAAAAATACCTCAAAAATAATCATAGTGGTGTAAAATTCAAGAATGATCAAAACATGGATACAATCAAAGCTAGTATCCGGAATAGATATTTTAGACAAAAAGAAAAAATTTTATTTTTCGGTGAATAGTGCCGTATTCGTGAGTAGTATCGTATACGTGAATAGTGTCGTATACGTGAATAATAACTCCGACACCAAAAGATAGTAATTTCACAAAAAAAACATCTTCACGCTTCGTGAATAGTACTCGTGAATAGTAACTCGTGAATAGTAACTCATGAATAGTAACTCGTGAATTACTACTCATGAATAGTAACCCCGACATGAAAAAGTTCCAAATTTGATAAAAAGTTCAGATCAATACTTCGGCATAATGATATTAGAAGAAATAATATCATTTTAAAAAAATAATATCCCTTACCTCGAAAGATTTATAATTCTAGCTGAAACACCGGATATAGGCTATGACTTGAACTTTCACCGTATAGCAATACTGAAAGTATACTCAAAATACTCACAAGAATACGCTCGATAATATAGAGAGAGAAAACTTCAGTTTCTGGTGTGATTTTCAATTCTAACCTAAACACCTATTTATAGGAAATTGCTTAGAACACCAAAGCAGAAAATTTATTTTAATAATAATATATATATAAATCAAGATTCCTACGCCTCTAGAAATCAGATTTCTAACATATCCCACATGCTCATCTTCTAGAAGGAGTGAAAAAAACGTTTTTGTTAAAAATATTTAAAACTTCCAAAAATCAATTATTTCGAACTTCAGAACTTCAATAATTCACAATAAATAGCCCTTTTATCAGAAAATTCGAATCTCGCGAGTTTTTATAAGAAATTCAATTCTCTACAACTTTGCAGAAGGAAGTTTTTCCAAATTCCAAACAGAAATTGACCAAAATCCACAAACGAGCGATTTTACAGGCTATAATCAAATTTCAGTCAAGAAATGGGGTCCACCGACATATTTAACATGTTTTAAATATTTTTGGTAACAAAAATACTCCTCCTCCACATATACTCATATATCCCACATTTATCGTAAAAATACCATCATTATTATATTATTAAAATATAATAATATATTTAAATGAATTATTTTATCATAAAAAGATAAAATATTAATTTTCAACAATTGTCACATTAAAAATTTTCTCCATCTATATCCACATAAAATCAATATTCTCCTCATCATATAAATTAATAATTTAATTATTCACAAATAATATTACAGAATCACAATACTGACAACCAGGCCGTTCCCAGGAAAAAGGGGGCTTTCCAATAAGAATTTCTTCTTACTGGCGCGCAATTAGGTGACCAAACCTCTCCTTAGACAGAACTTTCTAGACATTGCCAATAATGTTATCTAATAATATTATTCAGATAATATGAATTATTGCTTCGATAATGAAAAATACTGTGTAATGACAATTATTGAAACAACAGCAATATAAAAATATCAACGCAACAGTTATTGAATCAATATAATAAAATACTGAACAATAATTACTGTAACCATTATTGAGTAGTGCCTTCTTACGTAAGAGTCAATAATTGGTGCAATACCGTGTGCAACAACGCGTATTACTGTGTTTTAACCACCGGGTATTCCAACAGTGTAAACGGTAACAACTACGCCGTTATTTTTAAACAACTTATATTTGTCGTTTTTTTCCTCCAATCACTTTCCGTTATGGGGCCCACACATGGCTGCACCGTCGTACGAATATTCCCCGACAGTACGAATATTCCACGACAGTACGAATATTCCCCAACAACAATGAATATTTTATAACCACTTGTTTATTTTGAAATATTTGCGTATTTTACCCATAACTATCCACATTAATCACATCAACCCTTACTATTTCAAAATAATAATTAGAGGAAATTAAATTTCATTTATAAATTATTTGGGGTATTACATTTACTGGTTGTCCAATGAACGTGATGTCTTGAACTGTCCAATTGTTTGTGTAAATCGAGACAATAGTAATTCACACAGAATCTTTCTAGACATTATTTGGTTCTCATGATTTTGTTCATTTAATTTGTCCCCAAACAATCCCGAATTTATGAGTGCTTTAGAGAAGTATAGCCTTATCCTTCTCATAGAATTGGCCCAGTTCACACTCACATAGGTGATTCTTAATAAGAGTATCGTGCCATACTCCACATGTTTATCGAGATTTAAGAATCATTAAAAGCATAACTTATCCTGTAACCGCTGCAGGTATCACTATCCCGTATCATAGGAATGAGCAGAAGAAATTAATTTCTTCATAGTGATTTGGTTGAATCATTCACAATTTAGTTGTCCCTTTGAACCTAGATCTTGGGATCTCCAGTCAACTAGGTTGGGTTTCCATCATAACGATCCTTGTTTATAGGTTTTAAACTCATCATTCCCCTCGAACTTATTTTTACTTGTTCTCTAGTCAAACCTTTAGTCAACGGATCCGCTATATTTTTTTTCGACTTTATGTACTCAATAGACATAATACCGTTAGAGAGCAATTATTTTATGGTATTATGTCTACGACGAATATGTCTAGACTTAATGTAAGACCCCGAAAATTTTTAAATAAAAAGGAATTTCCTTTATTTTTTTTATTTTTTTTGAAATAGTAAGGGTGAATTTGATTAATGTGGTTAGTTATGGGTAAAATGCGCAAATATTTTAAATAAACAGGTGGTTATAAAATATTCATTTTTGTCAGAGAATATTCGTTTGGTCGTGGAATATTCTTGTTGTCGGGGAATATTCGTACGATGGCGCAGTCTTTTGTGGGCCCCATAACGGAAAGCGATTGGATGAAGAAAACGACAAAAATAAGTTGTTTATAAATAACGGCGTAGTTGTTGCCGTTAATACTGTTGGAATACCCGGTGGTTAAAACACAGTAATACGCGTTGTTGCACAGTAGCACACGGTATTGCACCAATTATTGATTCTTACGTAAGAAGGCACTACTCAATAATTGTTACAGTAATTACTGTTCAGTATTTTATGTTATTGATTCAATAATTGCTGCATTGATATTTTATATTACTGTTGTTTCAATAATTGACACTACACAGTATTTTTCATTATCGAAGCAATAATTCATATTATCTGAATAATATTATTTGATAACATTATTGACAATGTCTAGAAAGTTCTGTCTAAAGAGAGGTTTGGTCACCTAATTACGTGTCGGTAAGGATAAATTCTTATTGGAAAGTCCCCTCTTTCCTGGGAACGGCCTGGTTGCCAATATTGTGATTCTGTAATATTATTTGTGAATAATTAATTATTGATTCATATGATGAGGAAAATATTGATTTTATGTGGATATAGATGGAGAAAATTTTTAATGTGACAATTGTTGAAAATTAATATTTTATCTTTTTCTGATAAAATAATTCATTTAAATATATTATTATATTTTAATAATATAATAATGGTGATATTTTTACAACGAATGTGGAATATATGAGTATACGAGGAGGAAGAGTATTTTTGTTGCAATAAATGTTTAAAACATGTTAAACATGTCGGTGGACCCCATTTATTGACTGAAATTTGATTATAGCCTGTAAAATCGCCTGTTTGTGGATTTCGGTCAATTTCTGTTTGGAATTTGGAAAAACTTCCTTCTGCAAAGTTGTAGAGAATTGAATTTCCTATAAAAAATCGCAAGATTTGAATTTTCTGACAAAAGGGCTATTTATTATGAATTATTGAAGTTCCGAAGCTCCGAAATAATTGATTTTTGAAAGTTTTAATTATTTATTTTATAAAAAACGTTTTTTTACTTCTTCTAGAAGGGAGCATGTGGTTTGTATTCAGATATTCAGATTCTAAGAATGGGCGTAGAAAATTTATATATATATTAATATTATATTAAATTTTCTGCTTTGGTGTTCTAAGCAATTTCCTATAAATAGGTGCTTAGGTTAGAATTGAAAATCACACCAGAAACTGAAGTTTTCTCTCTCTATATTATCGAGCGTATTCTTGTGAGTATTTTGAGTATACTTTGAGTATTGCTATACGGTGCAAGTTCAAATCATAGCCTATATCCGGTGTTTCAACTAGAAGTACTGTTTTTCGAGGTAAGGGATGTTATTTTCTTCTAAAATGATATTATTTCTTCAATATCATTATGTTGAAATGTTGGTTGGAAATTTTTATCAAATTTGAAATTTTTTCATGTCGGGGTTACTATTCACGAGTTACTATTCATGAGTTACTATTCATGAGTTACTATTCACGAGTTACAATTCACGAATACTATTCACGAAGCATAATGATGTTTTTTGTGAAAGTTCTATCTTTTGGTGTCGGAGTTACTATTCACGTATACGACACTATCCACGTATACGGTACTATTCACGAATACGACACTATTCACCAAAAAATGAAATTTCTTCTTTTCGTCCAAAATATCTATTCTGGATACTAGCTTTGATTGTATCCATATTTTGATCATTCTTGAATTTTACTTCAGTATAATTATTTATGAAGTATTTTTAAACTCGAATTGTTTAGAGTACGAATCCTTAATACTTGTTATTTTGTTTCACTGGATTCGTTTCTTTTAAAATATTTTTCATCATCCTCAGTCCTAAATGATGGTGTTACTGAATATCTTTGGCCTGTAGTGCAAAGATGGTTGATTTTATTATGAATATCTTTGGCTCGTAGTGCAAAGATGTACAGGTGTTGAGATGAACATGAACAATTGATGAATATCTTTGGCCTGTAGTGCAAAGATGAATATTTGATTTAATTTGAGATATATATTGATTGATGTTACAGGGATAAAATATTGATGATGGACTTTTAAATTCATAGATGTTAGTAGATTTCATTCTCTACTTAACTCCTCTAATGAATTATTGTTTCCGCTGCAGTTGTTGATCTAAAACTTGTTGTCTATTGTATTCTATCAGATTTTTCCCTGTTGAAGACTAAGGATAATTTATTGTACATTATCTTAGTCATAATATTCTTTACTGGGCTAGTTGAGCTCACCTTTTTTCTTGTTGTTCTATTTTTCTTCTCAGGAGACGAGAATGTAGCGAGTACGAGTCAGGGGATGTAATGATGGTTCTAAAGAGAGTTGTTTAGTAGTCCTCACCATTTTTGTAAAATAATGTATCAATAATTATGATGGGGATTTATTTGTATGTGGATATTGTCTAGACGGCAATAGTTTATATGTTATAATAATAAAGTTGTAGTTATTTCTATACCATGTATTTGGCGACTCAGAATGGGTTGGATGGAATGGACCTATTTTGGGGGCGTCACACTTAACATTATACATGTGACTCTACGCCCTTCCAATTGCTGATTGATTATCACAATGGATACAAATAGGTGGCACAGGTTTAGTCCACATAAGAATATCTTCTAAAAAGTTACGAAGCCATTCATCTTCTTCTCCAGCCTTATCCAATGCAATAAACTCAGATTACATCGTTGATCGAGCAATGCATGTTTGTTTAAAAGATTTCCATGATACTGCTTCTACACCTAGTGTAAATACAAAACTACTAGTGGATTTAGAGTATTTTGTATCCGATATCCAATTTGCAACACAGTATTCTTCAAGTACCGTTGGATATCTTGAGTAGTGCAATCCAAAATTTTGAGTATATTTTAAATACCTTAAAACTCTTATAATCGCTTTCTAGTGATCTTGTCCTGGATTGCTTGTAAATCTACTCAATTTATTGACAGTTTGTGCTATGTCAGGACGTGTACAATTCATTAAGTACATAAGGCTTTCAATTATTTGTGCATACTCAGGTTGTGATATGATCTCTCCTTTATTTTTAGACAAGTGTAGATTTATATCTACCGGTGTTCCCACGGGATTGCAATCATAATGATTGAATTTCTTGAGTATTTTCTCAATATAGTGTGATTGTGATAACACTAATCCATCCGATGTTTTAGAAATTTTAATTCCTAATATTACATCGACAATTAACACCCATGTCTTTCATGTCAAATAAATTATTTAACATTCTTTTAGTAGTTTTAATGATATCATTATTACTACCCATAATGAGCATATCATCTACATAAAAACAAATAATAACATACCCATTCTTAGTGTCCTTGACATACACACATTTGTCACACTCATTTATTTTGAAACCATTTGATAACATTGCATTATCAAATTTTTCATGTCATTGTTTAGGTGCTTGTTTTAATCCATAAAGAGACTTTACAAACCGACAACTTTCTTTTCTTGTCCTAAAATAATAAATCCTTCTGGTTGTTCCTTGTAGATTTCTTCTTCTAAATCTCCATTCAAGAAAGTTGTTTTTACATTCATTTGATATATTTCTAAATTATATAGCTGCAATGGCTATTAACATCCTAATCGAGAATATTCTTGTCACAGGAGAATAAGTATCAAAATAATCTAAACCCTCATTTTGCATGTATCCTTTGATTACAAGTCTTGTTTTATATTTGTCGGGTTAAATGCTTTCTAAGTTACTGTACTATAGGTCGACTTACAAATGGGTCACTGAATTTTTTTTTCTTACAGTTAACTCACTGAACTTTAGTTTACTAACACAAAGTTATAAAAACTAAAGTTAAGGTTGACTTAACAAAATTGATGATGTGGCAGCTGACTTGTCTAAAAAAAGCCTATGTGGCAGTTAGTATGCGACGTGGCAGTGAAGATGTGGATTTGGAGGAAAATTTTTATGAAAAAATAAAAAAAAAATTTAAATTATAATATAAATTATAAAAATTAGCCAAAAAGCAAGAAAATAAATAAATAAATAAAATTATTTTTAATAAAAATTAAAAAAATGCAATTTTTTATTTTTTATTAAAAAAATTAAAACGCTTTTTTTAATAAAAATAATTGGATTTTTTTATTTTTAAAATAAAATTAAAACTACAGTTTTTTTAATAAAAATAATACAATAACATATGTAAATTAATCAAACAAAAAGATAGTAAAATTCAAAAAAAAATACATCATTTTACCAAAAAACAACATATATCATTTATTTTAAATAAAATAACATATGTCAATTAATCAAACAAAAAGATAATAAAATTCAAAAAATAAAAAAATACATCATTTTACCAAAAAAACAACATATATCATTTAATCAAAACAACAAAAGAAATACTAAAATTCAAAAATCAAAACACGTAATAGATTTACAAAAAGTAATCCCGACCCTCGTCAAAATGTGTTGCAGATACCTTTCAAGTTTCTCCCATTTATCCATCACAAATAAAAATATTCATTTTTATTAAATTCAGATCTAGATCCATCGAGATTTACATGTGTTCTGACTTGATTTCATTCAGAAATTCTTCGCGGAGAGGGGTGACAGAGGCAGAGGTCGAGGTGGCGGTGGTGAATCTGATTTGAGGTTTGGATTTGGGTGGAGAATCTAGGTTGGGGTTTGGATTTGGTTCTATCCCGCTTCGCTTTTCTGGACTTGAGCGATTTGAGTTGAGGTTTGGATTTGGTTTGGGGTTTGGATTTGTTTCTATCCCGTCTCGCTTTTATGAACTTGAGAATCTGAGTTGATGTTTGGATTTGGCTGAATATTTTGGGTAGAGGTTTGGATTTCTGCACAAAAGAATCTCGATTTTTTATACTTGAGTGATAACAAACTCAAATGAAAGGTTTCCATTTTGGATTGCAGAGATGGAAGTTGGGAGTATACAAGCTTACTAGTTCTATCCGGTCTCATTCAATCTTTGAGTTCAAATGCCTTCAAGTGAATTTTATTTTATTTAGTTAATTATTACGTGTATTAGTAATTTATTACTAATCATCTCAAACATCATAGTTCTTGACTCTTGACCTTGTTCTGGAAACGTCTTCAAATCACTAATTGATTGATTTATTTATTAATAAAAATAAATAAAAATAAATATTTTTAATAAAAATAAATATTTTTAATAAAAGTAAATAATTTTTTTCTTTTATTAAAAAATGTTATTTTTTAAAAAAAAATTGTATTTTTATTATTAAAAAACTACATTTTTTTATTTTATTAAAAATATTTATTTTTATTAAAAAAACTGTAGTTTTAATTTTTTTAATAAAAATAAAAAAAACAATTATTTTTATTAAAAAAATGCGTTTTAATTTTTTCAATAAAAAATAAAAAAAACTACGTTTTTAATTTTTATTAAAAATAATTTTTTTATTTTCTTATTTATTTTCTTATTTTTTGGCTAATTTTTATAATTTATATTATACTTTAAAATATTTTTTTCTATTTTTTCATAAAAATTTTCTTCCAAATCCACATATTCACTGTCACATCGCGTACTAACTGCCACATAGGCTTTTTTTAGACAAGTTAGTTGTCACATCATCAATTCTGTTAAGTCAGCCTTGACTTAACGGTTTTTGTAACTTTGTGTTAGTAAATTAAAGTTCAGTGAGTTGACTGTAAGAAAAAAAAGTTCAGTGACCCATTTATAAGTCGACCTATAGTACAGTAACTTAGAAAACATTTAACCCTATATTTGTCTATAGATCCATCTGTTTTCATTTTCTTCTTGAATATCAACTTGTATCCAAGAAGTTTAGAGCCTGGTGGGAGATCTATTAATTCCCACGTATGATTATGTAAAATGGATTCTACTTCACTATTTATAGCCTCTTTCCAATATAGAGCTTCAGGACTCGATATTGCTTCTTTATAGGTTTGAGACTCATTTTCTAACATATAGGTTAGAAAATCTGAACCAAAAGATTTTGATGTTCTAGCACGTTTACTACGTCTAGGTTCATCAATATCTTCTAAACCACGATTACTGTCATTAACAGCATCATAAGTTCTTTTATTTGAACTTGTTTCTTGTTCGTTAGAACTTGGCTCTTGTTCCTTTTTATTAGAAAATATTGTTTCAAAGAATTCAGCATCTTTTGACTCAATAATCATATTTTCATGAATTTCCTCTATTTTTGATTTATTAACCAAAAATCTATATGCACTACTATTATTAGCATAACCAGTGAATATACAATCTATTTTTTTCGATCCTATTTTCACCGTTTTGGGTGGAGGAACCATTACTTTTTCTAAACACCCCCACACTTTTAAGTGTTTATAAGATGGCATACGTCCTTTTCCATAATTTATAGGGTGTAACATTAGACTTCTTTTGATGTATTCGGTTGAGAATATAATATGCTGAAAGAATTGTTTCCCCCACAAATTCTGAGGTAGCCCAGAACTTAATAACAATGCATTCATCATTTCTTTTAAAGTTCTATTCTTTCTTTCTGCAACACTATTTTGTTGTGGTGAATAAGGTGTAGTTGTTTGGTGTTTTATACCATGTTATGAACAAATTTCAACAAATAGAATTCATATTCTCACCTCTATCACTTCTAACTATCTTGATCTTTTTAACAAGTTGATTCTCAACCTCATTTTTGTAATGTTTAAACATTTCCAAAACCTCATCTTTACTTCTCAATAAGTAAACATAACAATATCTTGTACAATCATCTATAAAAGTGATAAAGTATTTCCTGCCTCCTCTTGTCTGTATATACTTTAAATCACAAATATCAGTGTGTATTAATTCAAGAGGTTCTGTACTTTTTTCAATTGATTTAAAAGAAGATTTTCTAAGTTTTGTCTCAACTCAAATTTCACATTTATGATTAGAGTTAATCTCACATTTTGGCAAATATTCCATATTAATTAATCTACGTATAGTATTATAATTAACATGTCCTAATCTACCATGCCATAAATTAGATGACTCAATCATATAAGCAGAAGATGTAATTTTATTAATATTGGAATGTACAACAGTCATTACATTCATTTTGAAAAGCTCATTGCTCATATAACCCTTCCCCACATACATTCCATTTTTAGTTAATACAAATTTGTCTGATATAAAGACTAATTTAAATCCCTTTTGACTAACACTAAATTTTTCCTAATAATAGGCACGTGGAGCACGTTGTTGAGGGTGAGTTCTTTGCCAGATGTCATCTTCAGAATCACATTTTCTTGTCCAGCAATCTTGGATGAAGAAGAATTTTCCATGTATAGATATTCTTCATTCTCAATTTCTTGATATGTAGAGAACATCTTTCTGTCGAAACACACGTGGCGGGTTGCTCCAGTATCTACTCACCATTCACTTGGATTCTCAATCATATTTATTTCTGAAACAACCGCTGAAAGGTTCATTTCAGAAATATTTTGAGGAAGACTATCCATTTCCGTTACATTGGCTTGTGCAGGATACAATATTAGCAAATTGTCTCCCAAACTTATAAAGCTGTGCAAATCCAAACTTATAACTTATAAAGCTGTAACTAATATTGGATTTGTTTCAATAAAACACTGTTTAGCTTCATTGCTTTCCTGGAGGAAATATTTGTAAAGTAATTATAAATAACCTTCGTTATCAACTTGATATATTAAATGAAAAAATTAATGCATGTGATATAAATGGAGCCCTTTATTGGAAACCAAGCCCGTTGTTATAAATTTTACTCGTTAAAGGGAACTAAGAGATTCATCCCCATCTTCAGGTAGTCCCATAATATCAGTGGAATACTTGTAAAATGGAGATAAAGCTGTGAATGCTGTAGATGCAAGGATCTTCATTGCAGGCTCAGTTGGGTGAAATCCATCCCAAAATTCGTACTCGTTCCTGTTTGTGCATGGAGCTAATCCAATAATACATAGTCCCTTATCTTCGAGACCAGATACTATATTGCAGCATGGTTTGTTTGCTACCTTAAAACCTGATATATATATATATATATATATATATATATGTATATATATATATATATCATGGCAATCATTAATTATAAACTACCATGCTAAATCTAAAATATGGCAAGAAGTGATCATTCACATGTACTAGTCATCTATGTTACATGTCTATTTCAATTTTGAGAAACATCATGTTAATATCTTCTTCTTCTTTTTTTGGGCATTTATGGACAGAATAAGTCAAATGACTCAAAATAAAATTAAGATTTAATTTAAATCATTTAAGAGAGTATATATCATTTATATTGGCTCTATTTTTTTCTCGATCTCTTTTTTCCTTCATCACGCATTACTCATGTGCTTATAATTTTCTACATTTTTCAATATATTTAGGAGTAAAATTACCCAATAACATCACTCCAATCTATTATTACACATTGGTAGCTGAAAAATTGTACTTGTAAAATTTTAAGGACGTTAAAGTTCAATATTTTAAAATTGAAATATTTGAATTTAAGTTCTAAAAATATTAGAAGTCAATGTAACACAATTCTTGACGATAAAGAGTGAAATTAAGTACTCTTACCAGCTTCTGATGAATTTTTGTTAGAATTTGGGGATATGTAGATAAAGTTTGCATCGATTAACTTGTTATTGAGGACTTCAATAAGCCGAATAAGCCTGTCATTGAATAGGGTGACCGCGTTACCAATCATCTCCACACAAGCAGTTCCATTTGTGCCATAGGTGTTCAATTCAGAGGGAATGCAACCTAATTCACCAACTCCAAATACTCCCACCTTCCTTGCTCCATAGGTGTACAAAGTCTAGTTTATATTCAACAAAAAGACAGAAATAGCTTAATTTGAAAATCCTCAAAAATGTACGGCAGGGTATATTAATTTGAAACTTTCGAACTCAAGTTAAAATAAAGGAAAGGTAAAGAAAATGAAATCTATAATTAATTTATCCATAATCTATAAATTTCCTAAATTTAGCATACCCTAGTATTTCTTTGTTATTTTATCTGTAATTGCACAAATATTAATATTCTAATTTAATATTAGATGGTCAAATATTATATTAATTTGTATTATATTATTCATATAACAGTTAACTTCTTGATTCAATAAAAATTCTTCTATAAACTTAGTTTTTTTTTTTTTTTTTTGCATTTAGATTCTAAGATAAATCTTAAATAGTACTCCCTTTGTTCTAAAATTATAGATATATTTTTCTTTTGTCATTTTCTAAAATTAGATATGCATTTCTATTTTAAGACTATAAAGTGACATGATATTCCTAATTTGCTATTACTTTTTTACTTTCATTTTCAATATCAAACTACCACAACTAAATTCCTAGTTGATACTGAGGCTAGGCTATATTTGAGAACAAGGAATTATCCTTAAAAGTTGTTGTTTTACAAGTACATTCCTAATTTTCTAACTTTGGATAATATAATCCTATATAAAACTCACCTAGTATACAGCGTTATAGTCTATGTAACGTTTATTGGTTTCACGAACCAACGAAATTAAAATGAATCGTGTTTTAGGAGACACTAGTATCAACTATATGAAATTTATATAAAGAACTATTGGGAGATGGTAAAATTTAAGGAATTAAAGAGAATGAAGCTAGAGATCGATCCATAAATTAGAATGCTAGACTGACTGACTGACTGACTGACCATTAGCTGGTGAGAGTAGTGTTTAATAAGAAGTGCAGCGTACTGATCCGGAGTAAATTGATGGCTTGACTCATAGAATGATGGGAGAAAGTAGTTGTTAATATAATCGTTGTTTCCCATACCAACTGTATATATGCATTTCCTTAGGTGATCCTTTGATTTTCTATTTCCTAGCAAGGCAGCAATCCGTAAAATGGTAGTTTTGTGAAATTGTAACTGCATATTAAAGCTGAACCGATCACCCTGCAGTGAGAAACAAGAATTAATAAGTTTGTGCATTTCATTATTTGATCAATATCCTGTTTAATATAGTTTTGGGAGAGGAGAGAGAAAAGAGGGAATGACTGTATGTTGTCCCGATTCGTCGAGAATTCCAGATGCCCCGGATGCATAATTCAGGCCTTGGAGAATTTCCAGGCCTCTTCCGGTTGCAAAAGGGAGAATGTAATTGTCAAAACCCAAAAATTCAGCTGAAATTTCATTTCATCAACCAAAAACATTTCAATTTCAATTGTAATAGCACCACTAATTTGAAGACTGACTTAATTATGAGAGAGAGAGAGAGAGAGGAACCTATAAAATCTGCTATATTTCGGCCATTAGTGAATCTACCAGTTGGGCCTTGAGGAAAATCAATCCCATACGGTGGGAAGTTGACCTTGGCTCTAGTATCCAGCAAATTATTATTGCCATTATCGGCTAGGGAGTCACCAAAGATGAAGTAACAAGGGACCTTTGGCTTTGTCTTTGGCTTTGGTTCACCATACACCGATGATATAATAAAGTGTAGAGCAAATAAAATTGTCAACACCGGCCTGAAAATCTTAACTTCACATCCCATTTAATTTGAGAAGATAGAGATGGCATGCAGAAGAAAAACAAGTAGATAACCAAGAATTAAATGCCCATAAAAGGGATAGTATATAGAACAAGTGGACATAAAAAAACAAAAAACAAATAATAAAATATCATTTTTCATTTAATTCTTTTTTGGGAGTATATAATATAAGACGTGTGGAAACAAGTCAATGTCAGAACTAATCAATGAGAAAATATCAATTGGTTAGTTGTCCACTCGTCCCACTATTTATGGATGTGTTTTTTCTTATAAGGTTAAATTAAAACAATCCTTCTACAGGGACAAGTCCGGCGACCGGTCTAGCGATTAGGGGAATTGTTTTTTTTGTATACTTTTTAAATAATTTATAATATTTAAATGACACTTAAATTATTAAATTTTATAAAAAAATTAATTTTATTAAATATTATAAATTATTTGAATCATAAAAAAACAAAACAAAAATCCCCCTCCCCCTAGACTTTTCCACGTACGAGGCCAGAATATTGATAACTATTATTCTCATTTTTTTCAAGCTTGTCTGTCAACTTTACTGAAATTTTTGGAAGAAAGTAATGTAATTTCCATTTAGACTCTTCATTGAAGTACTACCACAACAAATACATTATTGTTACTCAGCAAAAATATTAATAAATAATACATTATTGTCACGCCCCTCAAAAATAATGCAAACATATATTTTTAGTATCGCAATTTATATAGGAAATTAAACACGAGTATATATAATTTCAACCATATATAATTAATTCCGACATATTTATGTATATTTTATTTTTTTGTCATCTCTCTCTAGATCTCTCTGTCTTCAGAGTTGAGCTAGACGGCGGATATCATATGGATATGCATCCGATGGAGACTCCGCGGCATATGATCTCCTCCCAAGGACCACATTAGCAGCTTCCGACGGGTGAAAAGCGTCCCAAAATATGTAGTTATCCCTATTTGGGCATGGAGTTTGAAGTGGAAGACATGTTATTTGGCCATTGTTCCTCCCTACACCGCAACACCCCGAGTTCGTATTGCTAAAACCTTAAAACAAAAAAAAACAAATGTAAAATACAATATAATTATATATATATATATATATATATATAATTTTTTACAAGGTGGAATCACGTAAAAATATATTTTATTATTTATTTATTTATTTATTTACGAATTTTAATTATAAAAAAATGTACCGTAAAATGCAGGACGGCTGATTATATCCTGGAAAATCCCATAGGCATTAATGTAAGTAAATCTTGAATCTGGTTGATTTCTGTTGAGGTCATCAACAAGACCCCTAAGCCTGTTGTTGAAGATCTGATTTGCCACATTGATTCTTTGTACACAAGATGACCCATCTGGGCTGTTTTGGGCCAGAGCATTTGGGCTGCATCCAATTTGGCCCACTCCAATCAAAGCAAATTTTCTTGCTCCGTAATTGTACAATGTCTACAGTCACAAAACAACATACATAGAAATTAATTAATATTTTCACATGTTAAAATGATATTTCCACACGAGTCTCTCTCACATGGAGGTGGGACACATTCACTATTCATGCGGAAATATCAATTATTTTCTTATGTGGAATATACCATTATTTGAATTTTTAAAAATAAATAATGCATTTAATTTATTACCACTAATTGTTCCCTATATTGTTGAATAAGAACATCAGCATATTGATCAGGTGTATATTGGCGGCTAGTAGAGTAATAAGCAGGCATAAAATAGTTATTAAGGTAGTCATTGCTGCCTAATCCGATGGAGTATATGCACTTGCTCAGATAATCTGCAGCAGAATTTTCATCCCCAAGTAAATTAACCACCTGCGATACCGTGTTTCTGTAATTAGTTACCTGCCCCCTCATAGTAATTCGTCCACCCTGTAACAAAAATTAAATTAAATTAATACCTATGTAAGATTATATATATATATATATATATAGAGTCCGGATCAGGTCCGGACTCCCGGATTTTATAAAATCGGGACCTTTTTTTTTTTTTTTTTTTTTTGCTTTTTTTTTTTTGAAACAACTAAAAAAAAAAAAAAAATTATGGAACTGAAATTTTTCCATAATACAGTGTTTTGGGCGTGATTTGGATGCCTATAACGAAATATGTCTGTACAGTCTGGGCAGACTGTACATACATTGGTTGGGGTAGGTGTTAAAAACACGCCCAAAACACTTTATTATGGAAAAATTTCAGTTCCATAAAATTTTTTTTTTTTTTTTTAGTTGTTTCAAAAAAAAAAAAAGCAAAAAAAAAAAAAAAATTTGGAGTCCGTATTTTAAGTCCAGTCCGGGAGACCGGACTGGATCCGTGGTGTGTATATATATATATATATATATATATATATATATATATATATATATATATATATATATATATATCTGTCTGTATGTACCAGTTGCTGCCCGGTTTCGTCTCGAATTCCAGCAGCTGCAGATGCATAATTCACTCCTCTGAGTATGTCTTGACCCCTTGCTTGTGAATAAGGAGTTATGTAATCATCAAACCCTAAAAGCTCAGCTGCAATAAGGAAAATAAGTTAGTTAGTTAGTTGCTTGGATATTTCTTTTCAAATTTATTAGAAAATTGAGACCTCAATCCCAAATAAAAAAGACTCATATCATATGGCGTTTAAAATATATTACGATAATTAAATTAGTGTTAGAAGAGCTAGAAAATATAGGGTATAATATGCACTATATTAGTTTGTACAATATTTTTTTTGCTAAATAACATTTCTAGCTAGCATTAATTAATATTGATATTATGGTGTAAATATTCAAATCCTTGGACATTTATAGTGTGTCGGCACGTACAGAGTTTTCCTATACATAATAGCTAGTATGTCCCATGTGTGATTGTCATGCACTGTAAGTCTGTAATTGTAATTGTTAGGATATCACAAGCGAGTTGGAGTTACACTGAATAAACAATAAAAATTAAAAAATTAAAAAATTAATATATATAATAGTTTAAGCTTTTTGATCAAATTGATCAAATATTAATATATATATATATATATATATATATATATATATACACGTACGTACGTATAACACTCGCATATAGGTAGATCATTATCAAAAAATTAACTTAATTGTTTTTTCAGTATGCAGGAATATGGTCACTGCATGCGACTATAATAAACTCTACGTACTAACATATTGCATGCATGGCTATTACTCCTATGATGCATATGATAACTTCTGAGATTCACATGAATTCTAAAACTTAAAGCACTGCTTCTGTTTCACAAATAGTCTCTTTAAAATAATATTTTTGTTTCATATTTATATAATCTATATATAATTAATTTTTGTAAGACGAAAAGGGTAATCATGTTTCAGTAAGGTGGCAGCATGATCGAGAAATTAATAGAGAGCTTACCAATGACATCAACCGTAGTTTTACCATTGCAAAACCTTCCGGTTGGTCCGGCAGGAAAATCAATCCCATAAGGCAAGTAATTAGCTCTTGCCAACGATGCGATTGCATTATTATTGCCATTATCCACCAAAGAATCACCAAAAATAAAGTAACAAGGAACTTGAGGCTGCGCTTTAGCCCCCTTATAGCAAAAATTCAGCACAATAATTATCATGCACACCACCAACCATTTCTTAAACTCAAGACCCATTTTTCCCCAAAAGAAAAGGAATGAACTTTAATTAGGGGAACCAAACAAAGGGTGAGGTTTATGAGCACTTAGAAATGGTATGCATGTGTAATGAAATTTAAAGCATAGAGATGTATATATATACAGGAGTTATATGGTGACAAAGAGCTAGCTAGCAATTCATGTGTAATCATATCTATCTTTACAGTTGAGATGTTAGGTTGGAGGCATTAATGTCACGCGGACATAATGTGATATTCCACAATGACCAGTTAAATATTGGCGTTCTCTAAAATTTTTGTATTATGCATTTCCAATGTATACATAGAAGCTAGTAGTAGTAATAATCTAAACAATTTATAATTATTAATCTTAACTAATAATTGCATGTGCTAGTTGTGTAGTATATGATATATAGTAGATATGATTAACTAGTTAATCTAATTTTGTTGTTTTATAGTGCAATAAGTTATAGTCCAATAAACGTTCTTGTTGAGAAATTAATTATATTCCCTTTATTCTAAAATCAAATATACAATTTGACTTTTGAGGTCAACGACCGAATATTAAACTTCAAATTAATGTGAATATATTTAATTTTAATTGATACAATTATTATAATTGTATAGTTATAATAAAAACTAGTAATCACAAAATTTATTTTATTCTAAGCTTTTATAAGTCATACCAATTTTAAAGTTTAATATGTTGTCTTTGGACATCAAAAGTCAAGTCAAATTGTATCTCTAATTTTAAAACGGACAGAGAGTATTGTTATATCCCTCCCGAAAAAGGTATTATTTTTAATAAAATTATTTGAGAAACATTTTTCTTTCTTAACCGCATGGAGGGGGGGTACAAATTAACAAGAAGGAGAACATTATTTTCACATGTATTTTTTATATTTTCACATGATTTTTTATTACATGAAAATGAGATCCACTGTATACTCGTATAAAAAAGGATAATATGAAAATATCAAAAATACATATTAAAATATCAATTTCCAAACAAGAAACATCCTTCAAATAACTTATATATTTCATAATGGGGAGATGACATAGGATAATTACAAAGCATTAAATACGATGGACCATACTTTGACTATCAATATGTCTCTCTCGAGTCTCTATTTTTTTTCATTTCTTTTTTTCAGTCGAAGTCACTTGGATAGTTGGATTCATGTCAATAATGGTATACGAACTTGAAATCTTACAAACAAAACACACTTCACTAAATAATATGGACGTAAACTAGACATCTTGCATCTTTCTAGTTACATAATACACTCTTTTAATTATGATATGAATATAAAAGAAAGTGGTACGTACAAGATTTAATTGGGTCATTTAGCATGGTACTAATGATATATATGATCTAATCTTT